>JAZKJV010006422.1:0-106573 GCA_037367405.1 Ottelia alismoides | reverse complement strand
TTCTTCCTTTCCTCCTTATTGCACACCCAGGACAATCCCTCCAAGGACATTCTTCTCAAACTGCGAAATCACATCTCATGTAACCAATCTTCAATTATGAATACAAAGTGCATATGTTAGCCACCATAAAAAATAGGTGGCTCATCTAATGGAGAGGGAGAAAGAGAGAGGGCGACGACCAAGAGACAAGAGGCAACAACAGGTAGCTAGGTTTCAACTTATGTTTACCCTAGTTTGAGATGCCTTTTTTATAGTCACATTAATCAGTCAATTTTGTAGTATATGCAAAACTCGATTATTTAAAATAAATTATTAGGATATGTACTTTTTTTAGTTAATCAAACTCCATGGTTGAACTCAATAAGGCACATGATTGTGAATCTAAAGTGGTTTAAGTCTAGTGTAGTTAATTTAGATGCATTGGTGCTCAATCATGTTAATCCCATATGTTATTATGTTTTTACACTTTTTTGTATGTTTTGTACTTGTTATATATATATATATATGTATGTATACCAAGGGTCATATATTTTTTAACATTATGTTATATTTTCTATTTGATATATAATTTATACGTTTGTATTTTATTATTAATATTTGAATTTTAATTGGTTTCTAAATGTGTCTTACTTTTAATGAAAAAATCTTATAATATATATGTTTTATGTTTTTAAATTTTTTCAGAGATATTAAATATAGATATATGATTAATGAACATATTTAAATATATTTAAAAATATGTTAATATGATTTTTATTTTGCATATTTTTTCATTTTATATAATATTATAAGTAAAATAATTTATCTATGTAAAGAATATATATAGTTAAGTGAAAAATATATAAATGGTGGTGTTTTAATTTCAATATCGGTTAGTATAATACAAATAAATAATCATTTTTTATATTTTAGGAACTTTGTTATTTTCCTAAGATTTTCTTAGGTTGTAGGTTTTTTATTTGAAATAGAGGATTTTTGAAGATTTAATAGGGCATACTCCTACCTAAGTTTTTTTACAGTTGTATAAAATTTTTACTGATTTTCCCATTCATTTTGCTCTTGCAAGGATTTATCCATTTTTTAAAATAGAAAAAAGTGATAATTTCGAAATAAATGAATCAATATACTAACAGATCGTGTAATACTTGAATAAATTTTTAATCAATTATATATTTTGTAGTTTTAGGAATTTTCTAAGTAAAATAAGGAACTGTTATTATTTGGACACCGAAAGGGGTTTTCAACATCCAAAAATGGTATTGTAGGTATCTACATGAACTAATAACCCTAAATCGAAATATAATGATCTCCAAATGGTTTTTGAAATAAAAGTTCAAAGAAACAAATAAAAAGTAGAAAATAGCTATCAACTCAAATAAAAAGAAACAAACAAAAGTAAGAAAAGTAGCTGTCAACACAAATAAATTTCATAAAAAACAGATAAATTAGTTTTTTGTTATTCAATATAAGCACCACATAAAAACTCGAACTAAAAATGTGCAAAAGAATACAAGATATGAATAATTTAAGTTGTATGGACTATTCTACAAATCAAAAGCCCAAAGATAACTTGTAGGTCTCTACACGCGGCTTAAAGTTACTAGTGTATACCCCGTGCGTTGCACAGATGCACGGTTGTATTGATGGTATGCAGAAGGGAAAATGAGTGTACATCAGGATATAGGTAACTTATCTACATCTACCCTTTTCTTTTCTTATTTAAGTTATTTTGGAATGAATCTTTGGGCAATTTAGATCACAATATATCACTGTGTCATTATTTTAAATTTCAATTTAATTCGAGATTCTATATTAATATATATTAAGATAATCAAATTTTAACAGTCTCATTTGTTGAAAATCAACCCTTCAGATAGACATGTTAGGAATTTTTGTTTTGCACGAAACTTAAACACATATTGTTATTTAATATTTTAATTAAATACCCTAATGATTTATTTCGACAAAAATTAAAAATAGAGGGAAAAAGAACAGGCATAGTTAAGTTACCTACACCCAGTAGATAGATGGTATCTTTTATCCCATGCAGGAATATAATCAATCTATCACATACTAACATGTTTATCTAAGGGTTAGTTTCAGCAAATTGAGACTATTAAAATTTGATTATCTTAATATATGAAATATAATATCCCATGCAATATAATATAAAATATAATCAATCTGTCACATGTAGAAATATAATATGAAATATAATTTTTAATGAATAGTATTTGTGCATACAATCTATCACATACAAAATTCACTACTTCAAATATCCTATACAGAATTATATCACATACGATCCTCCCTTAGCCCACGCAGAAATATAACATGAAATCTAATCATCTATCACATACAAAATTCACTACTTCTAAAATAAAAATTATGCATAATACATCTTGAAATTAAACCAATCTTGTTCAAATGGAAAAAAGTTTCAAAATAACATAACTAAAAGTATTTTTATAATGTTTGTTTTTAATTTTACCTAGATAGGTAGTATCTTTTACGATGCCTTAAACATAATAAATGTATTTTTTATATGTTTAATATCAATATTTCAGTGGTATATCAATTGAACAAATTTACTTTAGGATCCATGATGAAACTTCGGCAAATATAATCATGTTAAAAAACTTTTATTATAAACATCATCACTACACTAAAATTGATTTATGACCATGGATAATCTATCATTCATTTCTATATCTTTGTATATAAACAAATACTATTGCGTTAAAAATTATATTGAATTTTTGAATTCGCAAAAAAAATTGCATTATTACTACTATTGCTAGCAACAAATCTTATAACAACAATCATTGGTTAATTTTTTTCTAACCGTTGCTAAATTAACAATTATTGGTACAAATTTAATGAAAAGTTAATGGATAATTATCATTTTACAAACATAATTAGTAACAGATTTTGAACTATAATAATTTAATAATTATTTCCATATATTATATAGCTAAACATATAACGACAATAAAAATTGACAGCGAACTGTAATAATTTTAAATGTTTCCTAAATGTCATATTTATTGTATGAAAACAAAAAAATAAATGTAAAATGGACATATACTTGTTTTTTATGAACCTTGGAGTGACAAATGTGACATTCATTGCGAAGTAAAATAATTTAATATTTGTTTCCATTTTGCAGTTAAATATAATAATAATAATATTTTCTGTGCTCCACCTTTGACACCATGTCGTTCTAATTCACAACAACCCCATTGGCTTCATGACCCACCTTCTGTGGTCTTAAACAACCCACTGCACCAACTCCTCATTTTGGAAGTAACTGAAGTAACTGCATCCTTATCTTCATTTACGTTTTGTGCTCCTCCATGATATGTTAGGTGATGGGGAGGGCTCTAGAATTTTTGAAATCTAATAAGATCAGGATAACAGATTCATGGAGTGGTTTGTGTTTTTAGAGGTCCAATAAGGAAAAGAATCGGACCCTAAGGGTGGTCAAGGTGCACTGAAATCTCGGCTCCAGCTCATAGATGTCCATCTCATAGTAGAGAGAGTCGGCCTTCAGATAGCATCCGGATAAGGTGCTCACGAGTCGGATCAATAGCGAGAGTGGGCGGAGGGGGAGGGTCTTGGCAAAGGTGGTTGGGAAAGATCCTCTTGTGACGTCTGCCGCCTTTTGCCGAGAGACTTAGGGTCCGTTTGGTTACAGGGTTGGACATGGTTGGGTTGGGCTGGGGTACCCCTGTGAATAGTAAACTGTGAGGAGGAGAACCCTGTTTGGTTGCAGGGCCAACCCGGGTTGGACCAAGCCAACCCTGCCCAACCCTGCAACCAAACGAGCCCTTAAAGTCTCCTGCCACGTCTATGAAAGTCTCATGAACAAAACAATATTATAATATAATTAAATTTTACTACAGTACCGTGAACAGTAACTGTTCCACGGGCTTTAATATATTGTATGATTCCTAAAACATGCTTGGGTTAAGTATGCAAACTTACACACGAGTGGAGGGGGCATTTAATATCAATGAAAATTTGTTGTTCTACCTTCTCTCATGTCCTAGTAGGGACTCAAAAGCTAATAACAGAAGGAGTAAGGGCTCGATTACAATTAATCGGGCCTTCCTTTCAACCGAGGAAGTGGCGGAGGAATAGAACTCCTGCCATCTAGAGTTTCTTTCATCTAAGTAAAATTAGAGTTTTAGTGTTTTTTTTTTCTTTTCACTGAAATTCTTGATGTGGCTCCATCATCCTCCTCTTGATGTTTGTTGAAGTCATAGAGGATCCAGGAGGGTTGTGTTTGGGTAAGGGCCATGAGTGATGGTCAAAATGGGCCTTCAACCAATCAAATGGGAGCTTTCTTCAAGGAGCTAACATCATGTGGGTACTCGGAAACACTTGTCAGCTGATGTAAAAGAACCCTGATAGTGATGGTATAGAAACTTTAACCTTGTTGATATGGCATCACTTATTACTTCCCCTTAAGAAGTTTAGTGCCTAGGCAAGCATCACAACTATATAGAGGAATTTTTGGGCTCTAATCGTTGAATGTAACATGCACACATGCGATAAATATGTGATTCATATATATATATATATATATATATATATATCTGAATTTTATCCTAAATTCCTAAGCAAAAATACACAAAACAACCAACGAAATGACAAGAAAACAAAAGAAGTCTTGCATAAAATGGACTACATAATTAACTTCTAAATAAGTCCAAGAAATAAAACAAAAAAAACCCTTAAAAATAAGGAGTTGAAACCAAGTTAATATTCATCTATATATAAGAATAAAATTCTCCAAATTTTTCGTAAATCTTTATTAACTCCCAAAGACTTCAAACAAACTTTGTTGTGTAGAGAATACTAATAATGATCACTGAAAAATCCTAAAAATGTTAACATGTAAATATTATAAATAAAACCAAACCATATTGAGAAGATTGAAAGTCGTAAAATCGAATATCTACTTCATATAGTCTCATATGAAACTCTACTATGCATTCACTTATTCTCAAAACAAGACGAAATTTAGGGAACTAAAGTTCATATCTAAAACTTGGTTTTTGGGACTGATTAATATGTTTTACAATTGCTCTAACATACATCTATTATTTCATGTGTAAATTTGCAACTTCTAATTTTATTTTCTTACATTTTCTTTAGTTTACGTGCTAAATAATTTAAAAATCTAAAAAAATCACAAAATCATAAAAAGACCAAAACATATTATGTATATATTGAATAATACACACGTACATAATCACATTTCCTATTTTATTTCTTCTTTTTCTAGTTACTAAAAAAATCAAAAATTTAGATTAGTATGTCAATAATATTATGCTATGTTATTTAAACATATATTATTATATTATTGAGTAAAAATAAAATACAAATAGATTAAAAAACATGTATTTTATACCTAGAAAATACATAAAAATCCTAGTTAGTATAGCTATTTCTTTTGATTTTGAGATCTTAATGAAAGTTGTGGATCTCTTCAAGACATACAATTTTATTTCGACTTTGACTTCTTTTATTTTTAATTTCCCTTTTCTTTTTTCATTTGCCTTCAAGTAATTGTATATGTGGTTGATTCTAATTGGACCGTCTCATTCCACCTCACCCTTTTCGGTGTTGATCTGCAATGAATTGTCCACCATGTGGTTTTCACCCAATCATCGTATGCCAACTTAGAAAGATGTTGACCCATCTGGTCAGATATATTTTTCAACTGTTTACCTTTATACATCGAGTTTCCTACAACCCACACAACCACAACACTCGTAACCAGTTATAAGCTCCTCATCTATAACCAGAAGTTCCATCCATGTCATCTTCCTTTCCACTTATGAGAAGGATCGCTTGTTGTAGGGGCATAACAATAGACTATGTTGCAATGCCTAGACATGCATCACATGTCTGCGACAGGATCCAACTGCCAAAAACATAACTCAAAGACTTCCCCAACCATATTGCCTCTTCCACCCGACTCCTCCCTCCCTCCCAACAACGATGCCACATTCCTCTTCCCCCGACTCCTCCCTCCCCTCTCAACGCTGACACCACCTTCCCCCTCACTCGATGCCTCAACAATGACACCCTAACACCTCTTCCCTCTCCTCGATTCCTCCCTCCTCCCCCAATGATGATGCCACCTTCCCCTCACTCGAACCTCAACGCTAACACCCCGAGAGGCCAGCGAGCTATCGACGCCTCTCCTCGAATGCACCGTCCTCCGACACCGCCTCTCCTCTGTAGCATTGTCCTCTGACGTCACCTCATTAGCCTGCTTGCTTTATAAACGACACCTCGCTCCTCCCTTGATTTGTGCCTCATTCGCCATCCCATTTCCACAGCTCGCACGTATTTTCGTCGCTCCCACCTTCTTCCAAGTCTATGGTTGTAGAAGGGACTAGCTCCTCCTCGGTGAGATGACCCCCTCTCTCTCTCTCTCTGGAGATGAATGCAGTGTACGCTGATTGTTGGAGAGGCCCCAAACTCACGTTTAGCAACTAAATCTCTTCTTGAATTGTTAACCTAATTTTGGGAACTAACATTTTTAGCGATGCTTTATTTTTATTGATCACAAATTTATATGAAGAATGCTTTTATTTATTTGTTATAATATATTTCATATTTTTTGAATGTTAAATTATTTGCAAAAATCTATCGATGATCCTTCTACATCTTCGTATAATGTTATTGTTATGAATTTTTAGTAATGCCATTCAGAATGACTAATGCTCCATCAGCCTTCATAGACTTAATGAATCGACTTTTTCGATCCTATTTAGATCAATTCATTGTGATTTTTATCGATGATGTGCGTATTTATTCTATGGATGAATCCATACATGAAGAGCACTTACGAATTATTTTGGGAACCTTATGAACACATCAGTTGTTCGCAAATTTCAACAAATGTGAATTCTGGTTGAAGGGAATTGCATTCCTTGGAAATGTGATATCAAGAAATAGAATTTATGTAGATCCAACTAAAGTAGAAGCAGTTTTGAATTAGGAACGTTTAAAAACAGTAACGGAAATCGGAAGTTTCTTTGGATTAGCATGTTACTACCGAAGATTTATCAAGGACTTTTTCCAAATTGCGTTGGCCTTACGAAAGATACTCGTAAGGAGATTCCTGTTTTTGGACTAGAGAATGCGAAGAAAGTTTCTCGGAACTCAAAAAGAGATTGACATCAGCCCCCATGTTGTCCATGCCTTCAGGAGGTGGAGGATTTGTTGTCTACAGTGGTGCCTCTCATCAAGGACTGGGGTGTGTACTTATGTAGAAAGGTCAGGTAGTGGCATGTGCTTCAAGACACTTGCGTAATCATGGAAGGAACTACCCAACTCATGATTTGGAGTTAGTTGCAACAGTTTTTGCATAAAAAATTTGAAGACATTATCTCTATGATGAAAAGTTCGAAATTTCTACTGATCACAAAAGCTTGAAATACTTGTTTTCTCAGAAAAAGTTGAATACGAGAACAAAGTAGGTGGTTGGATATGCTAAAAGATTATAACTGCACAATCCTATACCAGCCACGAAAAGGAAATATCGTTGCAGATGCTCTTGGTAGGAAGCCACCCATGATACTAGCTCAATTGCAAGTCTTGAAGTGGGATATGCTTGAAGAAGTAAGGATTTGGGGACCGATGCTTCCTACTGGAAAATTAAAAACTATAATAGTCTTTGAACAAGTGAAGAATGATCTTCTCGATCGACTGATTATTCTCAGAGGCAAGATGCCAAGCTGGAATGGATGAGAAACAAGATGGAGGATGGTCATCTCAAAGATTTCATTCTGAAGGATGAAGCATTAACCTTTCGAGGGAGATTGTTTGTACCCAACGAGGAGGGGCTAAAGAGAGCGTTGTTGACAGAAGCTCATTACATGATGTTAACGATCCATCCTGGAAGCACTAAAATGAACCGAAATTTAAAAAAAGATTTGTTGTGGGATGGTATGAAGAGAGATGTCATCGAATTCATTAAGTATTGTTTAGTTTGCTAGCAAGTAAAGGCAGATTACCAAAGACCATAAGAATTGTTTCAGCCACTTCCAATCCTTGAGTGGACGTGGGAAAGTATATCTATGGATTTTTTAGTTGGTTTGCCTCATACATTCTTGGGACATGATGAAGTTTGGGCCATAGTGGATCGACTAATCAAATCATCACACTTCCTTCCTATCAAGCTTACTTATACACTTCTAAATCTTGCAAGATTGTATATCAAGGAGATTGTTTCGCCTGCACAAGGTATCGAAAGAGATCATATCTGATAGAGATCCTTGTTTTACCTCAAAATTCTAGAAAAAATCGCAGAAGGCTCTCGGAACAAGATTGAATATCAGTATTGCCAGGCTTCATGCAACACGTAGTCAGATTCAAATTCAGTTTAGCCAGATTTGCTTGATGACACCACAATGCCAGAACTGAAATCACCGCCTCCTACACTAAAGTATGCCTTTCTTGCATGATCCGAAGAGAGATATTCCGTTATCATTAGCTCAGACTTGACTTTTTAACAGGAGTCTATGTTGTTAGAGGTCTTAGAGAGAAACCACAAAGCAATAGGTTGGTGAAGAACCCGAAAATTACCCCTTTTTAATTGGATTGATTTATTGTAGTATTTGGGCAATCAAGGATTAATCAAAATCCACAATTTTAATCATTAGTCTAATTAAAGCGAGCGGGCAACTTTTTTTACTTGGTAAGTCCAAGGTCAAACTCAGGGAGGCAATTGTCTCCTTAGGTTATTTTTAGTTGATCATGAGGTTAGGTTTTAAAGATGCATTTTTTGGTATTTTTAAATGCAACGAATGAACGATATGCAATTTTGGTGAAGTCCAGGGACTAAAATGTCATTTTCATTCTAACAATGTACAATAATTAGAAACTTGTCCAGAATGTGAAATACGATGAAATTAGACTTATGTATTTTTTTGGATTTTTTATGGAATATGAATATTCTATGATTTAATGAATGCAGGCAATGACATTTCCAATAATTAATTAAATATTAAATCTATTAAATCTATTTATTTTCATGAAATAAAATTATCTAAGATATATCACTAGGTCATATATCTCAGAAAAATCCTAAACCCGAAAAATGTTGAATTTAATATATATTAAAAATTAATTCATGATATACACAAAATAAATTTTATGGAGCAAAATATGCATGAAATGTAATTCTTTTGGGGCACAATATAAAACACAATTAATTCTAATAACAATGATTTTTTAACAATTTTTGGAGCTTTGACGAATTTAGTACGAATTGTTGAGTGCAGATTGTGTAAAATATGCAATGTTCTGTAAGAATATTAATTATTAATTAACCATGAAGAATAAAAATATCATAAGCATACCACAATATAAAGAATTAATTGAGGTATAAAATGCCTAATTTTAGTAAATAAATTTATGCAATAAAAAAGTTCTAGTTACACAGAATGAATACACGATTTTGTTTGCAATAATATAATAATTAAAATAAAGTAAATTGTAGAGCAGGGACGAGAATGGAATTACCGGGCCCTATAGAGGGCTACTTGCAAAATTCCCAGAGGGCATGTGTGTGGCACGTGCCATGTTTGTGTCCTTAATATATGATTGTTCGTATTTTCTTAGTGTTCAATTTGACTATGAAATTAAGCCATAAATTGATGTTCAATTGTGTGATATTTCAGGGCATATTTGTAATAATCATAGATTGCACATCATTCCTCTTGCATCCTCCTGTGATTGCAATGAAAAATCAACTAAAAATTACATGCATCATATAATTACATTTTATTACACATCTACATGAAGACCTGAAAATGAGAAGATATTCACATATCCAACAAAATTTGATAAATAGATAAAGTAGCTCGTGTCCCTATGTTCGACCTTGGTAGACTTGCCAAGTATAAATTTTCCAGAACATTCAAAAATTATGATTTTTGCTGACCGAAATCTGCCTTCTATGCTACGACAATCCCTGATTATTAAAGAGACGGATTTCACGTTCATCACTATGAAACTCATAATGATCATATATATATATATATATATATAGGATTTCCTTCCAATAGGACTTGGTCCTTCTTGAGTTCAGGAAGGCCAGCTCCTTTTTTGTAGAAAACATGATGACTTTAGTAGAATACGTATACAAATTGTATTATAATGTGCATTTTTAATGTTTGTATTAAACATACAGTTTTTATGTGGTTTTGTATTTATAATGTGCAATTATAATACAAATTGTATGTGCATTCTACTAAAGTGCCCGTATTTTCTACAAAAAGATGGTGACTTTCCTGAAGTCAGGAAGGATGCATCATGTTGGAAGGACCCCCTATATATATATATATATAGGAGAAACTTCAAATGAGGCGGGGTCTCACCATATATATGGTGAGCCACCCTCAATTTAGGCATCTTTCTAATATATTTTACAATTTCTTGTTTCATACATATAATAATAAATATTAACACAACATTTATAGTGAAATAAAATTATGAAATTATTATTATAATGGATGGAAATATTGATTTGAATTTAGATGCTATATTTTACAAAATTCGTTTTTTTACAATGTGCAGTTTATATTTTACAAAACTGTTACAGAGTTTTACTAAATTCGCAGTGGCTTTTACAATTTCAGAAAAGCCCCCACCTCATTTGAAAGGTCCCATATATATATATATATATATATATATATATATATATATATATATATATATATATATATAATACACAAGAATGTTCTTCTCAACTTCCTTCGTCGCCACCACGTACTCAGCCTCTCTTCGTTATATATATGATCTTTAAATAAGGACGGATACTCGAGACCATTTCTCATGTCATTGAAAATAAATGAGAAGTGGGAGGTAGAGATAGTTACAGGGAGGTTGATACCTCTGCGAGTATATAATGCAAGAACTATGCTCATGGTCCTGTCCTCCACAATCCGTCATTGTGTGTCCCACGATTGCAATATAGGTAGGGATAAAGGACATATACAAATACATATATATATAGATGTTACTATATCCTTATCCATTTTTAAATACGACTATAAATGCAAATACATATATTGACAGATATTAAACCATGTTACCACGTCCTTAACAAATAGACAACGGTGTAAAACGAATGTGTTGATCGCATAAGAGTAATATTATGAATGCTCAAAAGATTGACTTAAACGTACATAAATAATATGGAAAACACTTGATATAAATATATTAGACATGCTTATATATATTATAAAAGTTATATCAAATATAATGAAAAAGTATACAATTATGTTATATATGGTTAAAAATATATCTACAACCATATTTATATATGAAAATGAACATACGAATATCGATACAGGTTTATATATGAAAATGAACATACGAATATCGATACAGGTTTTTGTAGATTTCAAAATGATATCCATATCTATATCCATTTTGAAACGGACATTGATACATATGGCAAGTATAAACAGATACGATGATAGATTGGACAAGAATGTATCCATATCCATTTGCATCCCTAATTGTATGGAAGAGAAGGGACTTCTACCTCCATTTTATTAGGTTTAAAGCATATTGGAGTCTTGTAACGACGAGAGGGTGATGTGATAGGTATATTCATATTTAGGAGATGCATACAGATTGGAATATATCCATAATTGAGTTGTCACCGTATCCATTTTATGCAGATTTTTACATCCTTATCGGTATTTATTTTAAAATGGATAGGGATATGGATATCAGAATCATGGCCTGGTGCACTGGTCGGCTCTCAACTAGGCTCAACTCGAATTAGTGATTTCTCATCGCTATGATAAGTGAACCCCTCTTTCACAAACCAAGGGCGGCGACCTCTTGCTTCCATGTTGTTTTGCTTTATCGTACATAGTTAGATTAGACTAGGTCTGATCTTTGTTCGTTCTCTTTGCCCTTGGGATACATGCTATCCCGGTATGGTAGAATGAGGAACGAAGATAGGTAGTTGAGTACACAGTTTCTTGTTCTTATGGACCTCTTACACTTACATTCGTTTCAGGGGTTCTACTGAGACACTGTACCTTCTAACTAACTATACATGAAATGTCGTCTGACCTCCTAACATAGATTGGATCTTGCCACGCCTCAGTGGATTCCTCATACGTCAAGCTCAAAGTCCACGAAAAGAAGAACAATACGAGAGTGAGGGGTCCGGAAATAGAAAGTGAGCGAGGGGGTCCGAGGTGCGTCTTGATATCGGCAAACATATGTATCCGTATTTGTATATCCCTTTTTATTATAAAAATAATTGTAAATTTTTTAACCACATTTAACATAATTGTATACCTTCTTACAACATATTTGGTATAATTATTAAGATTTAAGCACATTTAGTGTATTAATATCATACGTATTCCATCTAATATATTATATTTAAGCTAATCTACAGGTTATTTCTAATATCACTCATACACCATCAACATCTCTTTTGCACTCGTGTGTAAAAGACATAGTATCCGTCAATATCTATATCCGCAATCGTATCCGTGTTTTAAAACGGATAAAGATACGATAACCTCTATCCGTATATTTGCATCTCTAATCGCATTGCATCACACGACATATGCGTAAATTTCCATTACGCGGCAAATCAGAATATGGCAGGCAAGCACACAATTTCAAATAAACAGATAATATATTCACAATAAATTCATGCCAAATTGGGAGAATTCTGCATATTACATCCGAGTTAGGGGCGGTTCTAACTAATTTGGACGCCTAGACGGTTCGCTTCCAGTGCTCACATTACCAATCAAGAGAATACGAAATCTTTCCCGCCAAAGCCCTAACGGAGGGGGCGAAGGCGAACGAAGGTGAAAGAAGATCCGACGTGAACAAGGCCCCCATCGATTCTGGCCAACTCTATCAAGGGCGGATCAAGCAGCGAAGCAACGTCGCGTTAAGGTTAGCATTAGGATTTTGGGTCGTCCTCACTCCTCGTATAAGCCTTGGCGGCATCGGCGGCGCTTCAACGAGGAGTCGACGTTTGTGAACTACACCCCAGACATCGCCTTGATGGCCTCACGTCTTGACCGCATAAGCATTCTCCCCGACGAGCTGCTCGTCCAAATCCTCTCCCTCCTCCCCACCACAAGGCAGCGCGCCGCCACTTCCCTGGTTTCTCGCCGATGGCGGCACCTCTGGACCCACGTCCCCTCCATCGACTTCACCTCATCGGATGCCCACAGGAACTCGTACATCAGCGCCGTCGACGACAGTCTCCGACTCTCCGGTGCATCTCACCTTATCCGCTTCCATGCCATCGTCAAAGACGTCGCCACCTGCCGGGAGAATGTTCATGCCGCGCTTGATCGCTGGATCATACAGACAGCTTCGAGATCCATCCGTGAGCTCTGCCTGGAGTTCCAGTGGATTTCATATGCGAATCTGCCTCGTTCCTTCCTGTCATGCTCGCCATCCTTGAAATCTCTTAAGCTCGTTAATTGCGACATCTCCCACCTCCCCTTTGATGGCGTTGTTTTTGGATCTCTGGAGACGATGGTGCTCAAACTTGTTAGGATCCCCAGCGAGAAATTCCCGGTTCTGTTCTCAGCTTGCCCCAATCTCGTGGACCTGGCCGTTATCCAATGCGGTGACCTGAACCGCCTGGAGCTGTCCTCAGCAGTGAGCCCGCAATTGGTGAAGCTGACGGTGAATGGTGATAACCTGGTCCGAGTTGTTGTCGATCTTGTTAGTCTTCGCTATCTCGATATATCGGGGGCCAATTTGACGGAGCTACGATTGCAAGGCTTGACTCATCTCAAGGAAGCTAGGGTTCATCATCTTACTTGCCGTCATTCAGGTTGGGTTAAGGAGACGTGGAAACCATTTGCCACAGCCATTTCCCAAGTCGAGATTCTTGCAGCGGATTGGAGTTTCTTTCAGGTTCGATCGATCTTGTTCTCTATTTACCCCAAACACCATCCTGACGATCGCATTACCTGTGCAAGTTGCTTTTGCAGGTCCATAAGAGGGTAGCAGTCACCTTTGACAATCTCAAGGTGCTGCGCTGGAATGAAATTAAACTTTCTGGTTCATTTAAAACCTTCATGACCTTTATTGCATTGCGATGCCCGTCTCTGGAAGAACTTCACATCAATGTACGGCATTTGTTTTTGGTTTTGTTCTTCTACTTACATATTCTCTTAAATTCTAAAATCTAAATCCCATTCTTTCTTGCTTATACATGTTTATTCTTGAAGTTCAACTATGTAGGACGGAAGGGCAAGAAATCTTCTTTTCAACTTGGCAAGACAGAAAGAATGCAAAACTACACAATCAAGGCTATTAGATTGATCGCACTAGAGGGCCGGCCACGAGATATGGAATTGATTAAGATTCTGCTGGATGTGTCAGCAGGCCTGGAAGAGCTGTATCTCGAATTTGAAAAAAAGAAATATATGCTTGACTCTACCAAGAAGGTTATCTTTGAGGAGATTTCTCAATTTCCCATGGCATCTCAGCGAGTCAAAATTATTGGACCTGTTATATTCGATCCTGCGAAAAAGGTAATTTGAACTTTCTCTTCATGTGCTGAGAGCAAATATGCTCTTTTGTCTTTTTCAACTAGTTTTTATGTAGTTTTCCTTTAGAGAAAGGATCCAGTGCCAATGAGACTCCACCCAAATGTTTTACATGACCATCTGAATATTATGACTTAAGAACATGCACCACTAAGCTAATCTAAGCTGTTTTGTACTTTGAATAGCAATCTATCATTGCCTTTTGCATCATGCATACATCATGTTAAATGTGTGAGGCACTAGGGGGTCCAAAACACTTAAGGTGCACGTCCAAGAAAATCCAAGGCATTATACATATAATAAATTATATTTATAGGCACTGGGGGGGTCCAAAACACTTAAGGTTCACGTCCAAGACAATCCAAGGCACTATATATATAATTTATTTATCAAGCGACCACTCATATCAAAACTTACATGCCAAAACCTCCTTACAGGTGGATGTATGTATACTGTGTGTATAACATGTGTGCATTGTGGAATTTGATCTTCTCTATAAGAAATGGGGATGAATTGCCCTGTCCAAATACAAGGGTCTTGCTAGCTTGCTGCTCGATCAATGAGCCAAGGGTGAGGGTGGGGTTAAATTGGAATGTGTTCAACCCCCCTTTATAGGGCTCAAGGGCACTGCTTTTGAAATAAAATTATATTCTTATCCATGTCATGGGTCACACAACAATATGTACACATATGTATGAATTGTAAGTGTTGAAATCTGAAGAAGCGGAAGCGGAATCGATAAAACAAGAATAATAATCATGAAGAACAAAGAGATTTATGTGGAACCCTACTCCCTAAGGAGCGGGATGAAACCACAGGAGAAGCCCTAAACATGGCGGATATTCTATTCGAATTTCTCAATGAGTACAGGGGGTGTGAGGCTCTTTATATAGGAGCTCAAGGGAGAATATTCTATAGGATATTCTCTATAGAATATTCTCTTAACAAATAGCCACACAGAATATTCTCTAACACTCCCCCTCAAGCAGGAGCTGAGAAAGCTGCAGCTTGCAAAAAGTAAGTATACAACACATCTTCACACGATACATCACAAGAAGAATACAAGTCCACTGCTGGTAGAAGACCTCGCACGAGGACGGGTCTGCGGCTTTCAGGTCATCGGAACGTATCTCTGGCATGCCTGTAGAGCCGCTGTGATATCAGGTCACCGGAACATATCTCTGTCGTGCCTGCAGGTCACCGGAACGTATCTCTGTCGTGCCTGGAGTAGAATCGCTGCAGAAGAAGAAGTCCAGCGCGGAGTAGTAGTCGGGTCGCAAAAGAAGAAGTATGCACCCTGTCGAAGTAATTGATGCTCGGTGAAAATGGATGCTCTGTAGAAAGCTGGAGTGTCGGTTTGTCAGTCGTGGATGCGCAGAAGTCCTGAAGAATATGCCATTTCTGACTCCCCCTTT
Source organism: Ottelia alismoides (assembly GCA_037367405.1). Classification (NCBI taxonomy): domain Eukaryota; kingdom Viridiplantae; phylum Streptophyta; class Magnoliopsida; order Alismatales; family Hydrocharitaceae; genus Ottelia; species Ottelia alismoides. Next base: position 90,570 of record JAZKJV010006422.1, on the reverse strand, counting down.
CTCCCATACTTGATAGAATAAAGAATCATCGATCAAGTTGGGAGAAACAAAAGTTGCTTTTTTTTGTGCTTCATCGTTTTTTTTGCACAATTCACTTTTTTTTTGTTTAGTCGTTCCCCTTTTTTTTACGGCTTTTCTTTTCCTTTTTTAATGCGTACGGCTTTTCAAATGTACGCACATTTTCTCTTTTTTTTTCTTTTTTTTTCTTTTTTTTTGAATTTGCGTACGGCTTTTTCTAGATGTACGTGCCTTTTTTTCTCCTTTTTTTAAACAAAAATCCTTGACCCATTTGGATCTAAAAAAAATCTCACCCTTTTTTTTAAACATCTCTCTTCTCTCAAAAAAATTTTTTTAAACACTCCCCCAGTTTTCTGGATTTCTCCCAATAGCCGAAGCCCTCTTGGGCTTTCCAATAAATATTCCTCCTCTTTTTTAAAAAAAAAAAACGGACCCGGCCCACTTGGGACGTTTACCAAACAATTTTTTTTAAATGACAGCCGCAACCCTCGTTAGGGTTCTCCGGAACCCGAGGTTCCCAAAGAGGAACCTCTCAACGCGCCGCCGTCGTGATTTGTGGAAGAGGGGGAGAGCGGGGGCGCCGCCTTGGATGCGGAAGTGGGATGCCGCCGAGAGGAAAGTCGGCGCTGGAGCGCTGGAGTACGCCAGGAGATGCCGCCGGAGGCCGCACGTTGCTTGTGCAAGATCTGGGTTGGTCTGGGATGCGGGCTTGCGCCGCCGATGCACGCACCGCTGGAGGCAAGGTGCCTGGAGGTCGCCGTTGGAGTTGATGAAGATGCGGCATCGTTGCTGCTCGCCGCTGGGATTTGATCTCGCGGATGAGATCTCCTCACGGGGATCTCGTAGGAGAGATAGCCTTTTTTTTCTTTCGGAGGTGCGCGGCTCCTGTCTGGAGGTTTCGTCACCGCCTGGCGATGAGGGCTGAAAGCAACTAGGTTCTTAAAGATTGGCCTCCGCCTGGAAACTACGTGCGCAGGGAGGAAAGTCAGCGCCAGCATCTTGCGAGGAGCACGGAGATCTATAGCACGGGGCTGCGGCCTGGGAGCGCACCAACTCTTGCATGCGACAATGGATCTGGAGCAAAGCCGTGACTGAAGATCCACGGTTTCTGAAAACCCTAGAGATATAATGAAAAACTCCGAGAATCGATCCGCTCTGATACCATGTTGAAATCTGAAGAAGCGGAAGCGGAATCGATAAAACAAGAATAATAATCATGAAGAACAAAGAGATTTATGTGGAACCCTACTCCCTAAGGAGCGGGATGAAACCACAGGAGAAGCCCTAAACAGGGCGGATATTCTATTCGAATTTCTCAATGAGTACAGGGGGTGTGAGGCTCTTTATATAGGAGCTCAAGGGAGAATATTCTATAGGATATTCTCTATAGAATATTCTCTTAACAAATAGCCACACAGAATATTCTCTAACAGTAAGTTTATCATTTTGTATAATTGTTTCTTTGTGCATTTTATTAGTAATTGCATGCATACATATGGCTTAATAAGACTTAAGAGTAATATATATATATATATATATATATATCTCACTTAAAAACAAAAAAGTAGATATTACATGCAAAATTGGCAAAGGTCCCCATTTTCCTCAAGCAAGGCAAGTGCCCATCACCTTGGAGGCTTGGATCATGTGCTTGCTTGGGCACCACCTGAGGCAAAATGCATCTACTTAGGCGAGGCGAGGCATTGGGTTCTTGCTTTGCCTCGTTTGAGCATTTAGCTGACTACTTAGGAGTTCTTTTAACAACATTACATTCCAAGGTTCCAGAAGTTAGTAGTTAGTACTTAGTTGGCCAGGTTAATGACTAAGGATTAATCAAAAGCTGATGGATGTCTAATCAAATTTAATTAGGCTTTAGTCAATTTTGGATTTTTAATTATTTTAAATGTACATATATTCTTGTGTATTTTTCAATAGGGTTTTTATCAGTTGTGTCCCTTTAAGATATTGCAATATCAGTTATGCCCCTCCCTTTTTTGGAATATCAGTTGTGCCCCTACTTTCTTGCAAAATTCACAGTTTTGTCCTTATGTTAAGCTAAAATAGGTGCATGATTGATATCGGAGAAGGGCAGAACTGTGAATTTTGCAAGAAGGTAGGGGCACAACTGATATTCCAAAAAAAGAGGGGCATGGTTGATATTGCAATATCTCAGAGGGTGAAATTGATAAAAATTCTTTTCAATACTATGACACATTAATAATGAAATAAAGAAGCAACTAAAATTAACGAAACAAGTTAAGAACAAAGTATCTATTATAGAACAAAACATGAGCTAATGTCTCCACCTTCTACTCCTCCTCCTTTGTTGCTAAAATAAAGAACTTATTAAGTCAATATTCTCACAAATGAATGAAATGAATCTAAAACTTTGAACAATCTACTTAGCGAGAAATTTTCATCATTACTTAATCATTGTTTTACGAGTAATATAAAACACTCAGTGACCATGTCTAGATGTATGAAGCTCCTTCATAGTGATGACATCTTGTATATCCAATTTAGGATAAATGTTATCCATGCAATCCATAATACTGGAGTGATGCTGTCCTTACTGCTTGCTATTTGGTGAACCGTATGCCCTCGTATGTGTTAGGAGAGAAAATTCCTTTCTTGATTACGTTTCCCTAGACAGAACTTTTCTCTTTTACACCTCGTGTGTTCGGATCTGTTGCCTTTGTTCATGATGTCTCTCCAAGGCGTGACAAGCTCTCTCTTAAAGCTGTCAAGTGTTTTTGTCGGCTACTCTCATACCCAAAAGGGGTATCGCTGCTTTGATCCGCTAAGGTGGAAATACTTTTCTAGTGCCGACGTTACTTTCTTTGAGTCTATCATGCATTTTTCTCTACATGTGATAGACTTGCTTCATCTGACTCTGATGATGAGATATACATGCCATCACCTCCTACAGTCGGTCTTTCACCTTCATCTACTTCTACTCAACAATCACCGCCACCTCCACCACCACCACCACCACATGTTCCTTTGGTTCAATTTTTTCCATGTGTTTTTAATTGCAGGTCTCTCTATGTTCCCCCTTCTCACATGCCTTGCCCATCATCCAGCATGCCTCAGGTATGTAATGAGCATATTGTTTCTACTGATGGCACTACTGAGTTGTCTATGCAGCAAGATTCTAGACAGGATGAGCACATGCCCTCTCCAGAGGGAAACCTACAGACCTCAGACTTGGAAGATGATATAGACGTGTCGATTGCTCTGCGAAAGAAGAAACAAGCGCGTGCTCCTTACCCTCTTGCAACCCAGGTTTCCTTGAGCAGGTTGTCGGAGGATTTCAGGAAGTTTACTCTAGCATTGTGGTGCAGATACCACAGGCATATCAGGAGGTTCTCAAGAATAGTTAGTGGAGGTTAGTTATGGAGGAGGAGATGGCTGCGCTACAGTCACGTGGTATGTGGAGCCATGTTTCTGATCTCTGTCGATACATCTGTTATAGGATGCAAATGGGTGTTCACTGTGAAACACCATGCAGTTGGCAGTGTAGATCACAATAAGGCGAGACTTGTGGCACGAGGGTTCACCCAGACATATGGGGTAGACTATCAGGATACTTTCTCTCTAGTTGCCAGGCATTCTACTCTGCATATTCTACTTTATGTTGTGGTGACACGGGATTGGCCCATTTATCAGCTTCGTGTGAAGAATGCCTTCATCTATGGTGATCTACAGGAGGAGGTTTACATGCAGCAGCCATCTGGGTTTGCTGCTGAGGGGGAGTGTCAGAAGGTTTGTGGGCTACACAAGACTATCTGTGACCTTTAGCAGAGTCCAAGAGCATGGTTTTAGAAACTCTTGGACTTGATAGAGAAGCAGGGGTTTGTGAGATCAACTGTCGATCACTCCTTGTTCGTACAAAGGACCCAGAGAGGTACTACAATCATTCTTGTTTATGTTGATGGCATTGTTGTTACAGGGAATGACGAGCAGGGCATTCAGGGTGCCAAGGAGACTTCTTAGGTCAGCAATTTGTGACCAAGGATCTTGGCAGTTACGTGACTTCCTTGGACTAGAGTTTGCCAGGAATAGCGAGGTCTTGTGATGACCCAAAGGAAGTACGTTATAGATCTATGATGCTGATACTGAGGAGGTCGACAAGAGGAGGTATATAGAGCTTGTTGGCAAGCTACTATATGTGACGATTTTTAGGCTCGACATATCATTTGTCGTAAGCAAAACTCAGGAGCATGTAGGACGTTCTGTAGCTGCATAGTGGAGGAGAGGACGACCTCCCCCTGTCCAACAAGGGGTGATTGGGTTCCATTTGCTATATGTACTGAACGGCCAGGAGGAATGTCCCTATAGACATGTAATCTATCTCTATCTCGGCAGAGATGATGTGTGGCTTCAGAATCTATAACCCAGTCAGATATATCATGAGGTGGTATGAAAGCAGTAGATCTACCTGAGGTACTGGCTGCGGCTGAGGAACTGGCAGAGGCAGTAGCAGCAATATCTGAAGAACTACCTGACGAATCACCAGACGAATGTGGCATAATATCTCGGAGATGGGCCACAAGTTCGTCGAATCGAGTATCGACAGTAGACGGTAATGGAGACTGTGAGTGCTCTGCAACACGTGCCGATGCTGGGAACCCATGCTTCGAATAGCATGTCTCCTCCGAGTGTCCTGTACGGTGACAATAGGAGCATGTCTGACTGAAGCGACCACCCCTTCCTTGAGATCCACGGCCACGTCCACGACCACGACCAGAAGGTGGTCCACCTCTCCCACGCGAGACCGCCATCGCTGAAGGAGGTGGAGTAGAAGAGCTGGAGGAAACTGTAATGCGATTGAGCCTTCTGTAAACATCTTCCACTGGAGGAATAACTGCATCAGCTAGAATCTGAGATCGAGCGGCATCATACTCAGGATCAAGTGCCGCAAGTAGAACACCAACCATAATGGCGTTTCGGAACGCCTTCTGTTGTTCAGGAGTTGCCGTGAGAGGAATGGTACTATATAACTTCTCAAACATCCCTCTTAAGGATTTATAAAGAGAATGGAGAGGTCTGCCGTTCTGCTTCATTGTGAAGATGTCATGCTGAAGCTGCAACATCTTCGTCTCATTTCGCACCTGCGAGTATGTAGCGGCAAGAATGTCCCACATTGCCTTAGCAGTGGGCTGATGGAGGACGTCGTTAGCAATCTCCATCGTCAATGTACCAGACAACCAGACCTTCGCATAGGAGTCATCAGCCTCCCATGAGGCATATATCCCAGTCTTCTTCGCTGGCTCATCCTCGGTAAGAATGTACTTCTTACCATTCGACTTCATGAGGCTCATGAACTGCATAGCCCAGAGCTCATAGTTAGACCCGTCCATCTTGACAATTGGCGCAGGACCTTTGAATGCGCCGGTGGAGGGCATATCGACTTTCGATTCTGACATACTGCCGCTTGGAGAAGAACTAGGATATGTAGACGCGATGATGAATGTCTACACCAACTGCATCGGATTTGAGTGCGTATGTATACGTTACGCACTCAAATCCATATAACGGACGAGGAGGAAACTAGGGCACGCCTCAAGGGAGGCTTACAACCCTTGCAGCGGCTGGGAGCCGCTTAGGGACCTTGCACGGCTGGCTGTGGACGCACCGGAGGGCCTACAACAGCAACTGGTGGCTGTCGCCGGTGGGCTGGGGACGCAGGCGGCTTGCTGGGGCCGCAGGCGGAGGGCTGGGGCCCGAGGAAGAGAGATAACGGCGAAGGAATGAGAGCTAGGACCTCCTGCTGTGGCCTAGGACGATGGGAGCCCCAGGATGGAGGCGGCGGCGGCGTGAGATAAAGGACGGGAGAGAGGCAGCGGCGGTGCCGAGAAGAGGGAGGCGGGTGGGGAAAGGGGGCGGTGGGTGGTGAGCCCTAGGGTGGCTCTGATACCATGTTGGGAAAAGAGTCTTCGTTATGATTCAAGAAAAACCCTAGGCTCTCTTATATAGGGAGAGACCTAAAGGGTAAATTACAAAGAAGCCTATATAAGAAAAGAAGTAATGACAGGATACATAAAATGATAATAAAGAAACTATCTCTACAGTTTCAACGACGCTAGTGGTATAAAGGATGAACATGGACATTTACAACATGAGCATGAAGACATACATGATGAGTAAGAACCACTAGAGGAGAATGATCTACGGTGGCGAAAAGGAAAACGTTCATGTGCGTAATACCCCTCATTGGTCATGTGTCTATGGCGCAACGTTCACCAAATTTCAGGCAGTTTGTTATGGGATTAACTGCCATTGAAATCCCATGCACATATCAGAAGGTTCTCAAGATGAGCCAATGATGCCTAGTCTTGGAGGAGGAGATGGCCATTTTACAGTCACATTGTTGCGGAGCATTGTTACAGCTCATGGTGCCCATTGTGGGATGCAAGTGGGTGTTACTGTGAAGCACTGAGCAAATGGAAGCATAGCCCCCTACAAGGCAAGGCTTGTGGCTCGTGGGTTCACCTAGACATATGAGGTGAACTATCATGATACTTTCACTTTAGTAGCTCAACATTCTAAACTACGGATCCTTCTCTTTGTTGCAGACACACATAAATGACCTCTATATCAACTCGATGTGACGAATGTGTTCCTCTATGTTAACAAGCAAAAGGAAGTCTACATGCAGCAACCACTTGAGTTTGTTGCTGAGGGGAAGTGTTAGAAGGTGTGCAGACTTCATAAGGAGATCTATGGCCTTAGGAAGAGTCCAAAAGCATGGTTTCATAAGCTTTAAGATGTAATAGAGTAGAATGAGCTCATCAAACAACTGCAGATCATTCGTTGTTTGTTCAGAAGTCTTAGAGAGGTACAATTGTTATACTGGTTTATGTAGATGATATTACATTACGTGGGATAATGTGCAGGGCATTCAAGTAGCTAAGGCTTTCTTTGGTCGGCAGTTTGTAACCAAGGACCTTGGGAGTCTACATTACTTCCTTCGACTGTAGTTTCCGAGGAACCAGAGAGGTCTTGCGATGATCCAGAGGAAGTATGATATGGACCTTCTCTTTGAGATGGGCGTGGCAGATTGCAAGCCAGCCATTACTCCTATGGACCCGAGCATGAAGCTATATGACCGTGACATTGAGGAGGTAGACAAGAGGAGGCACAAGGAGTCATTTGGAAGGTCCTATATATGACCATTCCAGGACAGATATATCCTTTGCAATAAGCAAAGTGAGTTACTTCATGGAGCAACCTAGACAAGCATATATGGATGCATTCCATATGATTATGATGTATCTGAAGACCTCACCTGGCACTGGTCTCTTATTTAGCAGAGGCATATCCCTTACAATTACAGCTTATGCAAATGTAGATTATGCGGTATGCCCCAAGGACAGGAAGTCTACCTCTAGCTTTGTTATGTTCACAAGAGCTCATTGGTGTCATGGAAGAGCAAGAAGCAAACAATGGTCTTGAAATTTAGTGCAGAATCAGAATACATAGCCATTGCATAAGGGACTACAGAGATGATGTGAGTTAGATCCGTTGTGACTGGCCTAGCTAATGAGGTGCATCTTCCCATTCACCTCCAATGCAAAAACCATGCGATACTTTTTAACTGCCATAAGAGGACCAAGCATATCAAGGTACATTGTCACTACACTCGAGACATGATCCAGAAGGCCTCATTTCTACCTCTTATGTTAGCTCAGGTGAATAGACAACCGATGTGCTCAACAAGGCTCTAGCTAAAGGGTCTTTCCAGAGATGTTCCAAGCTGAGCTTAATTGACATCTACACTCCAGCTTGAGGGGGAGCATTGAGATATTTGTTATCTTTTATTCTTTTATTATTCTCTTTTCTTTATGTCCACTACGTAATTTGCCCAATAGATTTCTCCTCTATATAAGAGAATCCTAAGTCCACATGAATAAACAACTCTATTTCCCTCAACAAAGAGGGTGATGAAACTGAAGGAGGGGTGTTCGGTGGGCTTGTAGCATGAGGATGGAATGGTTGGGATACAAATTAGTGTAGAGGGGATTCATGGTACCTGTCGATTCAAGGAGTCATAAGGCTATGTACGGCCCTTGAAGACCTAACCAATTCAGGAATTGCAGGCCATGTCCAAGAATTTGTTGGTCCAGGTGGGGCACCAACCCGAAAATACAAAATGCGAATATTTAAGACCTAAGCATGGCCCACATAATCCACATGCCCTGGTTAATGTAGGGTTTGGTAAGTTGGGTCCTAGGTTGGATTCCAAGTTGAGTTCGGACTGACTTGATCCAATGCTCCACTCTACCAGCAGCCCCTCGCATTTTGGTCTTGTCGTCTCAATTCCCCATCAGCTGTAGTGACTATTTCCATTTGGCTCCAAAGAGTTCAATTCTACTAGGCTTGTCTCAAGTCCAACCGGTCCTTTATCAATCTTCGCATCACTGACATGAACATCTATCTACAGAAAACATGTTCACCTACTAATTACGTGTATAAAAAATCAAATATCATCGATTGTTTAGGAAGGACTCTCCTTCCTTGTGTGTTTCACAAGTAAAAGCTCCAGCATAATCAGTTACTAATAGTAGAAAAGCATAACAAGTTGCTAACAGTAGAAAAGACAATGCTAAAGGACAGTTCTTAGTTCATTAATAATAATCGTCCTCTTTTTATATGTAACCTTAAATTATAATACATTGCAAATCATTAGACCAATCAAGTGGAAAATATATATTTATATATTAACAAGTTATTATGTGTTATCCATATTTGAATAAATTTATTTCAATATACCCCTAAGGATGGAAGCATGTACTAACTCAAAATCTAGATAACAATTATCAACAAGTGCATAACATATCTCCAACTAATCTTGGGTTGAAAATCATTGATAATCCAAACAAAACTGAATTAATTGAGAGAGCTCAAAATAAGAAAAGCATAAATGCATGAATTACTAATTGAAGAAAATTCAATGCAGGCTACAAAGCACCCTCCTGTAATCAATCCACTATGTAATATTTGTAAGTATGCTATGATTATTCTAATTGAGTTGTGGATAGTCTAAGATGAGTTTAACAGAAAAAGTTGGACCTAACTCAGCCGGAGCACGGGCCCAAAACAATAGGGCATAGTTCAAGCATGGAATCTGATTTAAAACAATTTCCCAGGACTCAGCACAACCCACATACCAAAAGTCATGAGTATATACTAGGTGGGTAGTTATATTATATCTCCCATAATCCAATTACACTACTCTCGTTAGTCCCATATCTAGGGATGCAAACGGTTGGATTTGGATACCCATTTTTAAATACGAATTTGGATGCGGATACAAATATTGGTGGATGTGAATACTTTGTTATCATATTCTGGAACAATGGATACAGATCTAGAACGGATACCTAGCAAATATGAATATATGGCTTACACTTGATGCATATGTCATATACGCTTAATGTATTTATTTCATAACTATATCAAATATGTGTAAAATTATGTTAGATGTAGTTAAAAGAAAATCTAAAATTATATTTAAATTTGAAAATGGATATACGAATGCAAACATACATATAGTTTAAATCAAAGAGATATCCATATCAGTATCCATTTTATCCATTTTATAAGAATACGTATGTCTAACTATATAGAATGAATATGGTGGTGGATCAGATACGGACATATTCATATCAGTTTACATTCCTATCCATCTTGCTTGTTGTGGGAGGAAACGAATGACTTGCATTATGAGAGACCCTAGGGTTCTCTTATATAGGAGAGGAACCTATTGGGAAAATTACATAAAGAAGAAAAGAGATAGAAAATAAGAAAAACAATGATCAAGATAACTACTATCTCAACACTCCCTCTCAAGCTGGAGTGTAGATATCAATCAGACTCAGCTTGGAACAACATCTCTGATAAGGTCCTCTCGCTAGGGCCTTTATAAGTACATCTGGTGTCTGGGCTCCAGAGCTGACATGCGTAGTGGCGATAATACCCTTATGTATCATGTTACGAGTGTAGTGACAATCCACCTATATGTGCTTCATCCTCTCATGAAAGGTTGGGATGTTGGCAATGAAAAGGGCAACCTAATTATCACATTAGAGGTGCATGGGAAGAGGCACCTCTATGGTCAGGTCAGCAAGAACAAATCTGACCCACATCATCTATGTACTGGCATGTGCCATGGCCATGTATTCTGACTCAGCACTTGATCTGGCAACCACAGTCTGCTTCTTACTCATCCACGAAACAAGAGAATTCCCTATGAATACATCAAAGCCAGATGTAGACTTTCTATCCTTTGGACACCTAGCATAATCTGCATCTGCACATGCTGTCACTGAGAGAGATGTGACTCTGCTGAAAAGGAGTCCAATACCATGTGAAGTCTTCAGGTATCTCCGAATCATATGGACTGCATCCATATGTGTCTGTCTGGGCTGCTCCATAAACAATGAATTTGCTATCTATTAGTCAGATCACGAAGGATCTAAATTGTCGTGCTATATTTGACCCATCTTCTCTCATTTTTCAGGACATACTCACGGGCAAGGTGATTGGCTGTGGCTCTGAGCAGAATGGTTTATATCGGCTGGTCCGAAATTCCTATGCTGGTGTCTCTTCTCATTCTGCCGGACCAGTCTCTCCGTACATCTGGCATCTCCGGTTTGGTCACCTTCCGCTCCAGAAAATGTGCCATCTTCTGCCCCAGATTTCTCCTAGTTCGTCTTTCCGCTGTGAAGCATGTCAGTTGGGAAAGCATCATAGGTCAAGCTTTCCAAGTCGTCAGAGTCGGAGCAGTAGCTCCCCGTTTGAGTTGTTGCATATAGATATATGGGGTCCGAGTCGTGTTCCCGGTCTTTAGGGGCACAGGTTTTATCTTGTGGTAGTGGATGATTTTTCTCGTGTATCATGGGTCTTTCTTTTGAAGAATAAATCTGAAACAGGAGATGTGATCAAGAATTTGATTAATGAAATGCACAATGTTTTCTCTTCATCTGTCAAATATGTGCGGACGGATAATGCCCTCGAATTTTGTACACGCTCACTTTCTCACTTTCTTTCATCAAAGGGTATTATTCACCAAACTACGTGTGCATATACCTCACAGCAAAATGGTGTGGCGGAAAGAAAGCATCGCCATCTCTTGGATATTACTCGTACCCTGTTGATTCAGAGTTGTGCTCCTATTTCATTCTGGGGCGACGCTGTTCTTACTGCGTGTTATTTGGTCAATCGAATGCCATCCTCAGTTCTTGGTGAGAAGATACCTATCTCTCTTCTTTTCCCAGATAATGAGTTATTCTCACTGACTCCACGTGTCTTTGGTATTGTGGCTTTCGTTCATCGTCTATCTCCCGGTCTTGACAAACTCTCTCCCAGAGCAGTCAAGTGCGTCTTTGTTGGCTATTCCAGGACTCAGAAGGGTTATTGGTGTTATGACCCAACGACTAAGAGGTACTTTGTGAGTGCTGATGTCACTTTCTTTGAGTCTATCATGTATTTCTCGCCTGCAGGTGACAGAATGGTACCATCTACTACCACTGATGATGTCTATGTTCCTCCACCACCTATAGGGCGTTCACCTGAGTCGTCCCCTCTGCAAGTCCCCACACCAGCACCACCATCTCCACCACCACCTCCACCTCCATCCATTCCACGGCCTATCATTTCGCCATTACCTAAATTCTATACGCGTCGGTTAGGTCCTGCTCAGACCACACATCAGCCTATCATCACGCCTCAGGTATGTTCAGATGGCATTACTACTGACGGGTGCAGATTTTGTACACGTGCAGGATTCTTCAGTACAGGACGACACTGGCCCATCCAGTATAGCAGATGATGACCTTGATGTTCCGATTGCTATTCGGAAGCAGCGGAGGTAGTGTGCTTCATATCCATTGGCTTCACAGGTTTCCTTTCACCGGCTCACTGGTGAGTTTCAGCAGTTTATCACAGCCCTGTCTTCCGTGGATATACCACGGACATACCAGGAGGCTTTGAAGAATGATTGCTGGAGATTGGCTATGGAAGAAGAGATGAAGGCCTTGCAGTCCCGTGGCACATGGTCTTTGGTCCCTGCGCCTCCTGATGCATCTGTCGTGAGCTGTAAGTGGGTCTTTACAGTAAAATATCATGCAGATGGCACATTGGATAGGTACAAAGCACGCTTGGTCGCACAAGGGTTTACACAAACCTATGGTGTGGATTACATGGATACCTTCTCTCCAATGGCGAGACATTCGACCCTTCGTATTCTCTTGTCGGTTGTTGTGGTTCGTGATTGGAGTATATCTCAACTAGATGTCAAGAATGCCTTTCTATATGGGGACTTACAGGAGGAAGTCTACATGCAGCAGCCACCAGGGTTTACTGCTGAGGGGGAGATGCACATGGTTTGTAGACTTCACAAGGCGATATATGGCCTCAAACAGAGCCTGAGAGCATGGTTCCAGAAGCTATCCAACCTAATTGAGCAACAGGGATTCAAGAGGTCAAATACCAATCACTCGTTGTTTGTCCAGAAGTCATCGGCAGGAACAGTTGTCATTATGATTTATGTGGATGATATTCTTGTTACAGGAGATGATGCTCAGGGCATAGAAAGGGCGAAGGCATTCCTAGGCCGTTAGTTTGTTACGAAGGATCTTGGGACCCTAAGATATTTTCTGGGTTGGAATTTGCAAGGAATGCACAGGGCTTGGTGATGACCCAACGGAAGTACATTACAGACTTCCTGACTGAGACTGGCATGGATGGATGCAAACCATCAAGTATTCCCATGGACCCTAGCGTGAAGCTATGTGATGGTGATACTGATGAAGTAGATAAGAGGAGATATAGAGAAATGGTGGAAAAACTCCTCTACATTACCATAACTCGCCCAGACATTCAATTTGCAGTTAGCAGGGTGAGTCAATTTATGGAACAGCCAAGACAGGTTCACATGGATGCTATACACATGATACTGAGGTATTTGAAGTCTTCTCCAAGATCAGGGCTGCTATTCAGAAAGGGCACAGACTTATCTATCTCAGCTTGTGCAGACGCAGATTATGCAGGATGCCCTAAGGATCGAAAATCAACCTCAGGATTTGCGGTGTTTGTTGGAGGCTCTCTGGTTTCTTGGAAAAGCAAGAAACAAACTGGTGTGGCAAGGTCCAGTGCTGAATTCGAATACAGGGCCATGGCCCAAGCTAGCGCGGAAATGATGTGGGTTCGTTCCATACTAGAAGATCTACATGTAGTTGTGCGGCTGTGCCACTACCTATGAAGCTTCAATGTGACAATCAGGCAACGCTATTCATTGCCAACAACCCAGCATTCCATGAAAGGACCAAGCATATTGAAGTTGATTGCCATTACACCAGGGATTTGATTCAGAGAGGATTGATATCTACTGAACATGTGAGCTCAGGAGATCAGACGGCAGATGTATTCACGAAGCCACTACTCAGAGGACCCTTTCAGAGATATTCATCCAAGCTGAGCATGATAGACATCTATGCTCCACCTTGAGGGGGAGTGTAGAGATAGTTTCTTTATTATCATTTTATGTATCTTGTCATTACTTCTTTTCTTATATAGACTTCTTTGTAATTTACCCTTTAGGTCTCTCCCTATATAAGAGAGCCTGGGGTTTTTCTTGAATCATAACGAAGACAAACCATATTTCCAGAAATTACCACATGAGTGCTAGATGTTGGGGAAGGCATTGGAGCATGGAGTACATGTTGAGGTACATGTGTAGGTAGAAGTGGAAGATCAACTTCGCCCTCAGATTAAGAGGGACTCAATATGTAACTTGTAGAAGAATTGTGTATGATGGACTCAAAGAGGTAACATCAGCATAACCATAGTACTCTCGTACACGATCAATACACCTATAAGAATACCCAAAGATGCTTGTCTTAGTCGGATGCAAAAGGTGGACAAGTGCCACACGACCAAAAATTCATAGTGTAAGAGAGAAAATGTCATCAGGAACAAGGGAGAAGGGTGTTTTTTCACCCAAAATGGTAGAGGACATCTGGATGATTAAATAACATGCTGTCATCACAACATCACCCCAGAAGGAATGAGGAGCCCGACTTTGTATGAGAAGAGTTTTGGTGATATCCAAAAAGTGATGGTGTTAACGTTCAATGACGTTGTTCTGCTGAGAAGTATACGGAAATGAAGTTTGATGGATAATGCCATGCGAGCTAAAAAATTGTGACAACTGTGTAGTACAGAACTCTGGAGCATTATCAGAACAAATGTATTTGATAGAAGCATAGAAAATAGTCTCTTTCAATCATATAAATTAGAATCAAAGTATTAGCAATAGACTTATTCTCTAACAAAAATACGCATGACAATATGGAAAAATCATCCATAAAATGAAATAATACTGATGCCCATGATGGTCAGGAACACGACTTGAATCGCACACATTAAAATGAAACAACTTAAAAAGACTTCGACTACTATGACCTTGATGACTTGGAAAGCTAAATCGGTGTTGCATTCCAAGTTGACATGGTTCACAATGAAAATTGGACTTGGTAGAAATGCCAAGATGACGTGACAAATCTTCTGCAACGGAAGATAACCAAATCTGAGATACCAAGTGTACAGAGAAATCGATTCAACAGAAAGAGAGGTGGCACAAGCATAAGGAGATTGGGTCAATCTGTATAGCCCTCCATGCTCGCGGCCAAATCCAATCACCATACTTGTGAGTATATCTAGAAAAACAAGGGATAGGGTTAAATATAGCACGACAATGTAAATACTCTGTAATCCAACTGATAGAAAATAAATTCATTGAGAAGGCAAGTACATGAAGAATATTTTGTAGATGTATGGAGGGAGTCAAATCAACCTCTCCCTATTCGATAATAGGAGAATGTGTCCCATCAGTAATGATCACTGATCTACCCGGCTGTGCATGGCTATATGTGCCAAACTATAAGCGATCTCCATATAGATGATGAGACGCTCTGGAGTCCATTATCCATTCTGAAGGATCTGATCTAGAGCGACTAGTAAGTGCATGAGTAATACTTGAAGTACTAGTGGAGGCATAAGCATCAACATCTGATGGGCTAGTACTAGAAGATACAACGATTAGTGGCATCAGGGAGGTGTTGCTTCTTGGCGTTGCTGGATGCTATCAGGGAGGTGGGGCGCCCAACGGAGGGGAGAGACCACTAGGGTTGGCGTGCGGGTCCTTTCACGGTTAAGAAGGCTTTTGGGGCAATATGCAGGCCACTGCCATCCCGATCGGAGATTATGATTCGCGATTGCACGTTTCTTTGGGCTCTCAAACTGTCGGAGCGAATTGGTTTCTTCTTATGGCTGCTTCGGAGACAAAGGCTGATGACGAGGGACCGATGTGCTAGGCTTCTGGGGTCCGCCTCGGATAGGTGCCTTCTTTGCGAGGAGGCGATTGAGTCCGTCGAACATCTATTCTTCAGATGCCCCAAGGTGATTCAGGTATGGCAGGGGACCGGTATGTCCTGGTGTTGCGTTGAAGATCTCGAGGCGTTTTGCAACTCGCTGGTGGCGAATAGGAGCAGATCTAGGAGGGAGATGATTTATCCTCTGGCCGTTCTGTGGGCCGTTTGGCTGGGAAGGAATGCTTTACTTTTCTCGGGGCAGCGCTTTTATAAGGAAAACGTAGGGATTCATGCCACAAGATTAGTGGAGGAGTGGGTTATGTAATTTGTCTCTCCTTTTGTCGTCGCTTTTGTTTTTCCTCTAACTCTTCTGTTTTCGTTTATTAAATAAAAGATGGGGCGAACACCAGAGAGTGTCTCCCCCTATTTCAAGCTTAAAAAAACGATTAGTGGCATGATCTCTCTCAGATGGGCAACAAAATCAGCATAACTATGATCAGTAGAATCAGGAGCAGTCTCAACCTGCTCAACAACTCATGTCGATGGTGGATAGCTGTGCTTGGAGTAGCACGTGTCCTCTGAGTATCCCGACCAATGACAATATGAACATGGCTAGCGTGGGTATATGCTTCCTTCGACTCGTGTGCCTTGTCCTCTGAAAGGAGATGGGCCACTTCTACTATGTGAAGTTGTCATAGCCAATGACGTTTTAGAAGACATAGCAGAGGGGATGGTCACTCTGCGGTACACCTCCTCCATAAACGATATACGAGCATTTGTAAGTAGCTGAGAGTAAGCCGAGTCATACTTAGTGTTAAGAGCTGCCAGAAAGACCCTAGTCATAACCAAATCATGATAGGTGTTGTACTGCTCTGGTGAGGTCGTTATTGGTATGTAGCTATGAAGTCTCTTAAACTATACCCCTAAGTGATGTGTATAGGGCATGAAAAGGACGATCACCCTGTTTGGTTGTAGAGATATCATGTTGGAGTTACAAGATCTTCGACTCATTCCTTGCTTGAGAATAAGACCCTGCAAGGATGTCCCACATTGCCTTCATTGTGGGCCGACTCAAGATCATTGTCTATTTCTACAGAAACAACATCAGATAGCCAAACTTTTGCACAAGCATATCGACCTCCCATGAGGCATTGGTCGTAGTCTTGTCTTTTGGCTCATCCTATGTCAGAATATGCTTCTTACAATGGCTTTGAAAGAGATTCATGAATTACATCCTCCATAACTCGTAGGTTGTGCCATCCATCTTAAAACCTTTAAAGATACACGTGGATGGAAAATCAACTATGTTTTCTAACATATTACCAGGTTGGTACATGACTGAGACCGTATATAGATGATAGGACACCTATACGGACATCGAGGACGGTGGTTGCGAGTGTAAACTACTCATACCACAACCAACCCTATGCAGCACGATTGCATGATTTTGCCTTAACTAAACCAAAAACAAAGTAAAATCAGACGAAAAATAAGCTAGATCAGACCAACAAAGGCCAAAGAACATTGTAGTCAAGGTCAGCATTGTGCTTCGGCGTTGCTAGGCGACGTTCCTGTGCAGCGACGCTGGGCAGGCACTGCCGCTGTGCAATGACGCTACTAGGCGGCGCTGTTGTGCAGCATGGTTGGGCGGGAATCCAGGACCCACACGGCAACAGTGTCACTGCAGCCTAGGCAGTGGGCCCGAGGAGAGGAGAAGAACGATGACGGCACACGAAGAAAGGAAACGCGACACCATCGTGCGTAGGACTTGCAGGTGTGGAATGATCTAGGGCACAACCTTTGCTCTAGGACCGCTACTTTGATACCATGTAGAGGGACATAGAGTTTTTGTTTATTCATGTGGCAATATGGTTCTCTTATATAGAGGAGAAACCTATTGGGCATATTATACAGAGTGGATAGAAAGAAAAGAGGATAAATAAAAGAATAAAAGATAATAAATATCTCAGCAGTCTTCATGTCCTTCCCTTATAGCTGAATTTGTATGCAACCCTCTCTGAGCAGTTCACATCACATGAGCATGGTACCATACTTTGACAAGCCATTGACGATGCCCGGTCAAGCCATATCAAGTGATCCTTCTAGAAGCTCCAAGCCTTTGCCAAGGACAACAAGTCATCCCTCAAGCTTCGTGACATGAGCTAAGGTGGAGCATTGGGCCAAGTCAACCTGAACCCAACCCGTGTCCCAACATGTTATCATGCGTCAATGGCAACATGCTTTCGATTTCATTCATCCACACATAAAGCAACAAGAAAAATACCCAAGGCTCTTCTACGGCTATCCATTTATAATGGATTGAGAAAGCATCTAGAATCGATGTATGACATTGAAAGTGTTGGAGAATGACCTAGGTGAATAATTGGATCCCTCGAGGGTCCAATTACCACACCATGAAAAATAAACCCTCGTCATTTTTAGGTGGGAATTTGGAGAGTCAATGGGGATAAAGAGCTCCGCACTCCTATAGTCGTTGAGAGAATGAAATAGAAGAATCCGCCCTTCGAGGTATTCTCTCGTTGTTTCATCCCGCTCCTCACATACTAGGGTTCCATGTAAAATCTTTCGTACTATTCATGATTCATTGCTCTTGATCTGTTTATCGCTTTCGCTTTTCGTTTTCCACAAAGGAAGTCAGTTTAAGGGATATTTTATTTTATTTCCAAGCTCAATGATTATTCATATTATTTTTAATTGAAAATTTGCTCTTGGAAGACCGTGTAATATCAACAATTCATTTTTGGTGGAGGTTCATTTTTTATTATTCTTATTCTCTCGAGTTTAGGGTTTATGGGTTAGGGTTAGGGTTTAGTGTTTAGGGCCCATCTCCATCTCCAAAGCGCATCAGCTAGGTCACATTCATGGAGTGCAGCTCCCGTCTCCAAAGAGCGGCGACGCACCCACCTCCACGAAGGCACCCCAACTTGCCCCCAACACGCAGATGTCACTCCGATCGCATGTACCTCTCCATGCACGGTCCTCCAGATCGCATTAGAATGAGCCAAAAAATAATGGCTACCAAAAAAATGAGATGTGTAAAAAAATAGCACAAAAAAGGAGAAGAAGAAAATTAATGAAAATTAATTTCCTCCCATCATTTGTTCTCTCAACTTGGTTGAGTACCCTTTAAATTCCGACAAGTATGGGATAAGGGGGAGTGAAAGAGTACAAGAGATGCTTATCCATTGATTTCTAGAGATTTTACTCTGAGACTAATGCCATGTAGGCAAAATCAAACTCCAATGATCGTGAACTCTTGTACGAGATCCTTTCCGTGCTCCCAAGAGAGCGAACTCACTCGAGGTCCCAAGAGAGGCTCGCATTCAGAGATCTTTGTGTGGATATTCCCATGACATGAAGAAAAAGGCATTTGACGGCAGATCCCTTCATTGGTGATGAGTCGGCCCCCACGGATTTTTCGACAATACAAGAGACTCGTTACAAAGACCAGACCTCAAGTTCATCCTCACCAGCATGCAAGGTTCAGAAAATTGGTATTCGATATTTGTTCGATCGGATGATTTGAAGCGAGTACGAGGGTAGGCGGGAGTATATGCGGAAGTATATGTGGATTATGTGGTTTGTATTATATTATTTAAAAATAATAATAAGAAGAATAAATTCAAATATTAGTTATTTATGTTCTGAAAAAATAACATAGACAAAAAATAACACATGATTTTTTTAGTACGACGTGATTTCAATAAAAAATCTCAAGAAAATGTCTATCTAGATAAAAGAGCTTATTATAACAAAATTTTGAGGGAGATGTTTAGGTAACAAAATTGCTGAAATCAAATTATATAAATACATAAAACAGACTACTCATTTGAAGCTTTAATATTTACCCTTTACAGCAATTAAATAAATTCACATTTTTTTCCAGTAGTAGTATTGTTTTTTAAGCTTGAAGGAACCGGCAACAATGGAAGCCTGAAGGGAGGGAGTCTATCCAATAGGCCACCGAATATGAGGCTGCATAAATGGTTTAGTCGACCGCATACTCGATGTCACAACGAATACTGTGTATGCGGTTCGGTAAAGTCACTGAATATTCGCTGAAAACGTTTGGCCCGCCTTGTTGAACACTGCCAGCATGGCATGCAAAGCACCGTCCTCAGCAGCAGCTGACAAAGTATGCATTGAGTCATTATGGTCTATAGTGTATGTATTCATCGAGTGAGTTCATATCTTCTTTTGTTTGTCCAAGCTGAGCATTGCGTGCTCCAACTTGAGGGAGAGTATTGGAGAATGACCTAGGTGGGTAATTGGATCCCTCTAGGGTCCAATTACCACACCGTGAAGAACAGTCTCGCATCCTCTATTGGTGAGACTTTGGAGTCATTGGAGCTATATAAAGAGCCCCACACCCCTATACTCATTGAGAGATTGAGATAGAAGAATCCACCCTTTGAGGCGTTCTCCCGAGGTTTCCTTCCCCCTCATGGAGTAGCGTTCCACGTAAAATCTTACGTGTTTATGATTTATTGCTCTTGATATGTTTATCGCTTCCGCTTATCGTTTTCCACAGAAAGCATACTTGCACGTTGCCATTGATGGATTTTAACATGACACTTTTGGGACTTCGGGTTACAACATGCAGGGGAAAACCATCTAGGGGATGGAAGGGGTTTACACTCAACAAATATAAATGAAAGTCAAAATGGCAAGTATCACACAACAATTGGAAGGAAATTACACTCCAGAGTCATGGGCGTGGTAGTATTTTGGGATGTGTACAACTGATACATAATGGGCTGCAGACCCTTACAAGATCTCGCAGAAATAAGCATGTAAATGCAGCGCTATTAAATATCATACAATTTATATACTGGTACAATTAAGCAAATTTTGGTGCACCTTTCTTGTACTGATGCAATGCATTGGTAATGCTCTTGTTGAGTCAAGCCAAAGCAAACATCTTCGTTTTTTACTGAGCAAATGTATACTGAAGGATGGGGCGTGTTGTGTGTGAAACTAGATGAAAGGAAGGTGTAGAAATTGTACCATGTTTAATAGGAATTCAAACCTTTCTACCAAGTATAAAGGAACAAGTTATATTAGGGTTTATACTTGTTGGAAGTCAATGATCTTCAATGATGTCTTGATGTGTGGAGGGTCTCTGGGTTAAATATATTCCAGAACATGTGGTTGTGGGGTCATAGTCAGTGGACTCGTTCAATCATTTCAGCCATTTGCTCTGCTCTCAACGTCTTTTAGGCTTTTAGCTAACTAATAAAAGATGAGAAAAGGATGGAATAAAGGAAGACAAGAAATCATTAAAAAGGGAAAAATAAAGACTTGTTAGTGTTCAGGAAGCTTTCGAATATCATGCTGGAAATTTTCAGAAAGAACATTCTGAACACCTTCCATGTTGTGTTTTACCGGGAACCACGGCAATTTACGTTTGTTTTGGGGGTTCGTTCCATATGAAAACCTATGAAAAAAATTTAAAGTTAGTTGTGAGGAGAGCTATTACTTGATACCATTCATTGATATAAAATTTTGAAGCTCTATGTTAATGCTCTTACCCATTCCAATGGTCTAGTGGTAGTGTAGTGTGCCAATCACCCAAAAAACCAGGGTTAAAATCCCTCCTTATGGGGGTTGCATTAGGTAGCCGTCAAGTGGCATAAAAATTGTTGGATCTTTCAATTGATTTGGGCAAGAATCCATGTAGCCGACCCTACTTAAAGTGGGAGAAGACGTCGCCATTTTTTTATGTTAACGCTCTTAGTGATATTTATGCTATACAACCCTTCCAATTTACATAATCACATACGAACCCCCGTAATTGTTGATCGACTGATGTAGATGCATGCTGTTTTATCTTTTGATGTTAATTTCGTTATACCAAGGCTCATGAATTGCTTCATGAGCTCCTTTCGTTGATTGAGAGTGATTCAAAACTTTTCTAGGTTTCCTTTGCTTCAACATTCCTCTTTCCCAGGGAGTTTTCCTTGTTTTATTTTACCAGTTCCATCAACAAAGGGTTTAGAAGGCTGCATTGAACGGTCATTAAAGTTTGCAGAGGCTATTAGTTTCATGCACCTAACAGTACCTTTCAGCATTTAAATTTTTATAGATAGCAACATTGTTAACTGCAGGATACAATGTAAAAAATGATTTTTAAGATTTCCACAATTACAGCAAACATCAACTCCATCAGTCCAGGAAAAAAGTGCTTCAGTCCAGATTTTCATGAATGTTCTTAACATGGCTCACGATCTTGAACGATGTGCATTTTACCATTAAAACACTATTTTAGTCAAAAATATGCAATCTGGAACCAGTATTGCTCTAGATTATGGGTGTCAGGGTGGTGGGGGCCGGGGGCGTCCGGGCGTTGGAGATGTCCGGGTGCCCGGAGAGATCAGGCGTGTTGGGGAGGTTAGGTATGTCAAAGGTATTGCAATAGTTGGGGTAGTTGGTAAGGTTGTGTACATAAAGTCCTGTTATTGTTCTTTTCATGAACTATAAGTTTCTTCATGTAAGCTAAAGTTGCATTGAAGTCAGATCCATTAGTTCTTCATTAATTTTGTCATGACGAATACTTTATCATATGTAATCCCATTTACACTGCATTTTATAATAAAAAGTCAAATTATAAATGGATAAAACTTGGGTACTTTAGAATTAATTATTTGCCAGAATCAATTATCTGGGTTTGTTAATGATTAGCTCGTTGGTGGCTAATCGATAGGAGAGGAAGAGGATATGCACCGATCTATGTAATTTTTTTTATACTTGACAACCAAAGGAGCTGTATGGCGCGGATAGATTAGGAACTCGAGAAGCAATGTGTAGGTTAAAAATTAAAAATTATTCTTTTCATTAAACCAAGCTTCATGTGAAAACATTATAATTTCATTTTAGGATTTGTAATTCTATTTTTCAGGTTCAGTTGATTGCTATTCGACAGCCTTCTGTTGAATATCCTGGAATCTCCACAAATGTGGCCGATCTACGAGAGGTCGGACTTGCGGGAGGTGGAGGCCAATCTTATAATGAGTTACGCGATCGAGTGAAGCGTTTGGAGTTTATGGTTGCAGAGCAGGCAAAAGCGATTGCAGTGTTGACACAAACAACAGCGAGAGTGAGTGGAGCGCATGCGGCTTCGTCATCCAGAGTAGGAAGTCAGTCACAGGGAGCACTCGTCTGAAGGAAAGTATGGAGGAAGAGATGGAACATAGAATAATTGAGCTGATTCAGATTTTGGCGACTTCACATAACGTGAGCAGCATTTCGTTCGATTTTGTTAGTTCTGATCTTAGCTAAGATCTTAGCTGATTAGATGTCGTCACTTGAATCTATCTTTTGTTGATTTTTATATTGAATGCTCGATAGTTTTGATGCTTGCTAAAAAATATATTTATATTTTGTGACGATGTTGGTATTTAAGTCGCGATACATGTTTGGTGTATGAATGATGAATGCTGATATATGTATGATATTTGAATTATGAAGAGATCGAGGAGATCAACAAATCTGGATGGCAATTCATATACTTCTATTTTTTTCACATAAATGTCATGGTTCATGCATTTGGGCCATGGGATATGTTTTTAGGCTATGGTCTCCATTGAAGATTACCCTCCTCTATTGCCTTGGCAATCGTCCCACACAGAAAGAAAGAAAGAGGGCGGAGCCCCAACCCGACATGTAGGTCTGCTAACGTCAAGCGAGGAGTTGAGCATGGACCATCAAACTGAAGTCACATTCAGGAACATACATCCTACATCCCATATATGTCCAGTCCAGCGTTCGAATCCTCCCGAATCCCCTGCTGGTCATCAGGGATCAAGTGGTCAGACCATGATCTGCAGGGGAATGGATCATTCATTCTGCTATCGGGGACAGGTACACAAACAACAACTCCAAACGACGTGCATCCGTCGATGAATATATAGTTTAGGTGAAGCGGTATAAAATGCTAGCCCTAGCTCCGAAGGAGATGTTAATGATGATAAGACCATTCAAGGGTTCTTTCACTTAAAAGTCAAAAACAACAATTGAAAGCGCAAAAAACTTTGTGCTTAGATGTGGATTTTATGTATTGTTGTAAACAAACACAATTCTTGATATTGTTCAGATAAATAAAACAATGAACATGTTGAAAGAGACTCTTACGAAGTACAACGACAAGTCCAGAGGTCGAATGCATTAATGTGTTTGTTGTATACTTTTAGAGATAAATTAAGATCAGCAATTGACAATTATGCAAGACATAATCCCCTGATTTTATCTTAGTTTTTTATAGTCAAATCGCAATGAAACACACACCAATGAATTGTAGACATTTATAGGATCTCGCAGAATTTTTTGGTGATTTTTTTTGGAATTTTCTGCTATTTTCAGGAAATTATCAAAGATCCAGGGGTATTGATGTAACGAACTTAAAAGTTAGGGGCTCAAATGTGACTTTATAAAACTACATAACTTGAATGTGATTTTTCTGATTTCTTATTTTAATAAAAATAGATTTGGGGAAATTGCAATGAGAATTTACATAATTGCAAATAAATCATTGATGGACTAAAATCTAATTAGAAGGGCCTTGAATGTAAAAAGTACTATTCTTACCGAGTATAAAAATCAAAAATGAAGAAATTGCATTGAATAGGTCAACCTTTAATAAAATACTTAATAAGATCCAAAAAAACTTAATAAGATCTAAAATACTTTAAATAAAAATGCAAGAACAAAGTTTAAGTGAAAAAAATATAAATCCGCTCGGAAGACGAGTAGCTAGAGATGGACATCGAGCTCGAACCTCATCGGCAAAGCACGTCATGGGTGTGAGGAGGCATGACTAAGGTCCGGTGGTACGGTGAGGAGGTGTAACGAAGGTCTGGCGGTGAAGGATGGAGCCATGATAGGAAGAGGAGAATGGTGGTGGTGGTAGGGAGAACGTCGACCATGGGTTGTGGTAGCCTGATGGGTCTGATTGGATGGTGGCACTGTATCCTCCCCGCTATAGATGGTGATGCCTTGTTTCTTATAACAAGAGGTGGTTGCCATTTCAAAGACGGAGTGGCTGCATGTGGATCGCTTGCACCTGGAGGGAATGATTGATGGGTGTTTGATGAATTTAGGCCCGCTATTTGATATCATTATATAACATCTAGGCCCTCTATTTTACAATACATTATTCATGCGCATTTATTCCTTTATTTAGGCTTTAAATCTCAAGTAAAATGCATGTAAATATCACCGACTTGAATGAATTAACATTATTACTGTATAAACAGTGTACAAAAATATTTATTTAAACTCAAAATAAAATAATAAGGAAAAAATAAAGGAAGTATATGTCATACTGAATGACCCAGAACCCCGAGACCAAGTTAAATATTAACTAGGTCGATCAGGAATAAAGTAAGGAGAGATAGAGTAAAACAATGCATAGAAAATCCTAATTCTTCTAAGTGAAATATACTGTGTAAATATTTAATTTAACATTACACACATCTCAAACAATAAAGTGTTCAACACAAAACTTGTACATATTAATGTGTAAAAAATAAGGAAATTATTAGGAAAATAAGTCATGCACAAGTCGCCTGGTAAATTTAGTTGAAAAAGCCACAAACAGAACTTCATTGATTAACTTTTTCTCCATATGAATTCAAAATGAATCAAACTCACCTCTGTTGTATTTAAAATTCTATATCTTAAAAATGAAATGGAGTCATTTGATTTGAAGCTAAGATGCAAAAGCCGGATAATTGGGGTATCTAGTACTTATACATATATATAAGCCAAATTATTATATTCTTTATATTCTTAATCTTTTTATATATTTAAATAATTGTACATATTATATAACATCCATAAATAATACAAATACAAAAAAACAATTAAAAGTACTAAAAATAAATAATAAACCATAACCTATAGGCATATTGTACTTATGCTATAAATATATGTATTTATTTGTGCATATAAACAAAACCATAAAACTACCATAAATATATGTACATATGCTTTAAATAATGTTGTAAATATATAAATTATGTAAATATGGTATTATGTATAAAAATACCAAAATAAAAATACAAACACATAATATACATGTATACATACCTATAAATAACAGTGTGTAAATAATACTACCTAATAAATAAGGTATAAAAAAATAAAAATCTCCATAGAATAATGCACTATTTTATTCTTAATTATCTTTAATATTTTGTCTTTTGTCCTAGTGGCCTTACATAGATCAACCACAAGCCAGGGAGTGTTGACCCCATGTCAACATATATCCCCCCTTTCACGGGCGCCACCAAGTACGTGTAAGAACGACCGAAACCATTTCCTTCACCATTTGTTTACGCCTTCTCCATGCCTCTGATCTCCTCGAATCCTTCACAGAAATTGTTTGTCAGATCATGGTCTCCCTCACCCTAATCCTAGAGTCCACCAACCATTATCGTGGTACGTACCATCCAAAGTCGAAAGCACCATGTCCCTCTCTGCTATAAAACTCCATCTCCAACCTCTAGCTAAAAATGGTTTGATTTTTCACATCGTAACCCCTTAATCCCTTAGCTGGAGGCTCCCTGGTGATAGGAGGTGAGATCCTTGGACTCGAGGCGAGGAGGAGGAGGGACCCACCGACAGAGCACCACCGTCAGGTCATTTTCTCCTAGGTCCAAGACCTAGCATGACTGTTAATTTAGGTTATTTTGCTTCACATTTTAATCCTTAGCCTAGTCTTAGCTTTTACTTTGCTTGATTCTATTTAGTTTAGTCAAAAATTCAAGAAGAAAAGGTATGCCAGAGCACTAGGTTCTAGCCTCTATTCCTCATGTATCAGCAATTGTTTCAACTCGGCAACCACCTCATCACCTTCCCCATCGCTTCTTTGTCGTTGCCACACGCCCAGATCATCTTGACATCGCACAGATCAAGCTCCCAATCTCCATCTTAAGTCGCACGCTGGAGACATCATATCCCACCTCATTTCTGACCTATTTTATGCAATAAGTGGTTGGGGAGTTTCACCCTTGAGCTGTGAAGCTTTCTGTGTAGGACTGAGTCCACAAGAATTCAATCTAGGATCGAATCAAAGCAGGATCTCAATCCCATGTGGCATGACCTTCATGATCTCCAGGCCTCTCCTTAGTGAGGTTTGGAATTTCTTGCTCCCCCAGCAACTGCAGAAAGATCCCAAGAATATTTTGAGACCGTTAACAACTCCTCAGATAATTGGAGTGATGAGATCTCATCGAAGGAAGGAGCCTCGCTTCGTGTTCTTCCATGTTCTTGCAACTTTTGTCTATGTCGTCCGACGAAGAACCCCGGCTAGATTTAATCTCGCTCACTGAGTCCAAACGAAGCTTTGCACGTTCTCAACTGCACGATCTACTTAAGTAGACGCACATCAGCCATCTGATCGCGTGCATATTGAGGGTATATTTGTGCGGACTCCCCTCCACAATTTTGTATTTCATATTTAGTCATATAAATATTAAATCATGTGTAGTATATTTAGGTCCACCGTTAAATATTTGCACTTAGGTCCACCGCTAGGTCACCTCATGTGATGTCCTATGTGAGGCGACTTTGGACATTTTGCAGGTTATACCCTTATAGTTCTAGGACATGTTATTAAATGCATGAAATGTTTCTAATAATTGCAATTTGGTATTGTTCTCAGTTGTAATTTATTTTGTGTATTTTGTTTGTATTAAATGTTTTGTTATTCAAAAAATTATAGGAAAATTAGCATAGATACTTGGAACCTTTGATTATCATGCATGATTTTTGTTTAGCATTTAGTTCAATTTTTCTATTTATAAAAATGAAAACAAGTCCATTTTCCTTATTTAACAATTTAAAAATCCATAAAAATTAAAATATGTCTCTAAAAATTCCAAAAAAATATATTAGATATCTTATATTATTCTACCACATATCCAAAATCACAAAAAATACAAAACATAAAACCTAAAAAATCTCAAAACCCTTAAAATCTATAAAAATTACCAAAAATTCTATAAAAATTCAAAAAATATTATATTATATTTTTATATTTTCTTTATTATATATAGTGTATATTAAAAATAGATTAGGGTTAGTTTCGAACATATATATATTAAAAACCCTAAATATGTTTGTAGAATTATTACATTCACTATTTTGATTTTTTATTACTTTAAATATTCATAAAAACTAGAAATATGTCCTAAAAATTACCAAAAATAAACAAAACATATTTAAAATCTAAAAAGATTTTATTTTCTTTATTCGTCTTTGTTTAACTTATAAAAAATCTAAAAAATATCATGTATGTATTATATTATCTATATGTAAATTATTATTTATCTTATTTTAAAATTAAAAGGGAACTTAAATTTTGCAAAATTTAAAACATATAAATAATATAAAACATTTAAAAACATAAAAACTATACATAATTAAATATTCATTATGTGTTAGATTTTGTAGTTGGGGTTGCATCAGGACAAAGAAGAGATAAGATGCCCATTGTCATTCACTACGCTGGCAAGACTCTTGATGAAATACAGAGAAATTATGCAATCATAGATAAAGAGTTGCTAGCGGTAGTTTTCGCTTTAGAGAAGTTCAGATCCTATCTTCTAGGATCAAAAGTCATAATTTCCACTGCCCACGTAGTTATATGATACCTCCAACAGAAGAGGGATGCCAAGTCACGTCTACTCAGATGGATCCTTCTCCTCCAGGAATTTGACCTAGAAATTTGAGATAAACCTGAAGTTTAGAATGTGGTAGCCAATCATCTGTCCAGAATTGAATGTCAAGATACTCAGTTGAGCAGTACACCGATCACGGAAACATTCCTTGATGAATCTATTCTTAGCATTGGATCTCTCCCTTGGTATGATGATATTGTGAACTACCTCATCTTTGGGGTGGTCCCACAAGGTTGGATGGAAATCAAGAAGGATAAGTTCTTGTCCGACATTCATTCTTACCAATGGGAAGATCCATACTTGTTCAGGGAAGGAGCAGATTGTATTTGGCATCGATGTAATTCTAAGGAGGAGTACACAAGTGTCCTCGAGCACTTACATAAGCTTGAATATGTGGACACCATTCTTGAAGCAGAACAACAACAAAGATACTGCAGTGTGGCCTCTGATGGCCAACTCTATTCAAGAATGCAAATGAATATATGAAATCTTGTACCGGATGTCAGAAAATAGGAAAAACCCTTGGTGTTAAAAAAACATACCCCTAAAATGTATCCATATATCTGATGTGTTTGATGCATGGGCCATCGACATCATGGGTTTGTTTCCTAACATTCAGGGTTTCAAATATGGACAAAATGGGGCTGCCCCTTGAGGGGGAGCTAACTTAGCTCCCCTCGCCTCATTTTTCTCATTATTATTTTTTTTGGAAATTTCTTCTATGAATATTCATCACTATATCTCTATATTATGCTATTCAAATTTCATGCGAAACAAAGACTCTTACGACCTCCATCCAGACAGGGTCGTTTTTAGCAATTCTATTACCGTTAAAAATGATTGTCTGGATGGAGGCTGTAGGAGTCTCTATCGCATGAAATTTGATTAGCATAATATAGGTATATAGTGATGAATATTCACGGAATAAATTTCCAAAAAAAATAAAAAATAGGGAAAATGGGGCAGGGGAAAGCCAAGGTAGCTCCCCCTAGGGGGCAACCCCATTAAACCATTCAAATATATCTTGCTTATCGTAGATTATGTGAGCTGATGGGTTAAAACAACCCATGCTCGAGCTGCGGATAGTATAACAGTCTGTAGATTTCTGAGAGATAATAT
Source organism: Ottelia alismoides (assembly GCA_037367405.1). Classification (NCBI taxonomy): domain Eukaryota; kingdom Viridiplantae; phylum Streptophyta; class Magnoliopsida; order Alismatales; family Hydrocharitaceae; genus Ottelia; species Ottelia alismoides. Next base: position 61,355 of record JAZKJV010006422.1, on the reverse strand, counting down.
CATATCACGGTTCGGTATACCGAAGATACTTATTTGAGACAGAGGTAGCCACTTCATCAACAAAGAGGTCAAGAAATTAACGGAGTACGTCATCGATCATGGAGTAGCATCTCCTTATCGTCCTCAGTCAAATGGCTTGGCAGAATTGTCCAACCGAGAAATCAAGATGATCATGTAGAAACTTGTGAAGTCAGACCGAAACAATTGGTCACAACTCCTGCACTCAATTATCTGGACAGAACCACCTACAAGTCTCCCTTAGGCATATGACATTATCGTCTTGTCTATGGAAAACCACGCCGCATGCCCGTGGAATTGATTTACAAGTCACTTTGGGCAGTGAATATTTGCAACCTCAACTCAGAAAGGTGGTCATCAAAGAAAACTGGACATGAATAAGCTTCTGGAACTTAGAGATTATGCACATGACAATCGCTTGATGTACAAAGAGAAAGTTAAACAATGGTATGACAAGCATATTGGAAGAAAGACCTTCGAACATAGACAGAAAGTGTGGTTGTTCGACGTGAAGTTGAAGATTTTTCCAGAAAAATCAAAGAACAAATGGACAGGGAGATAATTATTATACATACCATGATGGAGCAGTAGCGTATGATCTTGTGAAATTCGGTAGATTTGAAGATAATTAATCAAACATTCAATATCTATACCGTTGAATTTTCGGAATCTAATTCGCAAAAAATAAAATAAAATAAAATAAAAGGAGATTACAACACCACCAGCTGTAAGATGGGTTACAGCAGAGGATCTCCTTCCAAATGGAAGGAACGGCGGTAAAATTGTAGTGAGAATCGTCTGTTGCAAGTCGAAATGCAACAGGATTGATGTGAACCGTACCGTGCAAATGGATCTCCTTCCAAATGGATTTTGTAGAACCGTACCGTGCAAAATCGTGTGAACCACTCGATCAAGATCGAGCGGGCTCACCCCATCACAGCAGGGAGAACACCACAGCAGAATCCGTCTCCGTAAAATTGATGCCATTGGAAGCAGCTAAATATCGCACTTTTAATTTTCACCACGTGGATTTCATTACAAAAAATTGCTGGAAGAAGCCCTTCATAAAAGTGATGCAAAACATAAAGGTGACCCCCCAAGCATTCGATTTATCTACATCCATTCACCACCTTCTACCCAAAAAGTTATTGCCTCCCATTTTTCTATCTGCCTTCTATAACGACTCTTTCTGTTAGCAGAGATGGATAGTCTCCCCATATTTTTACTGCAACTTTGGCACCGGGAGATGCTTTGTAAAACCCGCGGACTTTCTGCACCATCTGTTCCTCAGGCTTATATGCTGTAGTTGGATACATGTCCTCAAATATGAGAGCAAGTTGCTCCAATTCTGCCATCGTTTCCAACAGAAATCTCACCAAAAGGATGACCTCTTCAGTGTCGGAGATCCTGGCGATCACAATCGACTTAATCGTGCTGTTCCACCCCAAGGTAAAACCTTCACCAGATGGTAAAAATGGCTTGCTATGCATGTCCGGAGGAATATACGAGTCGAACTCGGATTCACAGTAACTGCAGCTGCCATAAACAAGCTGCAAAATAATTCAAAATCATGTATCGTAAAAGCCATATTGGTCGAGATAAATAAAAATTGTTGCACATCTAACACACTTTGATGTAGAGCTTCTCCAACGATGTGCATTGCTTCAAGTAGGAAAAGAAAGGGATGAAAGAGCAGTAGACATCCATTTTGTCGCAATGAAGCACGCGGAGATTCTTTGTGGTGAACTCAACCTCTTCTTTCTCGTAGATCTGTTCATGTGCAGAAAAAATAAGTAAAATCAGAACGCAACTGTTGCAAGCTCTCTGTTCCTTCCCCGTTTCCAGATCGATAACTAATTGTTTGCATTTGTCTAAGAAATTGGAACAGGAACCAACTACAAACAAGGCAGGGTGTGAATTTGGAAGATGGTTCTATATAAACTACTTAAAATTGCATCAAATAATCAAACAGGCAAAACCTGGAAGAACAGGCCGTTGGTGGAGAAGATATTGACAGCTGAAAGAGCATGGGAAAATGGATTTAGCTCAAGGCTATCACAATAATCTGGTGCAAGTGCGGCTTCATGCAGCTGTGATGCATCCTTCAAATGCACGTTCTGTGCTCCGCCGAAGAAATAGAAGCATCTGAGCTGCGGGAGTTGGATGACCAACCGCTTCAGGGACGCTGCGATCGCGACGTTCCTGAGGCACGGGTTCACGGAGGTGATCAGTTCGACGTTGGACAGTCTCTTGAAGGTGGAGAACTTCAGGTTCTGGAGCTCGGGACACATACGGAGAAGGGCCGCCAGTCTCCGGTGGGAGAGTCCGGTGACAGATAGAAGGACCAGAGTTTCCAAACACAAGAAGCGCGTATCGGAGGGCTTACAGCAGAGCGTCGAAAGATCGCAGCCGTGGAGCTTCAGAACGCGCAAAGTACGCGTGCACGATAAGACGAAGGGAGAGAACTTCCAGTCGGAGTCGTAACGAAGGGAGAGCTCGCGAACGGATCGAGCAGCGGCGAACTTGATCCAACCCGATGCCATGGCCTTTATCTCCTTGGGAGTAAGGTTGCAGTCGTCAGGAGAGACCACGGAGGCGGAGAGGCGGTGGATGTGGGGGCCGCCGGCGTAGCGGCGGATGCATTCGTCGGCGAGGAGGGGAAGTTGGCGGAAGTCGGTGCAGGAGAAGTCGAGGGACGGGACGCGGGTCCATAGGTGCCTCCAGCGGTGGGAGAGGAGGGAGGTGGTGGCGCGCTCCTTTGTGGTGGGGAGGAAGGAGAGGATGTGGAGGAGGAGCTCGTCGGGGAGGATGCTGACGCGATCACGAGACGGGGCCATCGGTCTCGTAACCTCCGATCCTTTTGACAGTTGGGTATACAATACATATAATATACGTCTGCATTTGTTCATCTCACCGTAAAGAATCGTTAGGATTGTGCATCACCAATCGAGAGACCAACACCTGTGATCAGCACAACTTGCATGGCATCACCAACATGAAAGGAATATCGACCCCAAAAAGAAGTCAAGAAACACACATCTAGTGCTATCGCAAAAAGATTAAAAAGAGGTGATACAACAAAAATCCACCCAGTTCTAACTAGACCTGTCCAACGGGCTGGGGGCCCGTCCGCTCAGCCCGCCCAGCCCGCTCATGGGCCGGGCTTGGGCTTCGAAATTTAAGCACGGGCCGTCCCGGTCCGGCCTGCAAAAAATAAAAAATATATAAATATATGTCAAATTATACATATATTAATATGATATGCTTTAAGTTTTTCATTTATGACGCTAGTTTTGAATAAAAATTCAATGAATTACATGTCAAGTAACACGTAAACTACGTATATTAGTTATATAAAGTATAGATGGTATTAATAAAATCATTTATACGTATGAAAATACCATTAAAAAATCAATGGAAAATGACCAAAATGGACCATGGGGGGGCCATGGGCGGGCTTTGGACAGAGGTTTTTTAACCTCGGCCCGTTCGGCCCGGCCCATGGGCCGGCCCGGCCCGCAATTTGGCCAGGTCTAGTTCTAACTCCATTAGACGGATCGCTTGCTCTAGGCGGAAATCCAGCAGATTCTGCGGTAGTCATGAGCCGCTCGATCTCGATCAAGCGGTTCGCAGGATTTTGCATTTTTTGTGGGTCTGTATCGTGAAAAATCGTGTGAACTGCTCGATCAAGATGAGCGATTCATAGGGATGAAAACGGATACGGATATATCCGAATATCCGCTTACCGTATTCGAAAAATTATCGGATACGGATATCCGTATCCGAATATTAATTGAATACGGATCGGATATGGATATAGGTTGTAAAAATTTTCCGAATACGGATATAGTAATAGCTTGAATATCCGGATTCGGATCCGGATATCCGAATACAATATTTAATATTATTTTATATATTGGTAAATATAATATAAACTACAACCTTATGCTATTATATTAGTATTATACATTATATAATACAATATATTAACGATATTAATAGATTTCTATTTCTTTAAGTATGAGCGCTAACAAAATTTATGAAATCCTATCCCCTTTTTGCTTCCGGTCAAGAATACATGTCACGTCGCTTTATTCAATCTGTATTCGGATCCGCTCTTTATTCGATCTGTATTCGGATCCGCTCTTTATTCGATCCGTATTCGGATTCGTATCCATATTTTTACGTATCCGAATCATATCTGTATTCGTATTCAATATCGATGAAGAGAATATGGATATGGAAATAGGCATATTCAATCCATTGTCATCCCTAGCGATTCACGCAATTACAGTAAGCACAACATCATAACAGAGGATCCTCTCTATCGTAACAAACGGATCTAGTAACACCTTGAGTATTTTACTTTTTTACGGAGTCCTGATATTACACTCATGTCATGTTTGTTTGAAGAATAAGCAATGGAATAAGAGGTCAATTCTCCGTCTAACGTGGTTCCTAAGAGTACGATTATTCTCATCCACATCTCATTATTTCACCTTATTCCATTATTATTCATATCTTTATTCCACCTTATCAATCCTTATTCTCTTTATTCCTATCTTTCCAACCGAATAGAGAATAGACTATTATTCTTCTTACTCATCATCCTTATTCTTACTTATTCCTGAACCAAACATCCCCTTAAAGATCTGACCCGTCTTAAAGAATTCATGTGATTTCCAATGAGTCTAAAAACATTTGATCATTCTGAGTTATAGTCAGGAAGTTATGTGTATTTTAGTGAATCGGAATTATGAAAATTGTAGTGATGGAAATGTCATTTGTCCCAGTACAGTACAGTGGAAGCGAAAAGCAATGTTTAATTGGCAATGGAATTGTTATCTATATACCCACTTATAAGATGGCCACCACCTCCTTCTCCATTTATATATTTTCCCCATCTAGAACCACTCTAATGTATCTTCTTTTTTTTCTTCCACTTCTACAGAGAGAGAAGCAATGCCGTCCCTGACATTTCGTGGGTCCTGGGCAAAAGGAAAAAATAGACCTGGTGAACAATGCGTCCTTATATAATTCCATCAAATTTTGGACTTTAGCATTGAGTTGTTCACTGAAATTCATTCTATAAGAGCTCATTTTTTTATTACATATTTCATCAAAAAATCGATTACATAAGGGCTCATTTTTCAACGAATTGTTTCATCAATAAATTCGATTCCAAAATGGCTCATTTTCAGTGAGTTATTTTACTAAAAAAATGACTATGCAAGGTCTCATTAGGACATATACTATTTTTTTTCTAAACTAAAGGCTGGATATATATAAAAATAGGTCCCTCAAGTTGATAGACCTTGAACCGTTACACTCGCAAACTAGCCTCAAGGACGGCCCTAGAGAGAAGTAGCAATTGCATCTCCAATGGAGTACTCTAATTGAATGTTAAATGTTGAATGTCGAATGTTGTCTAGCTACGATGGAGTACTCTAATTGAAAAGCTTCGATCACACATCAAAACACACTAACAAAGGGTGGTGGCCTTAGTTAATAGATCTTTTTGATTGTATCTTCTTGATAAATTGGACTTAGAACAATGGCTCGTCGTTATGAAATTACAATCTATATTTACATAACATGGTTTCGTGATGGACTAACCATAGTCAATGTTCATTGTACATAACCAAGGTAGCCAAAGATCTGAACAATGAATTTGTCGTTATATTTTGGTAAACGATTGCATGGTAGTCTCCAACCATCTCAAATTAGATAAATTGCGGTATGATCAAAATATATATTGTTCAAATTATTATTCTACAGGAAAGCCTGGAAGTGTAAAATAAAATGTACAAATCCGAAGTAGAGTCTTAGAGATACAAGGGATGGAGTGCATGGCTACCCTTATTTGGCCCCATCTCGAGTTCGATGAGACCAATTATCCTAAATGGTCAAGGATGTTCTTGATGATCGTACGAGGATACGGCAAGGAACATATCTTACTTGAGCTAGTGCCAGCAACCAAGATAGAAAAGCATGCCACATGGGCCAATGATATGGGATTGTGAGCTCACTGATCATGGCCAGTTTAATTAACATAACCACAAATGAGTTGGTGTATTATGTGAATGTTTACGATAAAAGGTATTCCTTGAAAGCAACATGTGGGCAAGAGAAAAATTCAAGTAGGTATATTATGTGAATGTTTACGATAAAAGGTATTCCTTGAAAGCCACATGTGGGCAAGAGAAAAATTCAAGAAGAATGTTCGAGACATATTTGATATGATGAACATGTAGCAAGCATGATGACCTCTAGCAGAATAATTCTCTCCTAAAACCTTTTATTGAAAAATATAATTCTTGTGTTGAATGATACATATATCCTACACAAAGGAATACCACCAATACATAGATATTATAGTATTTATCTTCTTCCTCCTCCCATACAAATTCATCTTCTTCCTCCTCCCATACCTCTCTCTTTCTTTATGGTGTGTATTGTGTCTGTGTTTGTAGTGAGGGGATGTGTTTCATTGGGGAGATTGTATTGTAAAAAAATTAAGAGAATTTGTAGTGAGAACTAATGCGGGGGACATATAGAATATGAGCTACTAATAGTTTTGCCTTCTTGAATGTTTAGCTTAGTTGTTTTTCATTCATGTTTCTTTGGAAGTTGATGCCATCATGTTTGAAGCATTCAACAGTTTTCTGTATTGTTTACAGTGCCTATTTTACAGAATTAATCCACTTCACTGTGTTTGTCAAACACCTCAGGAACTTCAGTCTGCATCAGTGGTCTGCTTTGAAATTCAATGAGAAAAGTTTATGTCATCTCATATTGTCTCATGTTGTATTATTCTGAGAGCGCGTTCATTTTCAGATTGACAGTAATGGTGATAATGATGTTTCTCCGAAATTCATCCCATTGTGTGTTGAGAAGAGCCAACCATTTCGCTAGGCACTCTCAAATCCAACATACATCCACTTCTTTCACCTTCAACCCTTCCGAAAAAAGGTTGTATTATGATAACTATGGTGCTTCTTCAACTTCAGGTAAGAAGTACAATGTAGATTTCTTTGTACAGCTGCTCTTGTTTTTCTCATGAAAAGATATTCTCTCTTAGCTGATGATGATTCCACAGCTTCTTCTGTTACTGGAAAACATAAACGCGGAAGGTTATTTAAGTAATCTGCGTAAAATTGAAGACGGGTCTGTAGTACCTAATGAACATACTGTCAAGTGGAGGATTTTTACGGATAATGCCAGGTCTTTCTTTCTGGAGGGAAACTTAGATGAAACTGAAAAATTCTTTTACCTTGCCTTACAAGAGGCAAAAAGCGGCTTTGGAGAGAGGGATGATCACTTTGCGTCCTCATTGAATAATCTTGCAGGACTTTACAGGGTGAAAAAGGAACTTGAGAAGGCAGAACCACTGTATTTAAGTGCTGTAGAAATTTTGAAGGAGTCATTTGGTCCAGAAGATGTTCGTCTTGGAGCAGCTTTTCATAATCTCGGTCGATTTTACATTGTACAACACAAACTTGAAGAAGCACGCAAGTTTTATGAGCGGGAATTAAAGATAAAGGGACATGTTTTAGGTCATGGGCTCCCAGCTTATGCAGACACTATGGGCTCATTTGGTTACCATGTTACCCATGAGGTAACCCAGTTTACCCCATATTTTCCTGGGTCATGCATGGGTTGGAATTCCATCACCAATCAATGGGCTCGTTTGTGTTCTTATAGTGATCTTTCTTCTCCAATCGTAGCAAGAGGTGACCGACTACCGTTATATACGGTTGTCTTTTCTTCACGTGCTTCCGTGGTGGTGGTCGATTCTGCATCTGCTTCTGTATACGGGGAGTTTGTATCCAACAACCGGTATCCGAGACGAGACAATATCGGGGGGTCGTGTTCCTAACTGATATCGGAGCTTGGTTCGACGACAGTGATGGATACGACATGGTGGATCAAAGCAAGATTCAACGTCGAGGAGACGATGCAACACAATAGGTGCGATTTCTTTAAACTAAAGGCAGTTAAGATCCAACAGTTATGGTGAACCGTTTAGACTGGGAGCATCCGAATCCGATTGAGGTGATCGAAAAGTCTAGATAGGGATTTTTGCGCAAGCGAAATTTACATTGAGGGGTGCATCATTCTCCGTGGAACCCTTCAACGGGAAGAAGGGTTTCATCTTATGGTAACAACGGGTGAAGAACATACTCACACGAAAAGGACTTGTGAAAGCTCTCCATGATAAAGAAAAGAAGCTAGAGAAGATGAAAGAGGAAGAGAGGAAGGAGATGAGGGATCTCGCGAACAGGATAATACAATTGTTCTTGGCAGACAACACTCTTCACGAAGTCATCGACCTATAGTATCTAGCAAAGGTTTGGATGAAGCTCGAGGACGATACAAGTGCAAATCTTTGACAAATCGGCTACTGATGAAGAAGAAGCTCTATGGCATAAAGATGACCGATGGGATATAGCTCGAAGTGCTCAACAAGATTCTGACAGACGTGCTCACACTTGAGGAGAATAATGTGAAAGGATAATCTCTCTTTAAAGAGGAGAATAAGGCACTGTTTTTGTTGAGTTCCCTTTCATATTCCTACGATTATATTGTGACAACGTTACTCTATGGCAAGGTTACCATCACATAGGATGAGGCAGTTGCTTCGTTGCTTATGAATGAGTTTCGATGGAGGTCGACAGATAAGGCAACGAATGATGAAGGTCAAATACTGGCAACCGAGGGTAGACGCTCAAGATCAAGGGAGACAGATTCAGGGGTCTATCCAAGTCACAAGGTCCGATCAGGTTCTTCCAAGGTTCATGAAAGCGGTATGCATATGCGTTCGGACTGGTCACCGAATACTGATTAAGCGGTATACGGGGGTATATGCGGGGTATATGCGGTTTTAAGCGGTTTTCTAATTTTTAATCTAAAAATAAATAAATCTATGAATAACATTACCACTGAAGTTATGTATCTAAGTGAAGTTAAAGAAGACCTAAGAAATACAGTTCATGTTAGATGGGTGTGCATATATACTTTTAATTGCCTCATATTTTTAGTCACAAAAAAATATTTACCGTAAAAAATTTACATGATATGATTTGTAATAACAAAACTTCAATATACATACATGCACTACATGAGCAAAACCTCAATCAGCATATATAAAAAATATTCGAGGATACATTGCATATACTTGTGAAAATAATACATGAGAAAAATATAAAACATTGCATATACATAATGGTATAATGCATTGCAATTGTATAGAAATGCATGTCATATTCTAACAATTGAATGAAGAGGCAGAGTTACAGAATTAAGGACCTGAATGAGAAGATTGAAAAGTTGGAGCTGTTGGAGCAGTATGCGGGGCATATGCGGGCCGCATATGCGGGGAAGGCGCATAATGCACTGATTCAAGTAATCAGTGCAGTTTGCACGCCGCACGGGCATATGCGGCCGCATATGCGGCCGATTTAGTGAACACTGGATTCTTCTATTGTGACAAGGAGGGTCACAAGATAGCTGATTGTCCCAGACGTGGAAGGGAGAATGGAAAGAATGAGGTTGGTGATTATGAATCCGACCAAGAGGATTCCACCGCAGTCTGCGAGGGAGACTTGCTAGCATGCTCTAGGGAGATGAAGGCAGATTTAAGATGGCTTCTGGACTCAGAATGTTCAAATCACATGATCCAGAGAACAGTTCAATACATTTCAGGCATGCAATGATGGCACGATCAATATGGGAGGAGGAGAGATTCACCACGTCAAGGGGATTGGATCAGTGCAGTTCTGCATATTTGATGGAGCAGTACGAACTCTGATAGGTGTCAAACACATTTCAACAACCAAGAAAAATCTGATTTCACTGGGAACAATCGAGTCACGAGGATATCAAGTCACCATTGAAAGGGGAGTTCTCAGAGTGAGCAAGGGAACACGCAAGGTGATGTGTGGAATGAGGATGCCAAACAAGATGTATAAGACCGAGGGAAGAGTCGTGACAAGTGATGGAGTTCTGGTTCTTCCCAGGACGAGCAGTACAATGAGAAAGCGTCAGGTTATCAACATCTCTGCTGCATAAGTGCGCAAAAAGGAGAAGTGTGTACGATTCGCTTTACCAGAAGATGTCAGCACAATCTCTAGTTACGAGAGATTTGTGGTGTAGTGTCATGAGGAACAATGCTAAGTTGTGCAAGTGCCCAAGAGGGGGAACACCGAGGGCACCCAGTGACGGATGCGTCAACTAGAGTTGGTGAGATCCTGCTAACGAGACTTGTAGATGACGAGGGAGGCCCAGTGCGGACTCAAGACGATGAAGAGATCGTGATGGAATTCAACTCAAGGTGGAGATTGTTAGGATTAGAGTCAAATTAGGATTAGAAATCCTAATGGGAATGAACTCATAATCCTAATAGTTATTGAGTTGTATTCTAATTATAGTCCTATTGGGAATAGGACTAGAGTTGTATTTGTGCTATATAAAGAGGGGGTGGAGGCAGTGCCTCTACACCACGGAAGAGGGAATACCACAAGAGAAGAGAGAGAGAAAGAGAGAAGAAAGAAAAAAAGAGGAAAGAGAGCGAGGGAACAGACAGACTTGAACCGGTTCGATTCCATGGTTTAACCCGATCAGACCTTTCCATGGTTCAACCCGATTAAATGGAAATCTCGCTTTATAGTCAAACTAGTTGAATTCATAATAATGCAAGGAAAATAAAGCACATACAATCTGAATTCATATACATATAGAACCGACAACTATTCTGGATGTTTTCAACCACGGAATAGATAGTCAATTCATTGTCATCAACAAGGTTGCAGAAAGCGGTAGTCGGTATTCAATCGGCGGGGTCACCTACTAAGGATTAGTCGGCAGTCGGGCGACTAGTCGGAATTAGTCGGTCAATAGTCGGTTTTGAATTTTTAATTATTTTAAATATATAAATCAGTCTTTTATACATATATTCGTATGTATATACATATATTTGTACATTTGATATGACATCATGATGAAACAAAAGGAGTAATTGACTTTAAATATAACATTAAGCATATTAGAATATGTTTGCTTTAAAAAAAGTGAAAAACAAAAAAAATAAAAAAGGTTTTTGTAAAAGTCGGCCGAGTAGTCGGCCGACTAGGCCGACTAGTCGGGTGGACCGACTAAGGGCCGACTAGGTCTAGTCGAGTCGGCTACCCCCCCGACTCGACTAGTCGGACCGACTAGTCGGCCGACTTTTGCAAGCTTGGTCATCAAAGTAATGATCAAACTTTGCATAAAATAGATCGACAAAATCTGGTAAAAATCAATTAGACATTTCTTTGGGAAGTATCCATCAATTTCTTTGATAATCATTTTCAAGGATAAATTTAACATTAATAACATGATCGAGTGATGTATAAAGTGATCAAAATCAGGAAGAAGAATGGAAAGCAAAAACAAAAAAAAGAACGATAAAAAGACAATAGTAGAAATAATTAAATATTGATCGTAAACATAAATATATTATAAAATACAAAAACTTCCGACACATACTTGTGTTTCTACTATTCAACAGCACGAGATGAAATACCAATTCACCAGTAGCATCATGCAATTAATTTTATAGACGGAATGCAAACTCAAAATTAGGGTAAAAAAAGAGTAGGAAATAATGTTAGGATTGTAAAAAAAAGAAAGATGTATAGAACCACGTATTCAGATTTCAAGCAGAATGTAAAATGGATAAGAAATATCCAAATACCCATATTTCTACTTAAATATTTTTTTGGTTGATTAAAATAAAATAAAATAAAAATTTGTAAAAGCATGACAATTAACAAAAAAGTGTCAAATTTAGACATTAGTGGATTAGAGATAATAAGAATTCAGTCGATACAAAGTAAATAGAAACATATCATATATAGTTGATAAAAAAATTAGTATGATGATTCAAAGAAAATGGAAAAATCACATACAGTTATCAAAAAAACATAGAAGTAAGAGAATTGCCATCCGGATTTGTTGATCTTCTCAATCTCTTCATCATTCAACAAATACCAGACATATATTGGCATTCATCATGCAAATGCCAAACATATATCCCTGTTTAGATACCAACATCGTCACAAGATATAAAATATATTTATATTAGCAAACATCAAAACAATCAATCATTTAATATAAAACTTAAGAAACGATACATTCATGCATATTAAAACTGGAAAAATGGTAGGAAAGGATGCAAGGATTGTACATCCTTTCAAAAAAATATAGGACTTAAGAAAAGATTTAGATTCATTGCCATTATCCAACAAACGAATAACGTACTTACGAACTGTACTTCAGTGAGGACGTCCAATACGCTGAGATTTCAGAAGTAACAAAATCAAATGAAAGGCTACTCAAATTAATGTGAAGTCATCAAAGTCTGAATCAGCTCATGTATTCTATGTTACATCTCTTCCTGCATTCCTTCCGCCAAACGAGTACTCTCTGTGTGACTGGCTTCCTACTCTAGATGATGAAGTCCCATGCGCACTATTCATTATCTCCGCAATCGCTTTCGCCAGCTCTGCAACCATAGACTCTACGCGCTCCATTCGACGACGTAAATCATTACAAGATCGGCATCCACATCTGTAGAACTTGGAGTGAACAGCACCAGATCGTCTCACACTTCCTACATGTCCATGTCCGACCTCCTGTGGATAAGCCAAATTTGCGGAGATTACAAGAGATCCGTCCAAAAGGTGTTATAGTGCTCACCTGATTCTGAAAATTATAATTACAAAAATCCATACCAAAATGAAATTATAAGGTTTCCACATGAAGTTTGGTTTAATGTAAAGTAGATATTTTAATTTAATAACTTGCATTTTGCTTTTGAGTTCCTTACAACCACATTTTTCCTTATCTGACCTTCAAGTACAACAACAACAACAACAACAAAGCCTTTTCCCACAATTAAGTAGGGTTGGCTACATAGATTCTTGGCCTCCATTCAGATCTATCTTAGGCCAATCCCGAGCATATATCCACAAAACTAAGATCCCTTCGTATGGTCTCTTTCCGACACTCCTTGGGCCGTCCTCGTCCTCTCTTAGCCGGCTCAACATCCCAACACTCGCATCTCCTAACTGGTGCATCAGTTGATCTTCTTTGCAAATGTCCAAACCATCTTAAGCGGTTTTCTCGCATTTTATCCTCGATCGGAGCTACACTAACTTTCTTTCTGATTGCATCATTCCGAATCCGATATTTACGTGTGTGTCCACACATCCACCTTAGCATTTTCATTTCTGCTACATTCATTCTCTGCACATGTCTATGGTTCACAGGCCAACATTCAGATCCATAAAGCATAGCAGGTCTCACGGCTGCTTTGTAAAACTTTCCTTTAATCTTTAAAGGAATTTTCTTATCACAGAGAACAGCAGAGGCTCCTCTCCACTTTAGCCAGCCTGCATTTATTCTATTAGTAACATCTCCATCAATTTCTCCATCATGTTGCAGAATAGATCCTAGATATCTAAAGGAATCTCTCTTCTGAATGTTATCGTCACCAATCTTCACCTCGATTCCTTCACCATTGCTACCATCAAAGGTGCACTCCATATATTCCGTCTTAGCCCTACTTATACGAAATCCTTTAGTCTCCAACTTATGTCTCCAGACCTCAAACTTCTTATTTACTCCATCTCCAGTCTCGTCAATTAACACAATATCATCAGCAAATAACATACATCAAGGTAATATGACTGGTCAACTCATCCATAATCAAAGTAAAAAGAAATGGACACAAAGCATAACCCTGATGTAAACCAATGTTGACGTCAAAATATCCAATCTTCGCAGACGGGGTCCTTACACAAGATAAAGCTCTATCATACATGTCCTTTATGAGGTTAATATATAGGATAGGTACTTGTCTCTTCTCCAACACTCTCCACAATATCTCTCGTGGGACAGAATCATAAGCCTTCTCCAAATCAATAAAGATCATGTAGACATTCTTCCTTTTAGCTCAATAAATCTCCATTGTTCTCCTCAGCAAATGGCTTCAGTAGGTGAGCGACCTGGCATGAATCCGAATTGGATTTCTTTTACATTGAAAATTTGCCTCAACCTTCTTTCGATCACACGTTCCCAAAAATTCATAGTGTGACATATCAGCTTGATACCTCTATAATTTGAACAATTTTGAATGTCTCCTTTATTCTTATAAAGAGGCACCACGATACTCCTCCAATCTTCAGACATTTTCTTGCTTCGCCAAATAACAATGAATAGATTTGTAAGCCAAGTCAAACCACGCTCACCTAAAATTCTCCATACTTCTACAGGGATATCATCCGGTCCTACACCTTTTCCAGGTCTCATAACCTTCAAAGCCTCCTCTACTTCCTTTCTTTGTATCCATCTATAACAAGCACGATTCAAGTAACTTTCACTACAAGCTAGATCACCCAAAGTGAGATCTCTATTTCCTTCCCCAATGAATAGTGTATGGAAGTACTGCTCCCATCTAGTCTTTATATCCTTCTGAGTAACAAGCACATGACCTTCCTCGTCCTTAATGCAATTCACTTGAGAAAGGTCTTTGGTTTTTCTTTCTCTTTCTTTGACCAACCTGAATATATCCTTGTGTCCCTCCTTAGAGTCGAGATTTTTATACCAAACTTCGTAAGCTTTTGACTTAGCTTCGCTTACGGCCTTCTTTGCTTCCTTCTTCGCTATTTTGTAGTTTAAAATAGTTTCCTCTGTCCTATCCTTAGACATAGCTTTAAAGCAAGTTCTTTTTATTTTTCGCTTCTCTTGCACCCCTTCACTCCACCACCAAGCACCCTTTTGACATGGAGCTCCTCCCTTTGACTCGCCTCGAATCTCTTTGGCTACCTTTCGGATACAAGATGCTACTACCTCCCACATCTCGTTTACACTATCACTATAATCCCAAGATAAGTCTTCTAAAACCTTCTCCCTGAAGCTCGCTTGCTTCAGTGGAAGATTCCACCATCTAGTTCTCGTTATCTTAGAAACCCTCCTTTTCTTTACCAACCCTTTCATTTGTACATCCAAGACTGACAAACGATGTTGGGTTGTCAAACTCTCCTGGGATTACTTTGCAGTCTTTACAACACAGCCTATCTCTTCTCCTCAACGCAAAGTAATCTGTCTGTGTTCTAGTTAGCCCGCTCTTATAAGTAATTAAATGTTCCTCCCTCTTCTTGAAGAGAGTGTTTGCTATGAAAAGATCATATGCCATTGCAAAATCCAGGATGGCATATCCCTCTTCATTTCTATCCCCAAAACCATGTCCTCCATGAACACTAGCATACCCTGAAAAATCTTTTCCCACATGTCCATTAAGATCTCCACCGATGCAAATCATCTCTCTTTGTGGGATTCCTTCTAGACCCTTATCCAAATCCTCCCAAAAAGCTTGTTTAGTCCTTTCATCTAAACCAATTTGCGGTGCATAAACTGAGACGATATTCAGAATTTCTTCTTCAAGCACCGATTTTAGCAAAATAATTCGATCCCCGAATCTTTTCACCTCACCACACAATCCATCAAATCCTTATAGACAACCACCTCAACACTGTTTCTACCCTTATCTTTACCTGAATACCAAAGTTTAAAGCATGTCTTCTCAATCTCCTGTGCTTTCTCTCCAACCCATTTAGTCTCTTGAAGATATAGTATATGAATCTTCCTTCTTTCCATCGTATCCACTATCTCCATCAACTTTCTAGTTGAAGTGCCAATATTCCAACTAACAATCTGCAACTTCCGTTGTAATCTCTTTTGGACTAACTTCTTTACTTGTATGCGTCCATTATGTAAGAACCCTTGTAAATTTTGGACTGCATCCGAGCGGTGATGCAACGGAACTACCTTAATTACCCGCATGCGTCCCTCATGCGAGAACCCTTGCAAATTTTGAACTATATCCAGGCTACGATGCAGCAGCCCTTGCCAATTTTTCATTGCATTCGGGCGATGCAACGCGTCACAAGTAGGGAACGCCCCAACGAAATCTGCATGTTTGCTTAAATCCATGTTGAAAAGATCCGACTGTCATGAGGCAAATTCTTAAATGTATTTTTTTAGAAAAAAGTACTATTTAGGAAATTGTCTCTGAATGTTTTACGCTGGCTGACAGCTACCTAACGCGACCCCCCTCATTATCTGGCCTTCAAGTATTAAAAAAATACATTGATCGGTACTTCCCCTCCTAATATTTAGCCGAGCTAAACATTAACAAACCCATATATTAATTCTGGGATATAATGAATTCTACAGACCTGGAGATTTCGGTCTCATAAATTGGTATGCCTACACATTGACTCCGCCAAATAATTGATTCTAGAGAAATCAAGTTTTATACATAATTTCCTAAGATAATTCCTAAGATTAAAAATCCAATTCAAGGAGAACTCGAGTTGCAAACCACATAGTGCTAGATATCTCAAACTATATAACTGAAAATCCCACGAAGAGATTGAACTCAGATCTCTAAAAAGGCCAAGGATATGATGACATTTCAATCCACCTTCTCTTTATTATTACATAAGATGAGATTATTTAACTCTCGTACCAAATTTCCGCCGAAATCAAAATTCGATCGAAACGGCCAAAATGACCAAAATATGGGGGGCATAGTACAAAAAATGACCGAAAGGACCGAAGTTTCTTCCGTTTCGGTCGGTCACAAAAATGGTGACCGAAACCGACATTTAGAGCCTTGGTCATGGAGATATAAGCAATCCACGCTTCAGAATATTTAACTCTCATAAGACTGAGAGTATAATTAATATAATTTAACTTTTTTATAAAATGCAGTATAGGTTGTATTGCATGTGATAAAAAAATGTGTAGAGCATCATGCGGATCTTTATGGAAAACTTAATGAATAACTAGTGGATCCGACTTCAATACAACCTTAACATACATGAAGAAACTTATAGTTCATGAACAGAACAATAACAGGACTTTATGTACACAACCTCACCAGCAACCCCAAAAATTGCAATGCCTTCGGTGTCCCTAACCTCCCAACACCCCTGATTTCTCCAGTGCCCCGGATACTCTGCCCCCGCCACCCTGACACCCCTAACCTAGAGCACTACTGGTTCCAGATTGCTTATTTTTTTACCAAAACAGTGTTCTAATGACAAACTGCACATAGCTCAAGATAGTGAGACATGTTACGAATGCTTGATTGATCTAAGAATCAATACCTGAACTTCCAGATTGATTAATTTTGATGAGTATGGCACAGGCAAATCTTCAAAATCAGCTGAAAATATGAGAGCTCCACTAACTGATTTCCTGAACGTTGAGTGGGATCCTTTGTTACCAATAAAGTTCAAATGTAATTACTTTTGCACAAGTTTTTATAATTAACATTCATAAAAATCTAGACTGAAGCACTTTTTCCTGTACTAATGGAGTGGGTGTTTGCTGCAATCGCAGAAATCTTAAAATTCATTTTTAGTCCTACAACCATGTTGCTATCTATAAAAAATCGAATGCTACAAGGGACTGTTTAGTGCATGAAACTAATATGATACTAGTAACCTCTACAAACTTTAATGGCTGAGTAGTGAATGTAATGCAACCTTGTACAAGCTTTATATCTAAACCCTTTCATGATGGAACTGGCAAAAATAAAATAAGAAAAAACTCCCTTGCAGAGAGGAACTCTGAAGCACAAAAAACCTAGAGAAGTTTTGAATCTCTCAATTCCTTTAAAAAATCACCCTCAATTGAAGAAATGAGCTCATGGTGCAATTCATGAGCCAGGGTGGAAATCATATCAGTCGATCACCATTTATGAAGGGATCATGTGTGATTATGAAAATCGGAAGGGTTGTATACATAAATATTACTAAAGGGCATTAATATATAGCTTTGAAAATTTAACCACTGAATGTAAGAAAAATGGGATCATCTCTACCTAGTAAATGTGATATACATATGGTCATATAATCGGAACTATATAGATTTTGTTATAGTATAAAGTTATAAAAGGCTGACTAGGCCAATTAGTCGAGTCAGTAGGGTGGTCGACCGACCATTGACCAATCCATCAATGGTCAGTCAGCCGACTACTTGACCCAAGGAGTCCGCAATTGATCAATAATCGACCAGCTGACTACTCAACTCATTAGTCTGCCGTGCCGACTAGACCAACTAGTCTAACGATTTTTGCATGAAGATGGAATATTTTTCTATTTGTGGCTTTTTTAAAAAAGCAAACTTAATATATGATAATTTTTTATCTAAATTTCAAATAGTTTTATCTCATTATAATAGTATAGAGAATGTATAGCTCTACGCAAATGTATAAGAATAGAGTACAAAACATTACTTATATTTTAAAAAAACAAAAAAAAACTCAGAACCCGACCGAGTACCGACCGACGATCGACTTTTGCAACCGAGGTTTAATCAATTATCTTAACTAGGGATATAAGAGTACTATTTGAACTAAGTTTTGTTTATAAATGTGTAACTGACAGAGATATAAATGGTATTGATATTGGAAGTTTCCTTATAGCAGAGCGGTTAAACTATATCAGAGGTGCATGATTTCATTTTATCTATTTTTATAATTATTTTATTAGTATATCAGTAAACAGTTGAGATAATTGATATTTCTGTATTTAGATAATTCCAAGTTTTGGTTTTTGCTTTATCTTTTGTAATCCTCTATTTATCCTTTCCTTTTTTGTATTTTATCCAATGGGTTTTCTCCTATATAAGAGCAAGGCCTTAAAAGTCGGATTTCGGTTTCGTTTCGGTGAGGGACCGAAACGAAATTTCGGTCACTTCGGTGGCTTTTTGAACTAGACCCCCCCAAATTTCGACCGATATAGCCATTTCGGCCGAATTTCGGTCACCTACCAAAACCGAAATTCGGCCGAATTTCGGCGAAATTTAAGGCCATGTATAAGAGAACCCTTGGGTCTTTTATAAATCATCTGAGTTTATCCCTTTTACATGTATCAGAGCCACGTTAACACCTCTCCCTAATCGCCACCTGCCCCGCGCGTCGACCCTCTCTCGTGACATCGCACGACTCCTCATCCCTCCCTCATGGCCACCGGGCCCTCGTGCGAGGTGCTCGCGACCTTGGCACCGACCCCCACCGTCGGCGCCTCCGCCTATGCGCCCCGCGCGCCCTCCTGTGCGTCTAGAGGCCTCTAGTGCGCCTCGCGCACCCTGTGCGCCTGTGTGCCCCGACTTCCAGGCCCGTAGCTCACAGATCGCACGCGCGCCTCTGTGCGCAACTTCAACTTCGCCTCTGAGCGTGCCTCTGCGCGAGGCACCACGTGACTTTGCGCCTAGCGCAGCCTGGTATCCTAACGCCTCTGTTCGCCTAGCGCCTAGCGGATCCAGACGCCAAAGAAGCGCGCCCTAGAGCATCCAGGCATCCAGGTCCTCGGGCCCTTATGCGTTAAGCCATCCAGGTTTCCTTGCCCTTCTACACCCAACATCCAGGCTCTCGTTTCCCGTTCCGTCAACGGATAGGTATGTAATCTGATTCTACAAGAAGCACGATTTTTAGTCAAGCAACGAGTATTAGCAAGGATGATGGAATGAATACACACGAACAATCGATCCTTTTTATGATTCTATACACTCGAGTATATCGGTCTACCCTCAGTTGAGGTCTGTCATTTGGCTATTTTACCGTCATGTCAGACACCAAGGGTGACATTTTCTCGTCCGGAGCCTTTAAAGGCCCGGCTCCCATAGTTAAGATGGATGGGACCAATTATGAGTTATGGTCCATGCAGTTTCTCACCCTCGTGCAGTGCAACAATAAGGAGCACATCTTAACAGACCCAGAGCCAACAGATAAGACTGGGGCAAATTCTTCCTGGAAGCTGGATGATACGTACACGCGAGTATGGCTTTATGGGACACTTATTACAGAAATAGCAAATGATATTCTAAATCAGCCCCCTGCCAAGGCAATGTGGGATACTTTGGCATCCACTTGTGCACAAGCAAAGAATGAGGCCAAGATCCTTCAACTACAGTTTGATATCTACAACTCCAAGCAGAATGGTCGCCCTCTGCATGTCTACTACTCTTCATTGCGTGGCATGTTTGAAAAATTTCATAGCTACATGCCTATTACGACATCTGTCGAATAACAGAAGACATATAGGAACTCCACGATGGTTGGAGTTTTCATGGCCGGACTTGATGCAGAATATGAGGCTGCACGTACCCATCTTCTTACTGGAGCAACTATTCCTCCTATAGAGGAGGCCTATAGTCGTCTCAGCCGACTCAGCATCCCTTCAACAACTATGTCTTCGCACTCATCCGCGATGGCTGCTTCTCGTGGTCGAGGTGGGGCGATCCAGTCCAGAGGACGCACACCTCGAGGAAGAGGCAGTGGACGCCAACGTGGTCCCTGCACCTATTGCCGCAAGCCTGGACATGCAGAGGATGCATGCTATCAGAAGCATGGCTATCCTGTTTCTAGTCGAGCAACAGAGCAAATTGTGTCTCCCCAGGCCGATCCTCGCTTGGATGATATTGTCTCTCGCATTCGAGAGATCATAACTCCTAGTATTGACACCACAGATACTGCTACAGCAGCCAGAGCATGTTCGAGCTCCTCAGGTATCACCTATGCATTTACTGGTAGTATGAATGCAGACATGACAGAATGGATTGTGGACTCTGGTGCATCTAACCACTTATGTGGAAATAGAACGCAACTAAAATCCTACAGGGCTATACCACCTGACAGATGGGTCGCCATTACTAATGGTGACCACTTACCCGTTACAAGATAGGGGGAGGTGCAGTTAACACCATCCATACGCCTGAAGAATGTTTTATATGCTCCTGCCTTTCAGATGAATTTACTTTCTATTAGTCAGATCACTAAAGATCTGCATTGTCGTGCCATCTTTGATCTGTCATCTCTTGTGTTTCAAGACATACTCACGCGTAGGATGATTGGAAATGGCCGTGAGCAACGAGCACTTTACAGACCGGTCCAACCTCATCATGCTAGTATGTCTATTATACCTGCTGGACAAGTCTCTCCTTACTTGTGGCACCTCAGGTTTGGACATCTTCCTCTACAGAAGTTATGTCATGTTCTCCCTCAGATTTCTACAAGATCCTCCTTTCAGTGTGAAGCATGTCAACTTGGGAAGAAGCATCGCTCATCTTTTCCATCTCGACAGAGTCAGAGCAGTTCTCAGCTATTTGAGCTCCTTCATTTAGACATTTGGGGTCCTAGTCGTGTTCCTGATCTCCAAGGACATCGTTTTTACCTTGTAGCGGTCGATGATTTTTGTAGACTTTCTTGGGTCTTCTTATTGAAAAATAAGTCTAAGGCTGGATCCACTATCAAATACTTTATTAATGAAATAAAGAATATTTTCTCTACTAATGTCAAGTATATTCGTTCTGACAATGCCTTGGAATTTTGCACCTTACATCTGTCTGAGTTCCTTAGATCTCATGGCATTGTTCACCAGACCTCATGTGTCTACGCTTCCCAGCAGAACGATATTGCCGAGCACAAACACCGTCACTTACTCGAGGTGACTAGAACATTGTTGATACAAAGACGTGCTTCTCATTCTTACTAGGGGTGATGATGTCCTTACTGCTTGTTATCTTGTAAATCGTATGCCCTCGTCTGTGTTAAGAGAGAAGATTCCTTACTCGATTGTGTTTCCCGAGAAGGATCTCTTCTCTCTTACACCTCATGTATTTGGATCTGTTGCCTTTGTTCATGATGTCTCTCCAGGGTGTGACAAGCTCTCTCTCCTAGAGCTATCAAGTGTGTGTTTGTCGGCTATTCCTGTACCTAAAAGGGGTATCGCTGCTATGATCCACTAAGCCGGAAATATTTTGTTAGTGCTGACGTTACTTTCTTTGAGTCGGTCATGTATTTTCTCCTATAAGTGACAGACTTAATTCATCTAACTCTGATGATGAGATATACATGCCGGCACTTCCTACTGTTTATTCTTCACCTTCACCTACTCCACCACCTTCACCACCTCCACCACCTCCTCCACTGGTTCAGTTCTTGCCTCGTAATGTTCCTGGCGGATCTCGCTCTGTTCGCCCTGCTCACGAGCCTTGCTCGTCATCCAGCACGCCTCAGGTATATAATGAGCATATTATTCCTACTGATGGCATTACTGAAATACCTGTACAACAGGAGGAGAAGATACCCTCTCAAGAGGGAAATATACAGGCCCATGATTTGGCAGATGATCTTGATTTACTAATTGCTCTGCGAAAGCGGAAACGAGCATGTGCTACTTACCCACTTGCAGTCCAGAGTTCTTTGGATAGGTTGTCAGAAGATTTCAGGAGATTTACGCTAGCACTGCCAGCCGTGCAAATACCACGGACATACCAAAAGGCTCTCAAGGATAGTCATTGGAGGAGGAGATGGTTGCGCTACAATCACATGGTACGTGGAGTCTTGTTTCTGCTCCCGTTGATACGTCAGTTGTGGGATGCAAATGGGTATTCACTGTGAAACACCGTACGGATGGCAATGTGGATCGCTATAAGGCGAGACTTGTGGCACAAGGGTTCACCCAGACATATGGGGTGGACTATCAAGATACTTTCTCCCCAGTTGCCAGACATTCTACTCTACGTATTCTCCTTGTTGTTGCCGTAACATGAGATTGGCCTCTTCATCAGTTTGATGTGAAAAATGCATTCCTCTATGGTGACTTACAGGAGGAGATCTACATGCAACAACCACCTGGGTTCGCTGCTGAGGGGGAGTGTCATAAGGTGTGCAGGTTACATAAGGCTATCTATGGCCTCAAGCAGAGTCCAAAAGCATGGTTCCAGAAGCTCTCGAACTTGATAGAGCATCGAGGGTTTGTGAGATCAACTGCAGATCACTCCTTGTTTATACAGAAGACCCAGAGAGGTATTACAGTCATTCTTGTTTATGTTGATGACATTATTATTACGTGGGATGACGAGCAGGGTATTCAAGATGACAAGGACTTCCTAGGTCAGCAGTTTGTGACCAACGAACTTGGACATTTACGTTACTTTCTTGGAATAAAGTTTGCCAGGAATCAACGAGGTCTTGTAATGACCCAAAGAAAATATGTTATAGATCTTCTCTCAGAGACATGGCAGATTGCAGACATGCCACTGCTCCGCTTGACCCAAGCATGAAGTTGTATGATGATGATACTGAGGAAGTCGACAAGAGAAGATATAGAGAGCTGGTTGGCAAGCTATTATATGTAACTATTACCAGGCCCGACATAGCATTTGCAATAAGCAAAGTGAGTCAATTTATGGAGCAGTCCAGACAGGCACATATGGATGCAATCCATATGATTCTAAGATACTTGAAGACTTCACCTGGTACTGGACTTTTTTTCAGCAGAGGCACATCTCTATCAGTGACAGCATGCGCAGATGCAGATTATGTTGGGTGTTCAAAAGATAGAAAGTCTACATCTGGATTTGCTGTGTTCATAGGAAATTCTCTTGTTACATGGAAAAGTAAGAAGCAGGCGGTGGTTGCTAGATCAAGTGCTGAATCAGAATACATGGCTATGGCACAGGCTAGTATAGAAATGATGTGGGTCAGATCTATTCTTACTGATCTAACTATAGAAGTACCTCTTCACATGCATCTCCGATGTAATAATCAAGCTGCTCTCTTCATTGTCAGCTCTGGAGACCAGACAACATACTTACAAAGGCTCTAGCAAGAGGACCTTATCAGAAATATTGTTCCAAGCTGAGTCTTATTGATATCTACGCTCCAGCTTGAGGGGGAGTGTTGAGATAATTGATATTTCTGTATTTAGATAATTCCAAGTTTTGGTTTTTGCTTTACCTTTTGTAATCCTCTATTTATCCTTTCCTTTTTTTGTATTTTATCCAATGGGTTTTTCTCCTATATAAGAGAACCCTTGGGTCTTTTATAAATCATCTGAGTTTATCCCTTTAACGCATCCCATAATTATATTTCAATTTTAAACAGTAGTTCATTTCTGGATGAGATCATATTACGGTAGTACTTATCTCACTTAATCTAAAATCCACATAAAAAACTATCTAAAATCCACATAAAAACTATGTGGAGAGCTCTCAAAACTAACATTTTTTGGTCTTCATGTGTTCGTCAGCTAACAGACATGCATACAGGGTGTTTTCAATGACCTGTCCACTCCCAATATCAGCCCCATCATTTCTGTAATGTTGAAGGTATTTGGTCCTCAATGTCACGGTCATATTCCACCAAGTTATAGTCTAACTTTATATTTAGGCTCGGTCGTAGCCAAGGCATGCAACTACAAGTTGTTATCAAGTAATAGTTCTCTTCTCATGACCAATACCAGAACTTCTTGTGGGTTTTCCGTACGGAACATACCGAAAATGAACGTAAATAGCCGTTGGTTCACCGATAAAACACACAATAGAAGTTGTTCAGAATGTTCTTGCTGAAATTTTCTTGGAAGATATTCACAAGCTTCATGAACACTGTCAAGTTTCTATCTTTCCTCGTTCCGTCATTTTCTTCTCTTTTTATTAGTTAGCTAACATGAGAGGTTGAGAGTGGAGCAAATGACGGAAATGAGAATGTGGGGGTGCTGGTGGATCAGTGACTAAACAGGTCCACTTACTGTGACCCCACAACCACATGTTAAGAAATATATTTAACCCAGAAATCCTCTATGCATCAAGACATCATTGAAGATCACTGATTTCCAACAAGAATAAACACTAATAAAAAGTGTGAAAAAGAATAAGAGAATGAAATTGCATGCTTTATTCTGGAGGTTTAGGGGCCCTTGTATAGGATGAAATCCTAGAGAGCTCAATATTGGGAAAATGCATAAGTACTACTGAAGGGGTCACAATGAATAAAATATAACCGTAAGAATATATTACTAACACTCCCCGTACTGGAGGTCTATTAGTCATGCTCAACTTGAAAACTATCCATGAGAGGCACTTCTTGGGCAAGGCCTTCGTCAATATGTCTGCAAACTAAAGATCTGTGATGATGTGAGGAGTAGTAATCTTTCCAATCCGGACTACATCATGAACAAAATGGCAGTCAATCTATATATGCTTGGTTCGCTCATGGAACATAAGATTCGTGGCAATGTATGTAGCAGATTTGTTGTCGTAATATAATGGTATAAGAGTGGTGACAACAATGTCGAGTTCTTGTAGAAATGTCAATAGCCACATGATCTCACATGTAGCCTTGGCCATAGCCATGTACTCCGCTTATGCACTGGATTTGGATACAACAGTTTGTTTCTTGCTTCTCTAAGTAATAAGGTTTCCTCCAACCATCATAGCATATAATGTGGTGGAGCGACGATCCTCTGGTGAACTTGCATAATCAACATCATCATAGGCAATAACATCGGTGTAGTTGTTTGCCCATAAAAGAGACCACGCCCTGGTGAATCCTTCAAGTATCGTAGAATCTAAAAATTATTTTGCCAGTGACTGTAACGAGGTTGCTCCATGTTTTAGCTAGCTCTACTCACTGCATAAGAAATATCTGATCTAATGATTGTGAGAAAAAGAAATTTGCCAACTAGACTTCTGTATCGAGTAACATCTTCAAAGACATAATCAGAGGGTGTTTCTTCATATCTGCAGGAGTACCATATGGTTTGCATCTACGTAATCCGGCTTCAGTAAGGATATCCAGCATGATGCCCACGGATCCGGATTATCCATTTACACAGCATTCATAATATTCTGTTCGCTATCGATCGCATTAGGTTACTTGAAATTTAGGGAAAATTTTTTCATGACTCGAAATGGCATTCACAAATAGATAACCAAACCACAGAACTAACAAGTACCACCAAATTCACATTTGCATCAATTCCATATATATTACATGTAACAAAAGAAGATGGCATTGTAGAGATATATTCCGTTTTACGTACCGTTTATTTATTTTCTTTTTTTTGGCTACTTTATGTAATTTACCATAGGTCTCTCCCTATATAAGAGAGCCTAGAACTCAAGGAATAAACATCTCTCTTTATTTTCCCAACATGGTATCAAAGCAGCAGTCCTAGACCGGAGCTCATGTACCTAACCCTAACCCTAATCCCCTCCACCCTTCGAGCCTCACGTCTCCTAGGGCACCATCGCCCAGGGCCCCGCCTTGCGGCCCCGTCTCTCCGGTGTGTGGCCTCGGGCCTAGCGCCTCCAAGCCTCCCTGCCTTGAGGCCCTACCTCCTCGTTGTACGACTCGAGCCTACCACCTCGCCTCCCCGCTTTCTCGTCGTGCAGCCCTGATGCCTTCTTCAAGGGGTCTCCTCTAGTACCTCTATGTTGATGGGTTTGGTTGTGTAAGTCTACATATGCAACCAAACCTCTTCATGTCAGTGTAAACCAAAGTTTATCTTGTCTACAACCCCACCGTCTTCAGTCATCATGTCAGAACGCAAGGTAGTGATCCCCACCATAGGCGTCTTTAGAGGTCATGCACCTATTGTGAAGATGGATGGATCAAACTACGAATTATGGGCCATGCAGTTCATGAACCTAATTAAGTCGATGGGTAAGAAACATATCTTACCGTAGACGTGGCATCGGAGAAGACATGGTTGTATGCCTCTTGGGAAGCTGATAATGCTTATGTTCATGTATGGTTGTCTTTTACTTTGATTCCGGGCATTGCAAACGATGTCTTGCATCAGCCCATTGCTAGAGCCATGTGGGACATTCTTGCTGCAACTTATTCACAGGCCAATAATGAGACGAGAACTCTACAGCTCCAGCATGACATGTTCACGATAAAGTAAAACAGCCGACCCCTGCATGCTCACTACACTACGTTGCGGGGAATGTTGGAGAAGCTTCATAGCTTTATACCCATCACAGCTACTCCAGAGCAATTGAAGAAATACCGAAATGACACAATGGTGGAAGTCTTTCTAGCCTCTCTAGAATCACAGTGTGAGGCTGCTTCTTCTCAAATTCTGGCAGATGCTACCATTCCTACCATGGAGGAAGCCTTTCGGAGATTGAGCCGAATTAATATTTCAAGCCCCACTCCAATGCCAAATTCTTCTGCTAGGGCAGCCTCTCATGGAAGAGGTAGCCCATCACAATTTTGTGGGCGGGGACCACATGGTAGAGGTGGTCGTGGTCGTGAACCACCTTGTACCTACTGTCATCAGACTGGTCATACCGAAGATACATGCTACTCCAAGCATGGTTTCATAGCATCTGCCCACGTAGCAGAACAAATTCAGCATCATGGCGCTCCACTCTCATCAGATCAATGATATGATGAACTTGTGTCTTGTCTGCGAGATATCATGCCCCCCGTCAATACTCCTTCACATGTTTCAGAGAGAAGCTCGAACGTTGCTGCTACTGCAGGAGCTAGTTCCTCAGATAGTGCCCATACTTCTGCTTCTTATCAGAGTTCAGGTACCTCGAAATGGATTATAAATTCAGGGGCAACAAATCATCTGAGTGGAGACAGACATCAGCTCATATCCTACAAGCAGGTTTCTCCAGGAAAGACAGTGGTCATAGCAGATGGGACTCATTCTCCCATCACAGGACAGGGAGAGATTACTTTGTCGCCATCTATGCAGTTGCAGAATGTGCTGCGTGCCCTTAATTTCTCAATGAATTTATTGTCAATTAATCAGATTACCAAGGATTTACATTATTGAGCAATATTTGACCCATCATCTCTTGTGTTTCAGGACATTCTTACAGGCAGAGTGATTGGATGTAGCCGTGAACAAGGCAGGTTGTATCGACTGGTCCAAACAACTTATGCTGAAGCATCTTGTCATACAAGTGGACATGTCTCTCCTTATCTATGGCATATGTGCATTGGCCATCTTCCATTTCAGAAACTGCGTCAAAACCTTCCACAGATCTCACCTCGCTTGTCGTTCAATTGTGAAGCGTGTCAGTTAGGGAAGCATCATCGATTCGTATTCCCTAGTCGTCAGAGTCGAAGCAGTAGCTCTCTGTGTGAGTTTTTCCATGTAGACATTTGGGGACCAAGTCGTGTTCCCGATCAACAGGGACACAGGTTCTATTTCGTTGTTGTGAATGATTTTAGTCGGTTGTCTTGGGTTTTTTTGTTGAAGAATAAATCAGAACTTCAGAAGCGGACAATACTATTATGAATTTTATTAAAGAAGTACAGAATGTTTTTTCTACCTCGGTCAAAATTGTGCGAACTAATAATGCTCTTGAATTCTGTACTCATACTCTATCTCAATTCTTTTCATCTCACGGCCTCCTACACCAAACATCTTGTGCTTACACGTCCCAACAGAACGATGTCACAGAAAGAAAGCATCATCACCTTCTTGATGTCACTTGTATGCTCCATGTCCAGAGTAGTGCACCAGACTCATTATGGGGCGATGCGGTTCTCACAGCATATCACCTCATTAACCGTATACCCTCATCAATACTGGGGGAGAAGATACCTTTCTTCCTTGTTTTCCCTGACAAGGAGTTCTCTTTTACCCCTCCTGTTTTTGGGTCAATTGCGTCCGTCCATCAATTGTCTCCAGGGATTGACAAGCTCTCTCCTAGGGTTGTAAAATGCGTTTTTTGTTGGGTATTCCAGGACTCAAAAGGGCTACGTTGCTATGATCTGTTACATCAGAGGTATTATATCAGTGTGGATGTCATGTTTTTTGAGTCAGACATGTTCTTCTCACCTACAGGTGACAGGTTGGCACCATCAAATTCAGATGATGAGATCTATATTCCTCCACCCATGTATCCACCATCACAACCACCACCACTACCTTCACCACCATCTCCACCAACATTACAACCCACTGATGAGATCTATATTCCTCCTCCACCATCAGTTGTCTCCAGGGATTGACAAGCTCTCTCCTAGGGTCGTCAAATGTGTTTTTCTTAGGTATTCCAAGACTCAAAAGGATGGCCTCAAATTTCAGCGAAATTCGGTCGATTTCTGTCGAATATCGATATCCAGTCGAAATCAAAATTCGACCGAAATGACCGAAATATGAGGGTCCTAGTACAAAAAATGACCGAAATTCCGATCGAAATTCCACCGAAAATCTGTTTTGGTCGATACTGAAATGGTGACCGAAAATCGACATTTAGGACCTTGAAAAGGATTGTCGTTGCTATGATCCGTTATGTCGGAGGTACTAAATCAATGCGGATGTCATGTTTTTTGAGGCAGTCATGGTCTTCTCTCTTACAGGTGACAGGTTGGCTCCCATCAAATTCAGATGGTGAGATCTATATTCCTCCTCCACCCATGTATCCACCAACACATCCACCACCACCACCTTCACCACCATCTCACCAGCATTATCTCCGCTCATTGTTTTGGTTCCTCCTCTACAGTCGACGACCAGTCCCTGCTCATGATCATGTTCAATCATCAAGCATGCCCCAGGTTTGTTCTGACAACATTACTTTTAATGATGGGTCTGATGGTGTTTCTCAGTGGAGGCTATTTCAGGAAACGGATGATGATGCAGGTGGTACAGCTGATGCAGAACTTGATTTGCCTATGCACTGAGGAAGCAAAAGCGTTTTTATATCCAATTGCTTCTCATGTCACCTTTGAGCGTCTGGCGGGTGACTTCAGAAGGTTTGCAGTAGCTTTGTTCGTTGTGGATATACCACGGACATACGAGGAAGCATTGGCTGACAGTAGATGGCGTCTGGCTATGGAGGAAGAGATGGCGGCTCTTCAGTCGAGAGGTACTTGGAGCTTTGTTCCAGCTCTTACTGAGGCATCTATAGTAAGTTGCAAGTGGGTATTTACAGTGAAGCAAAATGCAGATGGTAACACTGATAGGTACAAGACTCGACTGGTTGCCAAAGGGTTTACTCAGACATACGGGGTGGATTATCTTGACACATTTTCTCCAGTTGCTCATCATTCAACCTCATGAATACTTTTATCTGTTGTCGTGACTCAAGATTGGCCCAGGTTTCAATTGGATGTCAAGAACGCATTTTTATATGGTGATTTTCAGGAAGAAGTCTACATGCAACAGTCGTCGGGGTTTGCTGTTGAGGGGGAGTGTTCACAGGTGTGTAGACTTCATATGACAATCTATGGCCTTAAGCAGAGCCCGAGAGCTTGGTTCCAGAAGCTCTCCGATTTGTTTGAGAAGCAAGTGTTCAAACGGTCCCAACCTCCTCTCAAGCACCGCGGGAAAACCTTGATCCTACAGGGGATCTTCAACGCCAAACAACCTGCATGTCCTGGCAGAGCTCCTCATCTGTGTCACCGGTAGACTATATCAGGGCCAATAAGCTTTCTTGACAGCGAATTTCGCACCCTCCCCCCAAAGAAAATGGTCTCTACCCCTCGAAAAGTCACCAGGAGGGGGGATGTCAGACTGCAACCTAAGATATTCCTCCAAGCACATGTCGGATAGATCCGCCTGGAATGAAGGAGTCTAAGACCCCAATGACGCCACATGTGCTAGAGAACTCTCCTTCGAAGCCGAGAGAGCGAAAAGCCTCGGATATCTGTCCTACAAACTACCCTCTCCAGTCCAATCATCCCGCCAGAACATGAACAATAAGCCTGGTACCCAACAAGTTTGGAGGGCGGTGGGAATACCCTGGTTGCCAAGCACATATTCTTCAAGTGTTCGACATCCGAATAGGTTTGGAGGGTGATGGGAATAGGGATGAGCAATGGGCTGGGCTGGCCCAGCCCGGCCCAAAAAGCCCGACCCGACCCAAGCCCATACGAACATTGGGCCGGGGAAATTTTTTTGGACCGATCGGGGATGGCTTGGCCCAGCCCGAACCGGCCCACGGGCCCGACCCGAAGAGGACCCGAACCCTTCCCATATCCTACACGTATAGAAACTCTCACCTATCATGCACACTCTGTTCATGTATCCTATCTTCATACAATGTTTATAAATCAAGAAAGTCATATGTGGGACATATGAGTTGATGATCATTGTATTTTATTTCAAAATTAATTTTTCTTAATTAGTATATATCTTAGATTCTGGCGGTTATTCTTGAGTTTTTAGTGCTTATTTTTTTCTATTATAATATTTTCTATTATTCAGTGTTGCAATAGTCGGCCGACTATCCCGAATAGTCGGTCCGACTATGCGGTTCGGGGGGGTCTCCGACTGAATAGGTCCCCATTCGGCCAATAGTCGGCCCGACCGAATAGTCGGCCGACTATTCGGCCGACTGGCCCGACTATTAGGCCGACTGGAGTTTTACTTTTGAAATTTTTTATTTTTTTTTCAGTTTTCAAGTTTTATGGGTTACATTTTACCACGACATCGCCGCAAATGTCAAATTCTATATATCTATTATATTGATTGGTACTTTTATCTTGGATTCATGTTAAATAATGACCATATATGTATAAAAATATAAGAATATATGTATTATAAATAATTTTTATATTAAAAAATACAAAACCGAATAATTCCGAATAGTCGCCCGAATACCGATTATTCTCTATTCAGTGACCCCTCCGACTGAATACCGAATACCGTCTTTTGCAACACTGCTATTATTGAACCTTTACCCAATACGAGCATTATGCCCATTTTTTTAACATGTAGTGCTTGGTGCACCTGTTGTTGTTAATTGCATAAATTTGATTCACTCTTTCAATTTCTGTAATGAGAGACATTTATGGTATATAACATTGAGTGGACTTGTATAAAATGAGAAATCATCTCCGGTAGAATTGAGTTTTCGTTGTTTCATAAGTATTATGGCGTATGTTTTAAACAATTTTAGCTCGTCTAACTTGAATTGAGATTGATTTTAAACACAAACTCAAAGTTAATAATATATAATGGGTTAAGATGGGCTGGCCCGACCCAAGCCCCGTCCATAGGAATTGGGACAAGCCTGGGCTTGGGCCGAACCAAAAAAATTTTGCGGGCCTAAGCCTGACCCAAGGCCCGAAGTTTTTAAGTGAGCTTGGGCCTGGGCCCTTCAGGGCCCAGCCCGGCCCATGCTTATCCCTAGGTGGGAATACCCTGGTTGCCGATGGACGACGCTACGACATTCTGGAGATCAATCAGGACCGATGGCAACAACTCGACGGATGATGGTGCAAAACCTATTATCGTGTTATGGGTAATATGGTTGGACCGAAATGAACCGGTCTTCAACAACAAAAGATTTTCTTCCATAAATGTTGCAAATCACTATAATGTGCTTTACAATTTCTGGCTTTTGCGGTAATGTACCTTACATTTTGGTAAATAAATTCTTTTTAGCGGTGACCCCCCATGCGGGGGCACCCTCCTTCCCATAAAAAATATGTTCAAACGGTCGAGAATGCAGATCGTTGACCTCCAGTGGTACGACTATTATTATGGTGTATGTGGACGATATACTTATTAAAGGAGATGATATGCAGGGAATAAAAAGAGCAAAAGAATTTCTGGGCCGTGAATTGTTACAAAGTATCTAAGAGCACTTAGATACTTCCAAGGACTAAAGTTTGCCAGAAATCGACAAGGCCTTGTGATGACTCAGAGAAAATATGTCACTAACTTGCTAAGTGACACAGGTATGCTTGGATGTCAACCTGCTTCTACACCCATGGATCCGAGCATGAAGCTGTATGATGATGATACTGATGAGGTTGACAGGAAAAGATACAGGGAACTGGTGGAAAAGCTTCTTTATGTTACCATTACCATAATTGATATTTCATTTGCAGACAGTAGAGTGAGTCAGTTCATGGAACAACCTCGTCAGGTACATATGGATGATATAAAAATGATACTAAGTTATCTTAAATCATAACCTGGTGTAGGACTATTGTTTAAAAAGGGTGCACTATTACTATCTCAGCATGCACAGATGGAGACTATGCAAGGTACCTAAAGGATGCTATAGTTGTCAGAGAATCACTTGTCTCATGGAAGAGTAAGAGGCAGACTGTGGTTGCTAGATCCAGTGTTGAATCTGAATATAGAGTTATGGCCCAAGCATGTACAAAAGTGATGTGGGTCCGAGCAGTCCTGACAGATCTATACATAGATGTTCCTCTTCCCATGTCGTTGAAATGCGACAATCGGGCCGCATTATTCATTGCTACTAGTCCTACGTTCACGAGGAACAAAGCATATTGAAGTTGATTGCCATTATATACGCGATATGATTAAAAAAGGCTTCGTTTCTACATCTCATATCAACTCAGAAGACCAGACGGCAGAAATTTTCACCAAAGCCTTACTTAGGGGGGCCTTCCAGAAATGCTTATCCAAGATGAGCATGATAGATATCTATATTCCATCTTCAGGGGGAGTGCAGAGATATATTTCATGTTTATGTATCATTTATCTGTTTTCTTTTCTTTTTATCTACTTTATGTAATTTGTCCATAGGTCTCTCCCTATATAAGAGAGCCTAAGGCTCAAGGAATAAACATCTCTCTTTATTTTCCCAATAGCATTTTACACATGTATCCCAAAATATAGAAGAGAAATAAAAGCAATTACATTGTCTTGTATAAAATTTATACCATATGTATCGTCGAAAGTAACTGCGGAACCTCAACATCCAGCTCCCAATCTACTGAGTCGCATGCGCCTTGCCTGCCACCCATGATGGGAACAAAAGAAATATCAACAAAAGTTGAGTACAATCAAATTTATTAAAAAATAAAATTGGTATTTATGTGGTTCCAAAAAGAAGCAATTAGATAGGTGTTGACATGTAAAATGTAATAAGCTACTTGCATAGAATTGGTTTTCAAGTTGTTCTGTGTGTGAATACCATGTTCTCCCACCACCCCTTAACTTTCCACATATAACATTTTCATTTAATGATTATATGATCCATATGTAGGTTATCATATATAACTCATGTTGATGAATCTTAGGATGGTAGATGATGAGACCATGATCTGATCTTTGTCTAAGTCAAATTCTTAAGCTTAGTGATAGTGTGAACTTGGTCTGAGTGTGACCTCACACTATGATTCTAAGGTATGAAGAATACCTTAGGATTGAGGTGCATCTGTAGACATGCGGTATAATGTAATGCATCCTAACTAAGTTCCCAACATGCCCATTAGCTCCTCCTGACATCTATAGAAGTAGTTCTAAATTACGATTAAATGTCGATGATTGATGATTAGTGATGATTTATGATTTCTGTCTCACGAGCTTTTCATCGCTAAGACCTATTGGCGGACAGTAAACAACTCAAGAACAATACCGAACTCAACTGTAACCAAACTTAACTCTAGATGACTTCGATCTCTTCTTTGCCAAGATCTACTGGCAGAACAATAACCAAAACTCAAGAGTCGAGGAAGCCTCCTAAGAAACTTTTCCGTCTTACCCTCTCAGTAGATGTGTGCTCCAGGAGAGGGCCATGCACACTCCCAAACTACGCCCTTTAGATGGGTAGGAGAGAATTTCCGGACTAAGTCACTCCAGAAAATATATCCAACCGATATGGGCAAACAAGCTCGTAAATAAAATCAAAACTGAGGGTCCCCAGCCTAGACACCCTACTGAAACAGGGTCAGCGAAACTAGTCTAAAATCTGAATCCCAACGAATCGTAAAAACACTGCAAGCTCGTGTAAAATCATACAGAGGGCTAAGATCCTAGACACGTACATCAGACGGACGTTGTCCTAACTGGGCTTCCTATCTCCCTCCTAGCCGAGGATCACCGCACCGTCGCATGGTCAGGTGTAAGGGTCACCATGATTGACACTATTCATTATCAGCCATCATTGATTACCAATGTTTTCCCTTACTTGACTACTCAGTCATTTCTTTGGTTGATTGTACAAATGTAGATCTTTTGGTCAACAATCTTATTAATAGTGATCAATAGATAGTAGAGTATTCCTAAAGAATGATTTCATGAAGATGATCAGTCTTTGTGGTAACTGTTATTGTATATAATATAATCATATCTAAGGTGTTCCTTTGATAATGGCTCCTTATATGTTAACTATTTGTTGGCTTTTAAGAGAAGGTATCTATACCTATACATTTTTTCAAATCTCTTATTTAATTCATAATTTAGTTGCTTGATTATTGATCAAGATTTTGTAAGTCGTCAACAGTTGCATCAGTTCCAGTTGAGACATCGAAGAATAGGTGTTTTCTGATCATTTTAGCATCCTATATATTAGAGATTGTATAAATAGTATATTTATACTTTGTTTAGTTGAGCAACTTCTGATAATGATTTCAAGACTTTCCTGAAAACTTAGATTAATAAAACTCCTGAAGTGCAAGTAATAGTCAATCGGATCTGCAGCACGATTCCAACCACATTTTTCTGATTTAAACTATTCTTTTGAACATCCACTATGTGGGACTGTGTATTTCATCTGATCACGAAGAAACCATCGTATGTTGCAGTAAAGCTTCACATTTTCATTTTCTATTCCATCTTCCTGCAATTGTTATATTGATTTTAAATAGTGTAACGCCTGACAGTATCACAAATGATTCAGAATCAAATAGATATCTGTATAATGAATTTAGAAAATGAGATTACTTTGCATTCTTAGAGCACGATGGGGGCCAAGGTTTATGATATTATGTATGGTCTTAATTAATCAATGTTCCCATTTTTTAATATAATTGGATTTCATTCTATCAATTGCTGATGAAAAACAGTTGTCAAATGGAAACATGCATCCTGAGATATGCATGAATAAAAATAGACGTAATCATGATAGAGTAGCAAGTTGCCCTAGGTCATATAACAATTCGTTGATGCACAAGTTATACATACATGGAAAATGTTGAATATGATCAGAAAAAATTCGTTAATATAACATCAAGAAGAACAATATTACCTGGTGGATGACACTCAGGATATTATTCCAGATCTACAAGAACAGGTCAGTTATGTGCAGATTCTTTCAAGGAGCACATCCAGTACTTAGTCATATAGATAGGTAGTTTCAATTCTCCCTGATAAGTTCCTCAATTAATGACATAGCATTAAACACTAGATGGACCTTTAGGATCCACCAGAAGTTTTGAATTGGTTGTTAAGTTGCATGAAAGGCAGCAAAGAGGATTGGAGCTTGTACCTCTTGAAATCCTTAACAAAATGGAGGATTTTTGTTCTTCAACTGTTGCAACAGCAAAACTTGTTGCTGTTCCGATGCAAATCAAAAAATTGCAATGGTAGAAAAAAAAATTACGGCGGAAAATGTTTGGTAGAAGAAATTTGAGGGATGAGGAAGAGAAAGCGCACCGATTGCGCGAGATTCGAGGAAGAAGAAGCACGAAGACCACGTGGGGGAGGAGAGAGACGAGAGAGAGAGATAAAATCTCATATTTAATTGCAATTTGAAATCCCTAAAACAAATTCCTACCATCCCCTTTATATAGGAGGGGTAGGGTTACAAAGATAGAAACAAATTCAAACTAACTCTAATTGATTTGAATCGAAATAAAAATCTACCTTGTCCTAATTGACTCTAATTTTAATTTCGAAATTCAAATTGAAAATCAACTAACTAATTGGGATCACATGCGATCTCTTTTATCTAAATAAAAATTGAACAAACGTAAATAAAACTAGACTCTAATTAACGGATAAAAAATCAAGCCATATTTATCAATTTCATGTTGCATCAACTCTCCTCCGCTTGAAAAATTTGTCTAACGACGAATTGCTGGATCTTCGATGTGTCGTTGGAGAACTCGATCTTGGAATTGTAGCATCAAACTCCCGAATTAGTTTTTTTTCAATATTATGTTTATATTTTTTCTCCATTGAGGAGCATGACTGCAAATATTCTACCTCTTCACTTAAAAGGATTCCACAGCATAATATATCCTCCGACTGGCCCTTTTGATAAATAATTATGGGAGGAGGGGTCTCCCTGCAAATATTCCAAATTAATTTCCCATCCCAAATTTCATGGGATTCGAATCACATAGATAAGGAGGCCCTCGTTAGGCTTCGAGTCCTAGGGCAGCGTCGAGCCCTTCGGCTAGGGTTGCGGCTCGTGATCGCATGGCCGCGTACAATCTCGCAAGGGTGGCTGCAAGGAAGCTGGGGTGAGTGGCGGCTACGTGCGAGGAGCACACGGTACGGCACGGGGCGATAGGGGAGGAGGACTTAGACTGGTAGAGGCAGCGCACCGATGACG
Organism: Ottelia alismoides; assembly: GCA_037367405.1. Classification (NCBI taxonomy): domain Eukaryota; kingdom Viridiplantae; phylum Streptophyta; class Magnoliopsida; order Alismatales; family Hydrocharitaceae; genus Ottelia; species Ottelia alismoides. The sequence continues at coordinate 24,200 of JAZKJV010006422.1, read as the reverse complement.
CTCAAGCCGCGCGTGCATCATGGAGCCTCCGACTACGGCTAGAGGGGCTCCACCATGGTGCTAGGGTTGCACGGTGACGGCTGTCGGGGTCGAGAATGGGAGAAGCAGTAGTGGGACAGGCCGAGGAGTGGTTGGCGAAGGGGTTGGCGCAGCTAGAGGCATCGTTTGTGGTAGTACCAAAGCTACCACCTTTCGAATATCCTTTGCAAGTGCGTCGAGGGAAAATTTCATGACTTCTTCTAAACCATATCTAGGAATGCAACGGAGAGGGTTGCAGCCTCCTCCGGACTGCTTTCATCAAATATGCGTATTGCATCTTCCTGAACAGCATGTTCGGCCGTGAGAAAATCGACAAATTCGTACTCTTCCCTCGCGAGATCCTCGTCGTATATGGGCTCGAATCTTTGTTGCTTCCTTGTACATATCCAGAAAATCTTCATTGAAATTGAAAATTCCTTCATTTTCTTGGTCGAAATCACGTTGAATCAAGGAGACGATGGTCTGAATTTTGTCATAGATGGATGAATCTTCATTGAATATCTAATCCAGACATGCTTGTACTTAAAATTGGATAAGATGAGATGCTTGAACTTCCTCGAATGTGAGCGTGAATGCGAGCCATGGAGAGACGACTAAGATCGAATTGCATCCTCCAATATATGATCGAATCGTCGAATCGTAGGAACGATTCGATTTCCATTATCTGATACAAAATGATGCAAATCAAAAAATTACAGCAAAAGAAAATAATTTTTTTAACGGTGAAAATGTTTGGAGGAAGAAATTGGAGGGATGAGGAAAAGAAAGCGTGTCGGTTGCACGAGATTCGAGGAAGAAGAAGCGTGAAGACCGTGTGGGGGATGAGAGAGATGAGAGAGAGAGAGATAAAATCTCAATTTAATTGCAATCTGAACTCCCTAAAACAATTGCCTACCATCTCCTTTATATAGGAGGGGTGGGGTTATAAAGATAGAAATAAATTCAAATTGTAACTAATTTATTTGAATCAAAAATCAAATCTGCCTTATCCTAATTGACTCTAATTTTAAATTTGAAATTCAAATTGAAAGCCGACTAACTAATTTGAGATCACATGCAATCTCTTTTATTTAAATAAAAATTGCAACGACTCGAATGAACGTGAATAAAATTAGACTCTAATTAGCTGATAAAAATTAAGCTCTATTTATCATTTTCGTGTTGCATCATCTTCTCAGTAGCAGCTCTAGAAGTGGATGGCTACTATGATACGGCAGCTTCACCGGATGGGAGATTTAGCAGCAGGTAATGGCTGCAGAGGGGAGCTTACAGCAGTCCTTGAGGAGAGAGGGTCTCGGCTCTCACGAACCAACCTAGATGAACAGGCTGGAGTGCTAAAAAGCGGTACAGCCAAAGGCTGCCTAAGAGACCTCATGCCCATCATCTTGATCTGGCAAATCAGGCGAATGAGATATGGAAACAGACAAGATGAGCAAACAAACCCCCGATTCACCTACGCAACGCGGAGCTAAAGACCGTAAAGGTTCGGTCAATTATCTTGTCAATTTTATTTAGGTTATCAGAGCGGTTACGCGAGCTGATAGGAATCCAATACTCCCAACAGAGTGTCCCGTATAAAAGCCGGTAGTCTGATAAGAGATCGAATATGGCTCTAGCCTAGTGTGTGGGTCGCTCTCTCGCTCATCCAAACCAAAGGAGGGGGTTGCTCTCCCCAAGATAGATTTTTGGGTGAAGTGTTTTTTAGGGTCAAGTGTGTTTAGCAGTTCCAATTTTATAGTTTTTCTTTTTTAGATTTTTTTTCAAGCAAACAACGCCTAACGAATTTTTCGGTTCTCCTGATTATTTAAGTCCGAAAACATGGGAGAAGACGAAAAAGCCGATGCGCAATGAAATCAATGATGCATGCAGAGTAAGAGATGTGTACCTGACTCCAGCAGTCTACATGCAAAGTGATCCGCGCATAAATGTAAAGATAGAAGTAAACTGCCTATATAATGCATGAGAAACCGGTCTTAGACAGAGCAGTTCTACACGAGAAGCACAGTAGCCGGGTTTTCAAACCTAAGTCCGGAGTCCTATCTTGGGAGCCACTCGATGTCCGCCACAACGGATCCTGCACGCGCTGTACGTGACTCCGCAAGGCACGTGGACTAGAGTTTAAGTAATCCGACTTTTTCTTGTGAATTAGTTAATTAGGTCCAATTACGATCTAATAGGAGCATGCAGATAGTTAGGGATTGGGTTCTAATTAATTACGTCACAATCAAGATAAAATCCTAAGCTAAAGCCAAAACCAAGTAAATCAGATAAGCAGTAATGAAAAATGCGAGAAAACTAAAACCGGCGAAAAACACGATGAGGTCCCCCGAGCATACCGGTGCTCGGCGAAACAGACCCCGGTAGTCACCGAAACAGTCCAAGTCCCTGTATTATTATAATAAAATGGTTCTGCTGAAAAATAAACTAAACTACACTACGGCTATCCTACAGCTATTCTACGGTTACTTGCGTGACTCCCGCACTCTTGCTCGGCTCCTCGCGCTCTTCTGTGGCTCTATGCAGAAAAGAGTCGCCTCTGATTCCTGCGGTTGCGTCGGCATCCAAAAAAGTCGTCTCGGTCCTCGGACCCTCGCAAGAAAACAAACAAAAGTGTATCAGACCAGATTATTATAAAAATATGCAAATAAAATCAGAAGAATATATATATATACAACTATGGACAAAAAGCCGCGAAAAGGCCGTGAAAATCAATAACGACTACTAAATTGCGCTCCACGGCAACGGCGCCATTCTGATGACCGAAAAATTTCACAAAATCCGGGTAAAGGTAAAAACAAGGCTCGTGCGACCCGAATCTCGTAGATCGGTCAATCAAGAAAAATAAACCACCAAATAAAAGTAATCAGTCACAAGCCGAATAAGCGATCTCGCTATTTATTTAACCTGGTATAGCGACCAGGGACGAATACAAAGAGCACGGATTGGCTCAAAAGAGCCTACGAAGTAGTCTAAAAATCAAATAAAAGGATAAAATATTTTTGGTGGATTTTTGTGTATTTTTAAATTTTTTTATTTTTGATTATAAAGAAAATGTATAAAAAAGCAAATAGAAGCACACTCAACTAATTATTCAACACATCAAAACAACTCAGAAAAATGTAATAAAAATATTTTTGGGTTTTGTGAATTTTTTAGTGTTTTTTATTAATTTTCTAAAAATGGAATAAGGAAGAAAACTGAAATCAATGTGCATCGATATTTAAAAAGCTATCTAAAAAAAGATAAATAGCTTGTAAAAAATCTGGAGATAATTTTATATGAAACTACAAATAAAATCTAAGCTAAAGGAAAAGAAATTGCATTTTTTATTTTTTTAGAATTTGTAATGATTTTTATAATGTTTTTAGGGTATTTTAATTTTTAGGTGTTTTATAAATCCAAATTAAGTGAAAATTTGGCTGAAGCAAGTAAACATTAAAAAAAAATAATACCTAATTTTTTTAGAACTTTTAGGAGAGTTTTAACATTTTTAATTGATTTTATATTGCAAATAGTAGCAAAAAGATGTGTTTTTGAATTTTTAAAAATATCAAACAGTAATAAAAATGTCCCAAAAAATAGTGAAATTTTTGCACAATGTCAAGAGCAACGTTTCCAAATTTCACAATTTTTGGAGTTGATTTGATATTTTATTCAACAAATAAACAAGGCACAGCACACAAGGACCTACATGTAAGAAAAACAAGTTCGAAGGGCAAAAATGGAACACGTGCGGAAAGTATAGGGGCTCAACTGTAAATTTCACCGAAATTCAACACATGCCCTAATTCCAGTACGCACAGGGGTATATATGTGAATATCAAAACTCAGATTTCATTCCATAACATCCATAAAACCCAGCCACTACATGCAATTTTCCCAAAACATCACGTGTCAAAGCACGTGCTTCACAACTGGAGGGAATAAAATGCAAATACTAAAAACTTGAGGGTCCACAGCGCAATTATTCCAAATTTAAAATAACTACTAAAATATTTACAGGACTAAACTATAAATGCCAAAGGAAGAGAGACCTAAGGGATATTTACCCCTTTATTAAGATCCGACGGCTGGAAGGCGCTCCATCTATGATCGGACGGTCATGACGCGCGGATGCCTCTTCGGTGATCTGCGGCTCGGATCTGATCTTTAGATGGATCTAACGGTCAAAAGACCCGCGCAGATGAATGGTTCAGATCAAAACTGGAGCGAGTGGACCTGATCGAACGGTGATGGAGACTCCTGGAAGAACACTTCGCCGGTGAACTTCGTCCGTTCGTGGCGTACAATGGAGACCTCCTCCGGTGCTGTTGAGATGGGGGGATCGACGATGGTGATGTTCCGCAGCCCGTAGTATGCTCCGATGGGGCCGGGAGGACCTGGAGGGTTCCCGGCAACGACAAGTATCTGGAGCCCTGTGCCTAAACAGTCAAGCCTCCAGATGAGGCTCTTACGCCTTGAAACCTGCACAGGAAGCAAGAGGGGTTGAGGGAAAACTGCCTCAGCCTGTTAACGAAGGGGGTGACCGGATGGGGCGTTGTGTGGTCCTTCAACGAGCGATGGTGGAGGAGGACCTAAGTCCTGGTTTCGGGGCGAACCAGGATGATCGGAGGGTGTAGAAGGTGGAGAGAAGACTCGTGAAGATGTGGGTGTGGTCGGATGATGGAACGGGTAAAAGGATGGTCGAGAATCGGCGGCGAAGGCCGCAGCGCTAAACCAAAGATCTTGAATTAAAGCTAAGCTATGGGCTAAAGTATCTACCTGATGGTCGGAATCGTCGATGGGGGAGGTCAGCTACCTCCTAGGATCCTCGCCTCGATGGAGCGACGCCTCCAGAGGCTCAAGCTCGTCGGTGGCGGAGCGCGACGACGTGGGTCGCCGGACCTGGGGAAAACACGTCTCCTTCCTCGCTGCAACACCCTCCCGAGCTTGTTGTCACTCAAGGCAAAAGAGTGGAGGTCCTGGGAGTCGAAAATGGAGGCCGAATGTGCGGAGGAAGGCGGCTGAAGCTCGGACTATATAGTGGTAGGGGTTCGGGAAGATTGGAGTCGGGCGCGCACATCGATGCACGGACCCCTAAGGAAATGATCGAGCAAGGATCGCGGATGTGCCCGCTGTAATCAGAGCTCGAGGTTTGGGCAAATGGGAGGCAGATCGAATCGGGAAAATGTCGAGAAATCGGGTCGGCGAAGCGGATCCGCGAAGATGTGGTCTTGGGGAGAGAGTTGACCGAGGTGTCAACATTCCCCGTGGACCAATGGGAAAATTCCGAGCCCAGAATTATTTAGAAATTCATTTTTAAATAGTAAATGATTTTATTTAAAAATATTTAAAACAGGAAAATGTTTCTTATTTTTCAAAGTATTTTTTGGTGATTTTTCAATGTATATACATTATGTATTATTATACATAGGTATAAATACCTAGGTATTTTTTATTTTTATTTTTATTTTTATTTTTATTAATTTATTTTTGTGAAATTATCCCTATTTTATATTTTATTTATTTATAACATAAAATATGGGATATAAAATAATTTTTATTTGATATTTATTATATATTTACAAAGGTAAAATAAATAATGTTAGGTACATAGATACATTGTATATACAAGGTTAAGAGAGAGAATTTATTTTATTTTTATTTTTAACTTTCTCATTTTTATTTTATTTTTATAAATATATACACATTACGAGGAACACATAATTATTTTTTATTTTATGAAATAAAATATATACATGAAATGGGGAATATTTGCACAATGATGAATGGCCCTATCTCTCTCTACTTGTTTTATTTTGAGGTCAGGCCAATGATTGGCCCTCCCTTGGGTTCGGGTCACTCAATATTTATTCTAAATATTTCCCTCTTTTTCTTTATTTCTTTATTCCTTTATTTTTACACAAAAACATGCTAATTATGGCTAATTACATGAAGCATGCAATTTGACAAGTTATTGTATTTACAAGTATTTACATGGTGTTTTGCAATTGTTTCTAGCTAAAATAAAGGAATAAAGAGTGATGAATGGGGATTCATCACCCCCCTATACTTTACTTTTGCTAGTCCCTTAGCAAACACTTATTTGAAAAAGAAGCGCAAAAGAGAAAGAAAAAGAAAAAGATGGGAAATCAAGGTTGATTATTAAACTTTCCTTTATTAAATTGAAGTACGGAGCTCAATCAGACCTTTGGATTATTAATTTGTCGGAACCTTATTTGGACTTAAGCTTAAAACTCAACAGCCTCTAAGTTCCACCAATCTATGGTCAAGACTCCTCAATAAACCAGATCAGAACAAGTCTACATACACAAACTCTAATGACCATGAATCTTTCCTTGTACTGTGTAAGTGAGATGTATCTCCCCACCTCAGAAATGACAAAGAAACAACCCCCCTAGACAAGGTAACTCTAATGTCTCAGTCTAGCAACTCTTTCCTCGAGGAGCGGGGTATTCCCTTCTAAGTTCAAGTGCAACCGGCTCAAGAAGAGGGGGAAGAAGAGAATGGACCACGACCAGTGTAGCCATGTATCCCTGGGAGCTCTAACCAGTGTAGCCGAGTCTCCCGCTGCAAGCTTCATGAGATGGTCATATGTAACGTAAGCTTTGCTTTATTTGACAATATACACTCCGGTAGGTATTTTATTTTCAATCAGACCCACCACTTTTTTGGAGTTTTCTTTCTTTGCACTTTTTTTATATGCATATGTACAACATATCTACATGGTGCAGCATATATACATAAGGAGTTTTTCCTCTTGAGCCAGTAGACTATCTCTCTTTTGAAGCTTTATTGCAACAACTCCTCTCTTTAGACTTCACCACCACCAGACCAAGTTGAGACGCACTTCCTTCACTATAAGAAGAAAAGAGGTTCCGCCAAGAAGTATTACCCTCATATGCTACCCCAAGCCAAAGGAAATTGCCTCCTCAACACCTCCGTGGAGAGCAATGCGTAAAGTGCTGGTGCAAGTAAAGCCATTGTCTCTAAGAGTCACGTGTGTGTTGTTAAGTGCTTTACTTAGGCTCATCAAGATGACATATGCTCATAGCCTAGTGGACTCGAAGAAGTAAGTCTCATTGGACCTGAAAAGTCTTAATCCTAAGACCTATAAGGTTCCTCTTAGAATTAGATGGATTAAGGTCTTAACTAAGCTCCATTTTCCAATTTAATTCCAGGCCAGTTTAAATGTCAACCATGATTTGGAAAAACTGTACAAATATTTACAAAGATGCAATTTTACAATTTTATACAAATGTGCAAAATTTTTGAAAAATGTATGAAAACATGGATGTATGCATGAATGCAAAGTTTTGCAAAGTATTTACAAGATTTTTGCAAACTTTTTGTTTTTCAAATATTTTACAAAAATTTTGTACTATATACATAATTTTGATATCAAAATATTTACAAACTATTTACACAAATCATTTTTACAATCATTTGTACAAAATAAATTTTACAAATAGATAGGTATGTGCAGAAAGTATATTATGTACAAGGGAAATTTTTAAAATTTTATGGATTTTTAGCCATTTTATTTATTAACACACTCACACAAAGTACGAGTTATGGCTAAAGCGTATATGAAATATATACGGCACCCACCTATACTTAGCTCGAACGATGTCCTCAGAGTGATCAAGAGCGATGAAGAAGACATAACTCGTGCTCAGTATAGGGAAGTGAAAAGGAATGGTATATACAAAGACGAATGAAAGAATAGAATGAAGAGGACTCGATGTTTCCCCCTATACTTAGGATCAAGTAATCCTAAGTATAGCAAGTTGTACATGAAGGGAAATCCGAGTGGAAGGATGTACAGGGTCTACCCCCCCCCCCCGTACTTAGGGTAAAATATCCCTAAGTATAGGCAGCAAAACAAAGGTAGAAAGAATCAATAGAATACCGAGAGTCCTACACCCCCTATGCTTAGGGTAAAGTACACCCTAAGTATAGCAGAATCATAAGATGAAGAAGGGTTGTAGAACTAAAGAATAGAGTGATATGTAAAGCTGGATCAATACAGGTTGGAAGAACAGTGATAATCAGGCATGAGATGCAATAGACGTGAGTCAAGAGACCACATCTCACGCAAAGTGAATCGGAGCAACATCAACGACCCACAGCTCATGATCTAGATATGGCTTGAGCTGCTGATCGTTAACACGAAAGGTAGCATCAGAAGACAACTCAGATATATCAATACTCCCATTGTCATGTAACTTTCGGACCAGATAGGGTCCCCTCCATTTGCTCTGTAGCTTCCTTGCAAATAAACGAAGCCTAGCATCAAACAACCATATTCTCTGTCCTGGCTCAAACTGCTTGTGGCTGATATGAGAATCATGCCACTCCTTCACTCTCTCCTTGTACTGTAGGCTGCTCGAAAAGGTTGTATCACGAAGCTCCTCCAGGACTGCTAACTCTACCCTCCTCTGATCTCCTACACTCACTGGATCCAAAAGCATATCAGCAACTGCCCAAAGTGACCTATGTCTCAGCTCAACAAGTAAATGGCAGGGCTTGCCATAAACGAGGCGAAAGGGAGATGTACCCAAAGGAGTCTTGAAGGACGTCCTATATGCCCACAATACCGAGTCCAAAAGCTGTGACCAATCCTTTCGGTCAGGGCGGACGACCTTCTACAATATAGTCTTGATCTTCCTGTTCGACACCTCAACAAGACCATTCGTCTGAGGGTGGTATGGAGTGGCTACTCGATGGTCTATGTTGAACTTGCTAGCAAGGGCCTTTACCATGTCGTTGACGAAATGAGACCCCCCGTCAGAAATCAACACTCGAGGTACCCCGAACCGTGAATTGATATTATTCCTCAAAAATCTGCAAACAGTCCTAGCATCTGCGGTTCGGCGGGGATGGCCTCAATCCAATGACTCACATAATCGACGACCAACAAAATGTACTCAAATCCCTAACTTTTAGGTAAAAGACCCATGAAATCGATGCCCCATACATCAAAAACCTCACAGAAGTGTATGGGCTGCATCGGCATCAAATCACGTTGTCCACAAGTGCCCATCCTCTGACAGTCAATACACCTCTTCACGAACTCCTCTGAGTCCTTCAAGAGAGTAGACCACCATAGGCCGGATTGGAGCACTTTCTGTGCCATTCTCCTCCCAGAGTGATGTCCTCTTGCCTTAAGCTTGTGGCAGTAAGTAAGAACGTTATGGTGCTCCTCTTGAGGAATGCACCGACGCCAGATACTATCTCCTCCTTCATGATAAAGGACGGGATCCTCCCAATGGTAAAACTTGGCCATCGCAAGGAAGGTTTGAAGTTTTTGCATGGGTCAATCTTGTGGAACTTTCTTGGCGACAAGATAATATCGGCATACCATGTGAGAGAGGCGATAGCAAGGATCGTCTCATCTGGGAAGGTCTCACATATAGGCTCAATCTGCTCAGAATCCTCAAGATACTCCAATTGGGAGAGATGATCCGCCACCACATTCTTGACTCCAGGCTTATCCTTAATCACAATATCAAACTCCTGGAGTAGAAGGATCCATCTGGTCAATCTAACTTTGGCGTCCTTCTTTGCCATGAGGTACCTAATGGCGGTCTGATCACTATAGATGGTCACTCTAGATCCAATGATGTAAGATCTGAACTTATCTAGGACGAAGACTACGGCTAGCATCCCCTTCTCAGTGACGGTGTAGTTCCGCTGAGTGGCAACCAAAGTCTGGCTAGCATAGTGAATAGCAAAGGGGACTCCATCCCTCCTCTGTCCCAGCACGGCCCCCACTGCAAAATCGGAGGCATCCGTCATGATCTCGAATGGGAGAGACCAATCAGGCGACTGGAGAACAAGAGCCTCTACAACACGACTCTTGAGAGTCTCAAATGACGCTAGACACTTATCATCAACAAAGAACTCGGTGTCTTTCGTCAGCAGATCAGTCAACAATCAGGCGATCCTACTGAAATCATGAATGAAGCACCTGTAGAAACTGACGTGCCCTAGAAAAGACCGTAACTGCCGCAAGTTGGACGGTGTATCAAGTTTTCTAATGACATCCACCTTGACCGGATCAACCTCCATGCCCCTGTTGGAGATGATATGGCCAAGCACCATCCCTTGAGTCACCATGAAGTGACTCTTCTCCCAAGACAACACAAGGTGAACCTCTATGCATCGCTGAAGGACACGGTCTTGGCAGTCAAGACAAGGATCGAATCTGTCGCCGTAGACCAAGAAATCATCCATGAAGACCTCTAAGCACTCCCCCACCATGTCCGAAAAGATGGACAACATGCACCTCTGGAATGTCGCCGGAGCATTGCACAATCCAAATGGCATGTGTCTGAAAGCATATGTCCCGAAGGAACAGGTGAAGGTGGTCTTGTCTTGGTCCTCGGGCGCAATGGCCACCTGATTATATCCGGAGTACCCGTCCAAGAAACAATAATGGCTCTTCCCTGCCAGCCTCTCTCTATAATCTGATCAATGAAAGGCAGGGGAAATGATCCTTCTTGGTAGCCTAGTTCAATCGTCTGTAGTCCACACAGACCCGCCAAGAAGTGGGTACCCAGGTAGCAATCTCCTCTCCAGAGTCACTAACAACTATGGTGATGCTCGTCTTCTTGAGCACCACATGTAATGGACTAACCCATTTGGAGTCGGAGGTGGGGTAGATAAAATCGGCGCTCCACCATTTCGAGATCTCCTTCATGACAACATCTCGAAATTCGGGTTCAGCCATCACTGAAACTCGCGACAGCTTCGCGTCCTCCTCGAGATAAATATGGTGGGAGCACAGGGCCGGACTTATCCCCTGGAGATCGGCTACACTCCGTCCTATCGCCTTGCGGTTCTTTTCAAGAACCCCCATCAGACGGGATTCCTACTCTCCAGTCAAATCAGCGGAGATAATGACTGGGTGCATCTCATGCTCACCCGCAAGGAACCTATACTTCAACGATGACGGTAGCGGCTTCAGCTCTGGACAAGTAGGTGTTGGCGGATCTGGCCTCTGAAAAGTCTGAGTGAATGCGGCCAAATCTGCATAGGAGAATAAGAACTCTCGCTCGCAATCTGAATCTGGCGAACGTTGCTCTGCTGGTGTGTCTCTGCTCTATACGGGATCAGCCTCCTCCCTAGCTGTAGGCTCTGTGTAAGTCAGAGAAGGTATAAAGTCATCAAACTCTGCCCAGTGTAAATCTGAATCCGAGGGATCTGTATCAGAATCACAATCAAAATATGCCTCACGATCTAGAACCGGCTCTGCTGCCAGAGATGTATCCTGGACCAAGTATGCGCTCTCTAAGCTCTCCTATGCTAACGTCTCTACATCAGCAAACTCTGAAGGTGAGAGGATGGCATGTGCTACTGGATCTGCCCAAACTGCCTCGTCATCTGTGATCACAAAATCGCAATCCTGGTGGATGTCTCGTCATGCCTCTGTTATCTGCTCTAAATCGGAAATCGACTCTGAGAAGCTGAATCTCTGGCTCTAGTCTCCTCGACCGTCTCTATTTGTATACTCTCGCCCTCGACGCGAAAGTACACCTTCCCGCTATCATGGTCGGACACTGCCTCGGTTGTAGCTAAGAACGGACATCCTAAAATGATGGGGGTATCGGTCACAGACTCAGGGATCTCCATGTCCAACAAAACGAAGTCCACGAGGAATTTCAGGCCCTGAATCGTGACGACAACGTCTTTCAGCAACCCCTCCGGCCTCTTGACAGATCGATCAGCAAACTAAAGGACAGTCCTGCTCTGTCGTAGAGGGTCCAACTTGAAGCAGTCGAGAAGGACTGCCGGAAGTAGGGTGATCGATGAACCGCTGTCTAATAGAGTGCGGTCGAACCTCTGCTCATGTATGTGGCATCTGACATATGGGGCTCCTGCATCTAGCCTCTTGACTGGCAGACGGTTCTTGATCGCAAAACATGTGTCGCGAGTGAGCACATGGATCTCTGACTGGTGGTTCCGCTTCTTCCGCCTAACTGTGGTCCTGTCTCTGACTGATCTCTGGAAGAGAGGTATGGGCTCCGAGGCCTCCTTTAGAGTCAGTTGTATGTGAAATCTGTCCATCATCTGCTGGTTGAACTCTATCTGGTGGTTCTTTTTAGGATTTTCTTTTTTCTGCCCCTTAACCAAGTGGAGTGCTCGGGGAAAGGGGATTATTGGGTCCTTCTCAGATGAAGGACTAGGAGAGGGTCTGAAATGCTCATGAACAGCAGAATCCACACATACATCATCAATCAACACAGGTGGATCCGAAAACAATAAACCCTTTCCTTTATTTGCAGAAATGTCCTGAGATATATGCATGGAAGGAAAAACAACAAGACTAGCAGAACGGTAAATGGTGACCTCAGTACCACGCTCGGCATCTTGAATCGTGGCATTAATACTGCGCTCTGGCTCAGCAACTGGTCTGGTGGCGTCAGTACCACCTCCTCCAATTGGAAACGCAACGGCCACAGTACAGTCGGCTGGATCAACATCCATGGTGATGTCAGCACCACCGTCATCATCTCTAGCGGCATCAGCACCGCTCTCCTCCTCGTATGGCGCTCCTGAAATGGCGTGGGATTGTCGCTCAGACGAGGTGTCGCCTGCTGGCATCCTACCGCTCCTAAGTGTAACAAAATCAGCATCAAACATGTATGCAGAGATATCATCAAGTGAAGCACTAGAAGTGATAATCTCAGTGAACTCTACCTGCTCAGACTTCCTCTTCAGGTTGTTCGGGTTTGGCTCGATCTGGGCAGGGATGGCGGTCTTCCCTCTCACTATCTCCCTCATCTCCTGACAGAACTCATCCATCTCCCGTCGAAAGGTGGCCTGCTGCTTGGACATGAGGCGGGCTAGATTATCAAGTGCGGGGTTCTCATAGGTCGGCCCATGAGTACATGACGGGTGGCCTCGCTGGTAATGAGGTTGTTGCTGGTGGTGAGGTGAGAGGGGCACTGCAGATGATATTAGGCTGCGCACGCCTCCAAGATTGTCCCTGCTAATAGGAACGAGGACCATACTGCTGGTGGTGGGATGGCTGCTACTGTTGTACTGGGGGCTGGGGCTGCTGATGAGTCTCTCACTACTGGTCGTACTGGGAGGTTGCTATTGGGAACTGGGGCCTCCAGCCGACCAGCGGAATCCAGGATGGTCTCCTCGGATACCGGACTGGAGTCGGTCATACCAAATCCTGTTGACATCCATCAACGGCTCCTGCTCGTAGGTAGGTGGGGGCAGTACTGCCAGGGGCTGGTCCAGCTGATACACCACCATCTGGATGTCCTAAGATGGTGGTGACTGGATGTACTGATGCGGCTGCGGCTGGTAGGACTCCGCCTGAACGTAGTGGACCTGTCCTTACGAGACGGAAGGCTGGGTCGAACTGCTGCCGCTGCCGGTGTCTGCCCGTGACCTGAGACGGGGCTGAGAAGCCATCTGTGCCTCCTGGAGACACATGATCTGGGTCTTCAGGTCACTCAGCGTATATGCCATTAGATCGATCTGAGTCATACCTTGGCACTGCTTCTTCTCTATCAACTCGATCAGGTCCAGCTTCTCGCTGATGATACCCATGTCTGCGGCTGTAGGCTTTGTCTGTGCGGCTGCCGCTGACGAAGCAGAAGGACTGGCATCGACCCGTGCTATCCTCTGAAACCTGTGGCTAGGGGCGTCCCTGAGGGAAGAGTCGGGTCTGGGACATCACTGTATAGTTCTCGGCCATCTCCTCTAGATGGCCCAGACCTGATCCTCATCCTTGGCGAAGTAGGAACCGCCACAAGAAGCATTCAGCAAGCCCTGCAGCTCTGGTGTAAGTCCGCAAAAGAAGCTCTAAACTAGGTTCGGCTTCGAGATATAATGGTACGGGCATCTGTCGGTAAGCTCTCTGAACCTCTCTCATGCCTCATGGAACTGCTCGTTGGGGAGCATGAAGAAGTTGCTGATCAAGGCCATCGCTGAGCCACAACTTCCAGTTGTTGCTTGCTTAGCAACCGAAATGGAGAAGAAAACCCATACTTTCATCTCTTGGGTGGAATTTGTTGGAAGAAATTCGAGTTCCACTTAGTAGGGTTTAGGAGAAATTAATAAGGGAAGGAGGAGCTTTTATTATTGCCAAGCAAAGGGAATGGAAGTTTGGGACCAAGCGGAGGGATTTTTGCATGCCAAATGGAGATAGGGAAGCCAAATGGTTGATGTCTGATAGAACAAAAATTCTGAAATATAATTTTTTTTATTTTTTACTTTTTTTAAATCATTCTCTCTCTTATTTGAATACTAAAGTCATCTGTATTTACACCTCAAATCTCTGATTCTAATATATAATATCTCGTTTCAATCGTATGTGTATGATGATCAAATGATATGAATTCATATTTTTCTGATTGAGAACAAATACAGAAAGAAATTGACAAAATATGGTCCTGATTTTTTTATCAAATTTTTGATTTCAATTACCAAACGACCTCAGATCGACAAATGATCAATTTCATCGGTCTTATTTTGTCGAGATGAATTTTTTTATGATTTCAAATTATTTTTATGGTTCCTAATTGCCTCATGGCTTTAAAGATGGCACGCATTCCGATGCAATCAATTTTTGATTGATTGATCCCAAATGAAATAAGATCTACCATCTATTGATCGATTCGGACCACTAATATTGATCGATAGTTTAATTGGATCAAATGAACCATAATTGGGTCGAGTTCGAGTTATTTGGATCCGAATGTCACATCCAGACAATATTTCCTCTGTGAGAGATGAATGAAGTCCATCTGTAGTGCATAGTACTTCTATCCCCAAGAAGTAGCGTAGTGGATCATGGTCCATGTTGACAAACACCTTCTGGAGAAAGGCCTTGATCTCTAGTACCCCATTATCATCATCACCTGTAACAACCATATCATCCACAAAAACAACAAGTATAACAGTACCAGTTGTTTGTCTTTTGACAAACACAAAATAGTCAGAGGTTGTTCTCTGAAAGCCAGGAGTGTCAATTTCTACAGTAAGTCTATCAAACCAAGCCCTTGGTCTCTCTTTAAGATCATATATTGCCTTGCGAAGTCAACATACACACTCCTCCTCGACTTCGTAACCCGAAGATTGCATCATGTACATCTCCTCATCGAGACCCTCATAAAGAAAGGCATTTTTCACATCTAGTTGAAAGATAGGGCATGCCTTATTAGTTGCCACTGAAAGGATAGTCCACTTAGATCCCATTCGTGCAACCGGTGAGAATGTCTCGAAGTAATCCACCTTATATGTCCGTGTAAAACTTTTGGCTACAACACGTGCTTTCAATCTGTCAATGAACCCATCTGACAATTGCCTGGTTGTGAAGATCCATCTGCACGCTACATGTCTAGTCCCCTTGGGACATTGCACCGGATCCCATGTCCCTATGGAAGTGAAAGCATCAATCTCTTCATTCATGGCTTATCGCCATCTTGAATTCTACAAGGCACTATGGTGGACTCTCGGAATAGAAATAGTCATGAGAGCGTATGCATATCTTCTGTCAGTGGATGATAAACTATCAAAAGTGAAATGATACATGGGATGAAAAGTGCATTGCTTTTTTGTTCATCGAAGAGCAATGAAATGATACATGGGATGAAAAGTGCATTGCTTTTTTGTTCATCGAAGAGCAATGGGAAGCTCTTGAGGACCAGCCGGGACAGCAATAGAAAGGACACTTGGAGAAGGCGTATCATCCAACAATAAAGACACGTGTAAAGAAACATATGATGGTGGAGACATTTGTTTACGCTTATAGACAATATGTGGAGGTGAGAAATCTAGAGGAATATATGTAACAATGAAATTAAAAAACGTGCTTCGAGGCGAGGTGGTTGAGGCGTACGCCTCAAGGCAAGGCGGTCCTTTTTAGCCTCAAGGCGTGCACCTCAGACATGTCCGGTGAGGCGTGCACCTCAGGTGGCTGATGGTCGTGGCATTTTTGCTTTTTTGAAGTATTTTTTATGATTTTAATGGTTTACAATGTGGTTTGAGAAGATAATAAATATATACTAGTTTAGGATAATGATTATACAAGCTAAAAGCCTAAATCTAGTGTTTCTCCCGTGCCCGTAACTTCATATTTACTATTAAGGGATTTTTACCCGACAGACTCTATAAACTTTGTCAATTACCTCCACGACCTTTGAAAGAACATAATTCTCCCCTCGACCTCATAAACTTGCCAACTCTTACCTCATGAACCATTCGGGTAGTCTGTTTGAAGCCTGTGAGGGTTCGTGGGGTAATTTACAGGGTCGATGGGGTAATTACGTTGTGCAAAAGGTCGTAGAGGTAATTTAAAAATTTTATAGGGTCTGCCGAGTAAAAATCCCTACTATTAATTATGTCTAACTATTTCAGCAAAATGCTTCATATTTACTATTAATTATGTGTTATGTCAAACTATTAATTATGCCTAAATCTGATGTTTCTTTCGTGCTCAAAAAAGAAAAATCCATATACCCAGATACAATCATACAAATAAACCCCTATCTTGTTGGGATATGGTACGGCAGGAGGGGTGCATACACAATTCTTCAATCATGGTCAGATGGTTAGGATTCAAGGCATATCAACAATTCAACATGAATTTAATCATACTTTTTATTACAATAATATTTCAAAGAATGGTTCAAAATGGATAGGTGATAACACGGAACTAGCAAGGGTCAAGATAGTCCACACAAGGCGGGACCACAAAGTCGTTGCGGAGACCGCTCACGAAACCTGTATCAATCAACAATCAACCCACAATGTGATATCAAGCAATGGAAAACAAATGTGGAGTCATAATTTATTATAACTCTACAAAAATGTGTATAGTGTACAAGTGTGTAGAGGTCGAACACAGGGAGCAGACAGGATAGATCAAGCAAAGATGCACAAAAATGTGATATGTGATCAAGTGTCTACAAGTATGCAAATTTTTGTGGGTTTTTAATTTTATATATTTTTTAGTTTAATTTTTGATTTTATATTTTTATATTTTGGTTTTTAATTTCTGATTTTGTATTTTCTTTTTATATTTTATAATTTTTTTATTTAAATAGACTATATAGACAAAGTAAGGAAGAGAGGGATGAAGTACTTATAAAAATAAGTAAAAATACTCGAAATTCAGGAAATAAAATGTTTTTGGTCTTTTTGTAATTTTTTAATGTTTTTTGTGATTTTTCTAGATTTTTCCTAATTTTTTGGTATTTTTTAAAGTAAAAAATACTAGTAAACAGTGAAATAAATTGCTGGCCGAAATTAAAATGAGGATGAAAAATACCAATCAGTGTCCAAAATTCCTCAAATTAATTTTATTGAAAGATAATAAATCAGAGAAAATATAGAAACCGGAATTGCATTTTTAGGATTTTTTAGGAATTTTTAAGATTTTTATAAAGATTTTAGGGTTTTGTAATTTTTAGGAGTTTTACTTTGAATTTTTAGTGGCTTTTGGATAGACATTAAAAGATGATAAAATACGCAGAATATAATTTTTTTGGAATTTTTTAAAACTTTTACTAATTTTTATGTATTTTCTAAAGTAAACAGTACTGAAAATACATGTTTTTGAATTTTTATAAATATGAAAATGCAATAAATATGCAAAATAAAAATATAGCATGAAACTACAATATAACAGGAGCCTAAGATAATTTTTGTAGATTTTTTAGGGTTTTATCGATGCATGAATTAAATAGAGGCAATAACAAGAAACTACACTACTAGCAAGGGCATATATGTAAATAAGCAAACATCCAAGGGCCACAGTGCAATTTTCCACAAAATTTTAGAACTAATAAAAAAAGTTCCAGGGCTAAATACAAATAATAGAAGCCGCTAGGGCACGCCTGCAAATTACCCAACCCAGCACGTGTTATACACGTGCCTGGGAGGGACCTAAATGCAATATACAAAAGACTCAGGGGCTAACATGCAAAATATCCAAAAGTATTACGCGTAATGTCAAAATTCCTGTACCAAATCGAAATAACTAAACCCTCAAGGGGGTCCTTGCAAAATACCCAGTCCTCTCACGCGCGCAGGCACGTGAGGTGACGTAGATAGGACCTGATAGCAAATATTTAAAGTCCGGGGGCCTAGATGCAAATATTACAAAAGTATTTAAACTACATACGAAGGTTTATGGACTAAAAATAAATAAATAAATGCTCAGGGAAAAAGATGCAAAATACCCTAAGCAAGGCGATCCGACGGCGGAGAAGAGGCCACTTGACGCGTGGCGCACGAGGACGGTCGATGACGGTTCGCAACTGGCGGCCACAATTAGATCTCCATGACTTGATCCGACGGTTGAGGCGCGGGAGGATCCAACGGCTGCTGTACACCTGGAGCTCGAGCCTCGATCCGACGGCGCAAAGGGGCGGAGCAAGAACAGGGAAGCGTCGCCGGCGAAGCGAACTTCCTCGCCAATGATCGACGATCTCCGACGATCTTCTGGCTCCAAAAGTGGGCTGCAAGCTCCTGGGGGTCCGCTCTATGTCCTGGGTGCTTCAAAACTCCTCGGCGACAGCCGAGGCGCTTGCTAGAAGGTGGCGGAGCTACAGGCTCCGCGTACCTCCGATGAGTGAGCAAAACTAGCCCCAGGCCCGAGTCAAAGGGCTTTGACCTGCAAAATAGGTGAAAGGGTCCAGGGCAAAATGCCTTGACCCCGCAGAGGTGGAAATGGTACGAAATGCGGTGGCGCAAGGAGGTGGCCGGAGGTGCACTCCAACGAGGTGCTCGTGCCGGGCGATTCGATGGACGAAGTGATGGAACTTTTGGGGGAAAATGTTCCTAGGACTAACGTCGACAAAATGCTAGAAAAATAGAGGAGAGAAGATGGGACCTTGAAGGCTTGGGACATGCGGTAGGGGGTACCTCGACGCTGGAGATGGCGGAGGTGGTGGAGCCTCCTCGGACTTCGCTCGACCAGCCTGAAGGTCTCCAACGGAAGCTGTCACCTTCCTAGAGCTTTTGGGCACGAGAATGGGAGCTACACCTGGGAATGAGGGGTTCCAAGGAGGCTCGAAAGTCGGAGGTGGAATAAAAGGGGTTGACGGTCGGATGAAAAGAACGAGGCATTGCAGGTGGATCAACGATTCGAAGTCCAAGGCGTGATTCCTCATTGTTCAAGGAAGAAAAGTCAAGAAGGGACTTGCGCGAAATAATCTAAGTTCTGGCCTCGAAAAAATCGTAAAGACGGGGGTCAAATGAGGTCTGATACGGGCACATGGGGGAAGGACAGCTAGTTGACCGAGGTCAACTTGGACTGTCACCTGGTTGGGTATACGTGGACCAACCAGGAAAAATCCCTGGGAAAAAATGATTAGAAATTCAATTAAAAATAGTAAACGATTTATTATTTTTAGGTTATTAGATAAAAAATATTTGTTATTTTCTAAGGTATTTTAATATGATTTTTAATTATTTTTATGAGGTGTAAAAATCAGAGTTATTCTTTTTAGGCTTGTATAGGTCTATATATCTATGTATTTTAGTAATTTATTTTTATTTTGTATATTTAATTTATTTATTTTCGTTTATTAATTTATATGTGTATAAGATACTTTTATAAACTTAAATATATTTTTATTTTGTTTTTCTGATGTATTTTATACACTTAATAAAATAAAAGTATGAATTATATAGATATATATACAGGTATTATACCTATGTATATTATATACAAGAATTTTTATTTTGTATTTTCTTGAGGTTTTTATTATGGTTTTAATATACATATAAATTGTAAATAATATTTACAAAATTATAAAAATATAAAGTTATAAAAATAATGAATAAATAATGAAATGAATATTTTAATCTGTACAAGTATACAATAAGGTTCCAAAACTCAACTTTCAAACCGTAGCTCCGCCAAATGCGAAACCACTGCTATTAAATAGCTTATTTTAAAACTATATACAATTAAAGGTGAGTTTGATGCATTTGGAGTTTTTATTTGCGAGATACAGGTCTGAAAAGTTGGGATTCTGGAATTTTATACAGATTATAACTTTTTATCTGTACATTATTTTGAGTGAAATCAATTTTGTATTTTTATTTATTTAATTATTTATAACTTTCAAGTACAAAGTTTCTTTATTTGAGGTACAAAAAGTGGAACCAAAAAATAGGTCCCAAAAAGTATAAAGAATGAAATAAAAATCAAGGTATATGTCCCTTATCTCCCCCTACTTTATTCCTTGACGACCTAGTCATCGAGATGCCTAGTCTCGGGGTTTCGGGTCATAAAATATTTACAATATTTTATTCTTTTTCTTTTCTTTTATTTATTCTATAATTTGGCTTTTAAAAATAGTATTTTATACACTATTTATATGCACATGCCTGGATGCTAAGATGTTGGAATCAATGGTATTTACACGCATTTGCTACGGTTTTGATGCCAAAATGATAGAATAAAGATGATGAAATGTGGATTCATCATCCCCCTATACTTTGCTTTTACTAGTCCCTAGCAAACACTTATGCAATAAGTGCAGAAAGAAAAATAAAGAAAAGAAAAAAAAACAAGTGGATAAATTTGATTATCAAACTTGTCTTCACAAAATCAAAGTTTGGAGCTTAAGTCGGACCTTTGGATTTTTAGTGCGGGAGGAACCTTAATGAGAACTGAATTTGAAATCCAACAGTCCCTGAGAATCCCAAAACTCTGTTCAAGTCTCCTCAATAGCCAGGTCAGAAATACTTCAACTCATACGCAAACCTTACGACTATAAATCTGACTCGTACAGTGTAAGTGATGGTGGCTCTTCCCAACTGAAATGACAAAGAGAATGACTTCTCCAATATGACAATCCAATGATTCCCCAATCCAACAACTCATTCCTCAAGGAGCAGGGTATTCCCTTCTAAGTTCAAGTGGCAACCAACTCAAGAGGAGGGGGTGAAGAGAAGAATGGACGGTAACCAGTGTATCTACCTATCCTAGGATGCAAGACCAGTGTAGTCGAGTCATCCTGCTGCAGGCTCACATGATTTGACTTTGAAGCACAAGCTTGCTTATTTGACTTTACACATAAGTACACTCCGGCAGGCATATTTAGTTTTGTACAGGCTGTCCACTTTTTGGAGTTTTGCTTTTTGCATTTTTTTTTCGAATACTATATACAGCAGCATTTACATAGGGAGTTTTTCCTCTTGAGCCAGTTGACTATCCCTCTTTTGAAGCTTTATTGCAACCCACAATCTCTTGTCCTCGAAACTCATCATCACTGGACGGGTTGGGATGCACTTCCCTCCCTAGAGGAGGACAAGTGTTTCCACCTGTGTACGTCTCATATCGGCAAATCCCTGAGTTGAGCCAAGTGAATGGTGCAGCGTGTGTTCCGAAAGCCTACTTAGGCAGTCAAGAATCCATTGAATCAAGTTTCGTGATTCTTAAAGAATTAAGTCAACTAGACCTGAAGTACCTCAATTCCAGCTCCTATAAGGTTCCTATTAATTAAGTAGATTTAAGGTCCAACCAAGCTCCAATCTTCGGCTTTTACTTAGACTCGTTAAACTATCAAACTCACTCCGAAAAATGCTCATGCTATGCAAATGCAGAAAATATTTTTGTGGTGCAATTTTCAAAGATTTTGAACTTTTTATGGATTTTGAAAAGATGATGCATATGAATATTTTTGTATTTTTCAAAAAGATTTTTCAAATGTTTTTGGTATTTTAATTTTGCAAATGTTTTTGGGATTTTGAAACAAAAGGTTTTGGCTAAAACTAGGTACAGATATTTACACGGGGATGCTTCTTATATTTACAAGAAGTGGATTTTACAAATTTACAAGGGTAAGTGGTCAATTTTTATAAATATACATAGAGAATTTTAGGTGCGATGTAAATATTCCTCAGACTTATTTGACACAGTTTTTCAAAGAATTTTGAAAACTATAGTCCAAAATACTTTTTACAAACAATTTTGAAAACTATAGTCCAAAATACTTTTTACAAACAATTTTTGCAAACAGGTACACACATTTGAAAATCATTTTGCAAAAATTTACAAAGCAGCAGTAATATCGGCTATACTCTATGGATCTAAATGTCAGCATGTGAACCATAGATATGTGCAGAAAATTATAGTAGCAGAAATGGAATTGCTAAGGCGGATTTGTGAACACACACGTAAAGATCAGATCTGAAATGATGCAATCAGAAGGAAAGTTGGTATAGCTCCGATCGAGGATAAGATGCAGAGAAAATTACTTAAGGTGGTTTGGCCATTTGCAAAAGAAGGTCAGTTGATGTACTGGTGAGGAGATGCGAGTTTAGGGATGTTGAGCTGACTAAGAAAGGACGAGGAAGGTCCAAGAAGTATTGGAATGAAACTATATGAAGGGGTCTCAATTTTTGGATCTAAGCCCGAGAATGACCAAAGATATATCAGAATGGAGGCATAGTATCTATGTAGCTGGCCCTACTTGATGTGGGAAAAGGTTTTGTTGTTGTTGTTACAATAGCATTAACAATAATACAAAACCAAACAGTATAAACTATTGATATGCCTTGAATCCTAACCATTTGATGCCCTCTCGCACCACCATACCTAAAAAAATATTTTAACATGTGGTTCCATTCACAACATAACTTAAATATAAAACATGATAGCATTGATGTTAAAAAATGGTTGGTTATAAATGGTTTAAACATCGCAAGTTACAAACAATCATTTGATTTTACTAGCAAAATCAAGTTACAAGTCATAATGCTCGACAAGTTGAGATACATAAAGCATTTAATTTTATTTCTAAGTTTTTAATTCATAAATACTAATCAAGCAAGAAACTATGTAGGTGTGCATGTATGAATAAGCATGTGTATTCCTACAAACAAAAGTCAAAGACTTCTAGGGCAAAAGGCAACAGAATAGGTGTGCATACACATAAACACAAGTAAACATCATGGAAACCAAATATCATTTGTGTTGCTACAACAAACATATAAACTTTTAAAAAATAGCATTAAAACTTTTAAAAATAGCATTAAAAGTCATAAATATACCCTAACCGATGACCTAACGACACAGGTTGGAGAGGATCGAATAAGAGGGGAGGAGAAGGTGCAATAAGTCAACAACGCGAGGATGGAGCTCAAGCAACCAGCGCGCGGAGGAGAGGAGCTCAGAGGGAGATCAAGTGATTGTTGGGAAGGAGAAACAGGTATCAAGCGTGTGAGAAGACATGAATGGAGAGGTTATTAGTGGACAGTAACCTAATTTTCACCGAAATGGGTAATTGGTTAATGTTTTGGACGGGCATTCAGATCCAGAAAAGCTCATTTAAAATCGATCGATTACTCAACCAACTAGGCCAACTATTCAGCCCAATAGTCGAGTTGGCTACCCTGCCAAGTCAACTAATCAAGACAACTAATCAACCTATTGAGCAATTTTTACAACCCGGATATACATAAGAATATGATTTTGTTTCAAAAGCAGTGCCCTTGAGAACTATAATGGTGTTGAACTGCTCCAACTTAGCCCCACCCATCTCATTGATCCTGTAGCAAGACCGGTATTTGGACAGAGGGATTCATGCACAACTTCTAATGGAGGAGATCTGATGCAAATGAGATTTCGCGTCGTCGAAATAAAATAATAATATATTTTTCGGTGGATTTTTGGTAGAAGAAGAGAAGGGTTGAGAAGAGAAATTGGAGGGGTTGAGAAGAAGCAAAACTCGTCGGAACGAGGGGTTTGGAGAAGAGAACCGCGGAGATCGCGTGGAGGGAGAAGAGAGATAAGAGAGAGATACGAGATAAAATCCAAATTTTCACTTCATAATTGACTGTCTAGAACAATGGACTACCCTCTCTTTATATAGGAGAGAGGGTTTACAAAAATAGTAAACAAATCAAATTAACAACTAATTTAATCCTAATTGACCTCTAATTACTCTAATTAGACTCTAATTAATTAATTGACCCAAAATTGCAATTAAGATCTACGAAATAACGTTGAGATCACAGGCGATCTCAATTATTTAATTAGACCAATATGACCGCTAAAAACGTAAATGAAATTAATTACTATTTAATTATATACATGTGGCCCCCATAGTTTGGGGTCACGCTGCATCAAACTCTCCACCGCTTTAAAAATTCGGCACCTGACGAATTGCGGGATA
>JAZKJV010006421.1:600000-815203 GCA_037367405.1 Ottelia alismoides | reverse complement strand
TTCATGTTTCCTACACAATTTGATTCTATAAATAATATGTAGGGTTTGAAGATGCACTCGAGAGGATTTTTCCAAATGCCTAACAGAAGAAAAGAAACCAGGGGAGTAGCCACTACCGTACTCGACCTCCAACTAGCCGCAACTCCGCTCAACTAATCGACCTTCGCCTCATCACTTCACGGCGCCGCATTTCACCGCCTTCACCGACCATCGACCTCATTCACCGTCGCAACTCGCGCCTTGTCGGTGTCCTGCTGCTCCTCCGCAGAAGCCGGCCTGCTGCACCCACGCCAGGCAGAGCATGTGAGGAGCATGCACTTGCTGGGAAATTTGCAAACCAGCTCCCCCTCGTCATCGCTATTCGCGCACACAGCCCTTCCTCCTGCGTCACATGCGATGCAAGTGCATGAAAGATAATTTGCATCCGAGCCCCTCAAAGCTTCAAAAAAAAGGCAAAAGAACTCCCGCCGGCAAGCATCACACGAAGCGCACGTGGTTGCCCTAAAAAAATTACATTTTCACTAGGCAACTTCTACTATTTGTAGATAAGCCCCTCCAAGGACCTTTTTGAAAGAAATCTTTATTTTAATTACATTTTAGTCCCTGAGATTTCAAGTCATCATATTTTTCCATACGAACTTTATTTTGAGCATATAATATGTCATTTTGAAGCTATTTTCATGCTCTATCATTTGGCATAATTTGTGGACAGATCTGAAACCACTTTGGTTGATTATTTTTAGAAAATCAAGTTGCTCTGAGCATACTGATCTGCGATATTTTGTTTTAAAAATTAACAGTGGTTTTTGCATGGATTTGGCTCGGGTTTTTAGATTGAATACTTCTCTCATGATTATTGATTATATTATTTGAAGGATTTAATCAGTACAGGGATCTCATTTGAGGAAAGAGAATTATGGGATATATCTTTGAGGAACCAATTTGTGTAGGAATATGATTTGATCTCATAATCTTCTGGCATGCATTTTGGAATTAAATGAAATTATCTCATTCGAAATAATCTCTTTTCGATCTGTGATTGACTTTCGAGAATTAATTGATAAATTTCATTGAGGATTGAATTTTATACTTCACAGATCCAGAGCATAATCGTCTCTGTTTATTTTCTTTGCATCGCATCTCCATCATTGCATTGTATATCTTCTCAACACATAAATTAATCGAATATTGATTAATTATTTAATTTGATTTGAGGCCATGCACCTAGGAATCACCGTTCCTTGTGTTCGACCTTGGTATACTTTCCAAGTAAAATAAATACTCCACAACATTCAAAGATTGTGGTTTTTGACGAGCCAAATTTGCCTCCTATACTACGATAATTTACGATTATTAATGAGGCGAATTTTGCGTTCATCAGCCAGTAGACTATCCCTCTCTTGAATCTTTATTGCAACCCACACTCTCATGTCTTCAAAATTCATCATCGCTGGACGGATTGGGGTGCACTTCCCTCCCTCGAGGAGGACAAATGCTTCCACTTGTGTGTGTCTCATACCGGCAAATACAATCCCCTCACCGCTCCAACTGAGTTGAGCCAAGTGAAAGGTGCAGGTGTCTGAATTAGGTCATTATCAACAAGAGTCATGTGTGTGTGCTCCGAAATACTCTTCTTAGGCAGTCAAGAATCCATTGAACCATGTCTCGTGATTCTCAAAGAATTAAGTCAACTAGACCAGAAGTACCTCAATTCCAGGACCTATAAGGTTCCTAATATTAGGTAGATTGAAGGTACAACCAAGCTCTAATCTTCGGATTTTCCTTAGACTGTTTTAATTATCAAACTCAATCCAAAAAATGCAAATGATATGCAATTGCAATGCAGAATGCAGAAAATAATATTGTGATGCAATTTTCAATTATTTTCTATGGATTTTTGAAACGATGATGCATATGCAATTTTTTTGCATTTCAAAAAGCTTTTTCAAATGTTTTTGGCATTTTATATTTGCAAATGTTTTGGGATTTGAAAAACAAAAGATTTTGGCTAAAACTAGGTAAAATATTTACATGAGGATGTATCTAATATTTACAAGAATTAGATTTTAAGAATTTCCAAGGGGTTCGTGATCTAATTTATAGGTATATAAAGAATTTTATGGTGATGCATATATTCCTCAAACTTATTTTAAAATAGTTTTTCAAACAATTTTTGAAAACTATAGTCCAAAAAAATTTTTACAAACGATTTTTAGAAACATGTTACACACATTTGAAAATCATTTTGCAAAGGTTTTTCAAATAGTATATAGATTTTTTTTGAGAATATTTTTGCAACCATTTGTCAAACCATTTGCAAATAATTTTTCAAACATTTTTATTTCACAAAAATAAAATAATTTTTACAAAAAAAACTATTTTTACAAAGGTTGAAAATAATTTTTAACAACATCTTTTTATTAACTTATTTTACTGAATTTTAGCCATATTATTAAAAAAAATACGAAAGAACGAGTTATGGTTAAAGTATATATGAAGTATATACGACCCCCCTATACTTAGCTTGAGTTATGTCCTCATATATCAGAGAGAAAAGAGACGACATAACTTGTACTGAATATAGGAAAATCTAAAGAAAAAAGTTTGAAGAAATGAATGTATGAGAAGTTGACCATCCCTTTATACTTAGGATTAAATAATCCTAAGTATAGCAGATTGTACACAAAGCAGGGAGGGTCAAGGGTGGGAATGAACAGATCGTACTCAGACTGTATCTCCCTATACTTAGGTTAAGATATCCCTAAGTATAGACAAAAAGAGGAGACAGTGGAGGAGATCTAAGAATAGAAAAAACTCAAGGTGCACACCCCCTATACTTAGGATAAAGTACATCCTAAGTATAGAAGACTGACAAAAAGAGGCGACACCTTTTTGGTAGAAAAAGAAAATAGAAAAGGAAAAGAAGAAAAGAGATTAGAAGATGGAAGAAGAGATAAGAGAGAATGTATACACCACTCCCCCCATACTTAGGGTAAAAGAAGCCCTAAGTATAGGCAACAACAGCAGTAATGAAATGGAATGAAGAACACTCGTCTCATCCGCTCCCCCTATACTTAGGACAAAGTACGTCCTAATCAAGGCACACTTGAAAATGGGGTGGATGAGTAGTACTATAGATAGAAAAGAGCGAATATACAACAAAGATAGATGTACAAAGATCAAGAAGGTCGAAAGAGAGCCATCTGGCAAGACCGTTGAGGAATAAATCTGATATGGTGTAGGCCAATATTGGGGTCCTCAGCTGACACAAACTAATCAGGGTCGACACAGTGAAGATCCTCATTGGTCCTAGAGTGTAAAGGCACAGACGACTCAGTGGAAGTAGTGTTACTAGGTCCGGCCTTGGGTGTCTTGCTAATATCAAATTGAAAAGGGATAAACTCGTCATCATTGGAAGAAGTAGAGTCAAAGTCATCCTGCGAGGTCTCATCTAGGTCAAAACTAAAAGGCACGAACTCATCAGTGGAAGTAGTCGAATCATGTTCGTCCTCTATAATCTCAACAGGATCATCCTTCTCATCAAAAGGCCTGAATTCTGGAATGAAAGCAATAAGATCAAATTCGACCTTTGTCTCATCTGACTCTACGTGAACAGGAATGAACTCATAAGTGTAAGAAGTCAAGTCATGTATGTATTGTCTTGTCTCTGAATCTGCCCTCCGCTCTAGGGTATCAATCGTGTAAATCCTGCGGATGTCATCAACACATCGTCAAACACCAGAAGAAGGAAATCCAAGGTCCATGCTTTTCAGTATTCCTCCACGGGGAGGAATTATTGGGTCTCAATGGAATCCAACATATAAGAAAAAGTCTATGATCATATCGTTAAGGCCATGGTCCTCGGTGTCAGCTAGAATTGGTGATGTCACATCAGGTGCAGGTCTCTGGTCAACAGTGGGTGCAGTGATGATCACTTCGCTTTCGTCAACAGGACGGAAGCGAATTTCTCGTGACCCATAGTCAATAACGCCCCTCGTAGAGGCAAGGAATGGTCGTCCCAGGATGATTGGAGAGTGCTCCCCAGTGGAGGTCTCCATGGGCAATACGACAAAATCCACATTGTACCTCATGCCCTGAATCCAAATAACGGTGTTTTCAAGGATACCCTTCGGCCTCGTGATCTATCCATCAGCAAACTGAACGATCATCCTAGTTTTCTTGAGAGGCCCTAAGTGAAGAGACTGTACCAACGAGAAGGGTAATATGCTAATAGAAGCACCGCCGTCCAAGAGAGTGTGATCACACGTATGGTCAGAGATGGTGAAAATAATGAAAGGAGTAGTTGTGTTCTTCTTCCTAGGGATAGGACGGTGTGTGATGGCGTAGGAAGTGGCCATGGTCGAGATATGATGCTCAGATGTGCTCCTCTGCTTTCTCTTCTAATGATGAGAAGCAAATAATTGGGTCATGGGCTGGCGAAGTGGGGCACCAATGATCTCATGAATAGCGACCACCACTTTGGGTTCAGTCAACATTTTTTGAATTTTTGGATCTCCTCCATACAAGGGAGGAGATCGGAATCATCATATACACGAGGAATGCCAAGTGCAGTCTGTACAATGGCATCCTCAGGGTCAAAGTCGGGACAAAATGTGAGTGCAGGTGTGGTTAAATGGTCTGGCATGTGGTACCTCTCCTCACAATCTAACTCAACCAAATGTTTCCCAAATTCTTTTTGGATTTTTAAAATTTTCTCATTTTTTGTATTTTTGGCGATTGCAAGCTCTCATGATAATCCTCAAATGAATCCATATCATCAGATCGTGAAGCATAAATGTGGCTCTAATTCAGGTAGGTGAGATCGTCAATCCTTGAATTCATATGCTCCCTGAACTCGGTCAAGATCTCAAGTGCGGAAATCGTGAGAGGTCACTCCAACATATCAGTCTCGGGTGGATGTGAAGGTGGAAAATATAGAGGTGGTGGTGGATGTGGATATAAGTGCAAGGTCTGATACTATGGTTGAGGCAGATAAGTAAAAAATCAGAAAAAATGGGAGGGGGATCCTCCTGATAAAAGGGAGGTGGACCAGCTAGAGGGTACGAGGGATCTGTGAAATCCGGATAAAAATCGCTCTAGGGGTCCATCTCGAAACAAAAGGAAAATGATTCGGAAAAGCATGAAGGTCAAATCAAGAGAGTGAAAAAAGGTGCAAATGTGTAGAGGCAATCTGGAATGCACACAAGCAAATACAAACAAACGTACACAAAACAAACACACCCCTCAATTCAACTACTCAACTCGGTGAAGATCGCAAAAGTGTGGTATTTTTATCTTGTATGTTTTAGAGTTAGGTGAGAAGTAAAAAATTATGCAAACACTTAGGAGGATTGATAGGATTTGGGCACTAATCCTTAGTGTGTGCGCGAGCAAATAAAAATGAAGACAATGAGGGGATTACTCACCCCAAGACAAGTTTTTTTTCTTTTTCATTGATTTTAGGGTCGAGTAATGTTAACAGCCCCAATTTTATTGATTATCACTTTTCTTGGATTTTAATGAGAATGCACGAGACAATCGAGGAGTCAAATTCCTTTAAGCACCTAGGTGATCAAAATTAGAGGTAGAAAGGCAGAAAAGCAATGCAAGCGGTGAAAACGATGATGGATGCTAAAGAGAAATTCTCACCTTGCTTCCAGCACTCTACATGCAAAGATGCTCTGCAGAATTGAAACCTATCAATATGCAATGCAAGTCGATGAAATCACCCTAGGACGAGAAACTACTATTAGCGTGAAGAACCAGATGCTAAATATCTAGAAGAGAGATCCAAATGTCCGGTCTCTAATGTGCATCGGTGTCCTCCACAATGGATCCTGCAAGCGATGTATAACACTTCTCTTGGCGCTCGATCTCAATTCCAAATAAGAAGAAATTTACAATTTGACTAAGTCCAAGCATGAATCTATAGGTACATGTGATGGTGATTAATGTGTTTAGCCTTAATCTATCGCCAAGCAGTTCTACACCTAAGGGCTCAATCACACAAAAGAAATAAAACAAAACTGAGAAACAATTGAAAAAATGCAAAGAAAACCGATAAAACCGTGGTGAGCCCCCAAGTGAACAAACACTTGGAAATTGGGTCTGAGTGTCCAAAGTTCAGAGTTCCTGTATTATCGCAAATTAATGTCTCTCTCTCGCTTTAAAATTAAGCAAATAAATAAATTCACAAAACGCTCATAAATTGTCTTCAAAATTCTCCAAGTCCTCCTTGGTTCTAGGTCAAAGCCATTTCACAGGGTTGCGTAGGCACTCCTAGAAGAGAGTGTCTTCCTCGATCCGCATCCCTCGTACAAAGATAACCAAGAGAGAGGTTAGACAATTCAAATAATTAGAGCAAATAAATGAGAAAAAAATAAGGCAAAATATAAATAAATAACACGATTAATCAAAAAGTTGGTCTATGCATTGTTGCTCCCCGGCAACAGTGCCATTTGTTGAAGCGGATTTTTTGGAGGTCTAGAAGTATCACAAGGCGAGAATTCCAATCGATGCGTTGACCTCACATGAAACCTGGCTTCAGGCAACTATTAACCCACAACAGATGATCAAATAATGAAAAACATGTGCATAGTTATTATTTATTATAGCTCTACAACAAAGTTGTGTATAGGTGCAAGTATGTGTAGAGTGTCGAACACAGGGAACAAGCAGGATAGATCGAGGCAAGAATGCTCACAAAAGTGAATGTGATGTATTTGTCTATATATGAGCTCTTTTTTGTCGGTTTTTATATTTTTTTAATTTTTTATTTTATTTTTTATTTTACATTTTTATATTTTAATTTTCTAATTTTATATTTTCCTCTTTATATTTTGTATTTTTTAAATTTCTTTTTCTTTTAATATATAACAAGCTATATAAGATGTATATACACTATAAGCTAGAGTTGATATAAAAATTTACAAAAGTAATAAAAAATAAGAGAATAAAATATTTTTTTGGTTTCTAATAACTTTTTTACTATTTTTTATTATTAAAGAATTTTCTTCTAATTTTTATAGTCAAAAATACCCAAAACAAGGTTTAAATATATATATATATATCCGAAATTAAATTGTAGATTAAAAATAGAAAACAGAACCAAAATTTCTCGACAATACTTTTTAAATAAAGATAATAAAATAAAGAAAATTCAGAAATGGAAAATGTGATTTATGGATTTTTATGGATTTTATAAATATTTATAAATGTTTTTAGAGTTTTTCAAATTTTTAGAGTTTTCTTTTATTTTTTTAGTGATTTTTGGTCTAAAGTTGTAAAATAAGCAAATAAATATAAAATACATTTTTTGTGATTTTTCAAAAGGTTTTTATAATTTTTTGCAAACAGGGATAAAAATACAAGTTTTTTGATTTTCTATAAATAATAAAAAGCTTCAAAATGTAAAATAAAAATGATGGCGTGAAAGATCAATGCAACAAGAAGCTATGTCTAGGATTTTTTTGAGTTTAATAGATATAAGAAATAAATATTTGAAACAAAGAGAAACTACACCCCTGGTTGGGGAATTTTTGTAAATATCAGAAAATCAGTGGACAAAGTGCAATTTCATCAAATAAATATAACTGAATATGAAATTTATAGGAATAATCTTAAATACGCAAAGCCGTGAGGGCTTCGCTGCAAAAATACCAAAGCTCATGTGACAGGCACGTGAGCCACTAGCAGGGGTCAAATTGCAATTATCCAAAAACCCATGGGCTAGTTTGCAAATTACGTAGAGAATTATAACTCAATTAAAAAGTTTGTGGACTGAACAGAAAGCACTAACTACCTAGAGGGTCCATGCGCAAAATGCCCACCCCACGTGATGCGTCACGTGAGTTGATGTGGCCAGGACCAAATTGTAAATACCAAGACTTCAATGGGGGTTTTGTTAAATACACATAATATAGTAACTGCAAATGAAAGATTAAGGGCTAACTATTAAATACAAAAATGGCTGGGCGGATCTGCAATTTACCCAAGCCTAATGGTGCAATCTAACAATGGCTAACAAGCCACTTGACACGTGGCGAGCTCAGATGCCCCTTCGTTTAAACGCCCAGGATTAGATCGCCCAAGGAGATCGGACAGTTGTGGATGGCCAGGATGTGACGGTGGTTCTAGCTCAGGATGAACGGGCCCGGATCAATAGCCATGGAGAGGGGAGGATGAACTAGGAAGAACTCCACCGCGATGAGATTTCCAGGATCGTTCTCCCTTCTCTTGTGATCGAGGAAGCTCTAAAAATGGGCCACGAGATACCGGTGTGTCTTCTTTATGCGCTGGCGGCATCAAAATGCTCCGGTGGTGATCGGAACCCCTAGGAGGACGGAGAAGCTTGAGGCTCTAGGTGTCTCCGACGGATCTTCAAAATGCCCCCAGCAGCGAGTGATGTTCCTATACCTGCAAGAAAAGAGTCATGGGGTCGAGGGCAAAGTGCCTTGACCCCGCAGTTGGGAGAAAGGGTGGAGAATGGTCGGGAAATGTTGGATGACAGTTCATCGGAAGCTAGCTCCAGCGATCGTCGAATGAGGGTGCGTAGGCGATGAAATGGAGATTTAAAGGTAGCAAAATAATCCTAAGGATATGTCTAAGCTAAAATGCAATAAAAAAAAAGGAAAAATCTTACCTCAACTTGCTAAAAAGCAAGGAGATAGAACCTACATGCTGGAGGCCAGTGGATGTGGTTGGAAGCTCTCCCGACCTCGCCTCGCCTTCCTCTCAACAATTGGAGAAGGCCAGTCACACCCTCAATCCAGAACACACAAAGGGGAGGGGAAGATAGGTCAAAAATAGGTTCAAACATCAGATGGAATGTCAAGGAGGAATATGTACAAGTAGTTCGAGGAGGCGTAAAGAACGAGGGACAGCGGGCATTTCAGTGATCCAATCCCCTAGAAGAGCTAAGGACGTGTATCCTCGCTCTACAGGGAGAAAAAGTCAAGAAGTCGTCAACAAGAAATGATGCAAAGAACGCCTTCGAAAAAATCAGCAAAGCCAGACAAAACTCGTTTCTGACACTGGCAAGGAGGCGGGTCAGAGAGTTGACCCGCGGTCAATTCTCGGACCCTCCTGGTTGGTCTATGTGGACCAAACAGGAAAAAGCCTGGAAAAAAGATTTCTAAATTCATTTAAAAATAATAAACAATTTTATTAATTTTAGATTATAAAATGAAACATATTTATTATTTTATAAAGTATTTTATTATGATTTTTATATATTTTATTGATGTGATTAATTACAAGTTAACTTTTAAGGGTATATATAGGCATATTTATCTATATATTTGAGTACTTTATTTTTATTTTGTATTTTTAATTTTATTAATATATTTTACTATTTTATAAATTTATAACTTATATTTATACACTTAAATTAATTTTTATTTTATTATTCTAATATATTATATACAATTAAATAAATAGATGTATTATCTATATAGGTTTAGATATAGGTATTTTGGCTATGTATTTTCTTAAGTGTTTTATTTTAGTATTTTATTTAATGTTTTATTCCTATTTTAATATGTACATATGTTATAAACAATATTCACAAAATGTTAAAAATATAAAATTATAAAAATAATGAATAATGAATATTTTAATTGGTATAGCTATACAATAGGGGTCCAAAACCTAACTTTCACATCGTAATTCCAAAAAATATGAAACCACTTCAATAAATAGCTTATTAAAAGTTATATACAATTAAATGTGATTTTGATATATTTTGCATTTTTTTGAGAGATATGAGTCTGGGAAGTTAGGGTTTTGGAATTTTATTCAGACCGTAACTTTTTATAAAAATATTATTTTTTTATGAAATCAATTTTGTATTTTTTTATGTTTTATTATCTACAAGTTTCATGTATAGAGTTTCTTTATTTGAAGTATAAAAAGTGAAACTAAAAATAGGTCCCAAAATGAAGGAAAATGAATAAAATAAAGGGAATTTTATTGCATTTTGTCCCTTATCTCCCCCTATTTTATTCCTTGTCGATCTAGTCATTGAGATGCCTAGGTCTCAGGATTTAGGTTAAAAAATATTTTCAATATTTTAATTTTTTTCTTATCTTTTCTTTATTCTATAATTTTGGCATTAAAAACAATATTTTATACACTATTGACACAACAATGCAGCGACGCTAAGATACCTAAATTAAGGGTATTTATACGCATTTACTAGGGTTTTAAGGTCTAAATGATAGAATAAAGGTGATGAAATGGAGATTCATCACCCCCCCATACTTGCCTTTGCTAGTTCCTAGCAAATACTTATGCAATAAGTGCAGAAAATAATAAGAAAGAAAAGAAAAAGAAACAAGATGGATTAAATTTAATTATCAAACTTTTCTTCACAAAATCAAAGTTTGGAGCTTAAGTGGGACCTTTGGAATTTTAGTCCGGGGGGAACCTTAATGGGAATTGGATTTAAAATCCAACAGCCTTTGAGAATCCCAAAACTCTGCTCAAGTCCCCTCAATAGCCAGGTCAGAATACTTCAACTCATACGCAAACCCTTATGATTATGAATCTTACTCGTACGGTGTAAGTGATAGTGGCTCTCCCCAACTAAAATGATAAAGAAACTGACTTCTCTAGCATGACAATCCAAGAATTCCCCAATCCAGCAACTCCTTCCGCAAGGAGCGGGGTATTCCCTTTTAAGTTCAAGTGACAACCTGCTCAAGAGGAGGGGGTGAAGAGAAGAATGGACGGTAGCCAGTGTAGCTACATATCCTAGGATGCAAGAACAATGTAGTCAAGTCAACCAGCTGCAGGCTCACATGATTTGACTATGATACTCAGGCTTGCTTATTTTCTATACAAAATATACACACTCCGGCAGACATTTTATTTTCAATCAGGCCTGTACATTTTTTTGATGCTTTTCTCTTTTTTTTCTTTTTTTCTTTTTTTAAATACTATATACATCAGCATTTACTTAAGGAGTTTTTCCTCTTGAGCTAGTAGACTATCCCACTTTTAAAGCTTTATTGCAACCAACACTCTCCTGTCTTCAAAATTCATCATCACTGGACATGTTGGGGTGCACTTCCCTCCCTAGAGAAGGACACAGGATTCCACTTGTGTGCGTCTCATACCGACAAATCCAATCCCCTCACCACTCCAATTGAGTTGAAACAAGTGAAAGGTGCAGGTATCCAAGTTAGGTCATTATCAACAAGAGTCGTGTGCGCTCCGGAATACTCTACTTAGGCAATCAAGAATCCATTTAACCAAGTCTCGTGATTCTCACAGAATTAAGTCAACTGGACCTTAGTACCTCAATTCAAGCACCTATAAGGTTCCTGTTATTAGGTAGATTTAAGGTCCAACTAAGCTCCAATCTTTGGATTTCACTTAGACTTGTTCAATTATCAAACTCAATTCGAAAATTGCAAATGATATACAATTGCTATACATAATGCAGAAAATATTTTTTTGATGCAATTTTCAATGATTTTGAACTTTTTATAGATTTTTGAAACAATGATGCATATGCAATTTTTTGGCATTGCATAAAGGTTTTTCAAATGTTTTTGTCATTTTATATTTTCAATGTTTTCAGGATTTTTGAAAACAAACGATTTTGGCTAAAACTAGGTACAAATATTTACACGGGGATGTGTCTTATATTTAAAAGAATTAGATTTTAAGAATTTACAAAGGGTAAGTGATCTCTTTTACAGGTATATAAAGAAATTTTATTGAAGCATATATTCCTCAAACCTATTTGAAAACAGTTTTTCAAACAATTTTTAAAAACTATAGTCCAAAAAAAATTTTACAAACAATTTTACAAACATGTACACACATTTGAAAATCATTTTGCAATGTTTTTTCGAACTATATATAATTTTTTTTCAAAATATTTTTGCAACCATTTTTCAAACCATTTGCATCGTTTTTCAAACATTTTTATTTCACACAAATAAAATAAGTTTTACAAAACAAACTATTTTTACTAAAGTTGAAAATATTTAACAAAATGTTTTCGAAATAGTTTTCAAAAGATTTTTCAAAAAGGTTTCCAAACAATTTTTCAAACATTTTGAATAATATTTTTACCTTATTTATTAATCAGTAAATACAAAAAGAATGTGAGGAATAATACCTTTTTTTATAAAGTGATTTTAATGAATTTTAGCCATATTATTAATAAAAATACGAAAGTACGAGTTATGGCTAAAGTATATATGAAGTATATGTAACCCCCCTATACTTAGCTTGAACTATGTCCTCATAGATCAGAGGGAAAAGAGAAGACATAACTCGTACGGAGTATAGGAAAATCTAAAGAATAAATAAAAAAAGAAATGAATGAATGAGAAGTTGACCATCCCCCCAATACTTAGGATTAAATAATCCTAAGAATAGTAGAATGTAAACAAAGCTGGGAGGGTCAAGGGTGGGAATGAATAGATCATACTCAGACTGTCTCCCCTATACTTAGGGTAAGATATCCCTAAGTATAGACAAAAAGAGGAGATAGTGGAGGAGATCAAAGAATAGAAGAAACTCAGGTTGCACACCCCCTATACTTAGGACAAAGTATGTCCTATTTATAGAAGACTGACATTATGGGGTGACACCTTTTTGGTAGAAAAAAAATAGAAAAGGAGAAGAAGAAAAAAAAGAGTTTAGAAGATGGAAGAAGAGATCAGAGAGAATGTACACACCACTCCCCCGATACTTAGGGTAAAAGAAGCCCTAAGTATAGGCAACAACAGGAGTAATGAAACGGGACGAAGAACACTCGGCTCATCAGCCCCCCATACTTAGGACAAAGTACATCCTAAGCAAGGCACACATGAGAATGGGGTGGATGAGCAGTACGGTAGATAGACAAATAAATAAGAGCGGATATACAACAAAGATGGATGTACAGAGATCAAGAAGGTCGAAAGCGAACCTTCTTGCGAGACCATTGAGGAATAGATCTGATATGGTGTAGGTCGACATCGAGGTCCTCAGATGACACAAATGATCAGGGTCAACACAGTGAAGATCCTCATTGGTCCTAATGTGTAAAGGCACAAACGACTCAGTGGAAGTAGTGTGACTAGGTCCGGCCTTGGGTGTCTTGCTAATGTTGAAGTGAAAAGGGACAAACCCGTCATCATCGGAAGAAGTGGAGTCAAAGTCATCCTGCTAGGTCTCATCTAGGCCAAAACCAAAAGGCACGAACTCATCAGTGGAAGTAGTTGAATCATGTTCGTCCTCTACAATCTCAACCAGTTCATCCTTTTCCTCAAAAGGCCCCAATTCTTGAATGAAAGCAACAAGATCAAATTCGGCCTTTGTCTCATCTGACTCTAAGTGAATAGGAACGGACTCATCAGTGAAAGATGACTCATGTAGCTTCCCACAAACTCTGATATCAACTTCTTCCTGAAGTTGTCAGTGCCAAGTGGAGATCAAGTTAATCTTTATCTCCTAAATTCGTCACGTGAAAATGTTACATATGTGAGCCCAGTGCGAACCATTTCATCAACTAATGTTATTGTAATATGTTTTATATATAAATAAAAGTCATTGATTTTCATTCCGTATGAGAGATTAATGAATGCATGCCCTTATAATGTCCCTTAGAACAATTAGAGTATTGTACCATGGTTATCTTGATATTCATACAACTATTGATCCAATTGTTGGATCATAAAGGCTGGTGTTGAGATGATATATAGAGGGCTAGATTGAGTAC
Source organism: Ottelia alismoides (assembly GCA_037367405.1). Classification (NCBI taxonomy): domain Eukaryota; kingdom Viridiplantae; phylum Streptophyta; class Magnoliopsida; order Alismatales; family Hydrocharitaceae; genus Ottelia; species Ottelia alismoides. The sequence goes on along the minus strand of JAZKJV010006421.1, from coordinate 801,483 downwards.
TCAACTAGAACCATCAAATGATTGTTGAGAGAGGATCTCCAAGATGAGAAAGAGATGGAAATTCTTACTCTAAAGGATGATATCTGATAGACATCTTGATGAAGGTCCTCTACATAGGAATATGGATTCAAAGGTGTCGGATAATTTAAGTGAAAGAGTTGACTTAGCGAGATCAAGATATCAAATACCCATGTTGTATGTTATCACGATATGGCCATGCATCCTTTGATTAGAGATAGATGACTTACTATTTATCTGAGTATGCACATTATGCATACAATTAAGTTGATGATCAAATCAAAGTCTATAAACTGGTGAGATGATGTGTATATCATGATCTCTCGAAGAGATAAAAACTTGTTCAATACTGAATCAGAAGATATGAGCTCAGTCATGAGATATTGGGACCAACCAAACTCCATCGATCGTCATCTTGATTTGGATGCATGATAGGATATAAAGGTATGCTATAAGCTTTTGGAATGCATATGATTAATAACAACTCCCAATGATCGAATGAGAAACTTACTGATAAAACTTTTAGGAACATAATTCAAATATGATCTGAACTTTGGGTTTATTCTAGGTCTTCCAATATGCAGGATATATGGTATTGGTAATACTCGATGGTTATGTGATCTTAGTCTATTGTAACCCCGCCCCCTATTAGGAAACATGCTCTCCTCTTTCAAAGTTCGACTACATTGAGATTGATTCTTTTGAGATAAGGTGGAGAATTTCATCAACTTATTTTCTAGAATATTAATTGTGATCTTGAAAGGGCAACATGATCTTATCTATTGATTTTGTCAGGAGTGCGTCCTAGCCATCTAAATTTGTATAAAAGAGTGACCTACCCTAGCCTTCTTTTACACAATTAATGTGAAGCAATTGTTTCAACAACTCTCTCTCTCTCTACGTGTCCTCTCTCTCCCAACACCTTGTGGTCCACCACTAGGGTTTATTGAGAGAGTGATCGTCATCGCATTGTTGTACGATCTCTCATGGATATGCATCTTCTTTGGTGTTGTCTAGACATGAAGGTAACATCAGATTTCATGATATGAAAATAGGAGGTTATGCACTCGGATCAATGCTTTGCATTGCGGGAAGTGAGCATCTCATCCAAGCACCTACAAGTGCTCTCTATGTTGTATTGAACTTGAGACAGGAGGTATCTTCTCTTAGAGACTCATGGATTGCGATGAAACTTCAAGAGGTAATCCTATTTCTCACGTGATCTTGATGAAGCAACATGAGAATTGTTCGCATGTCATTTAGATTCATTAAAAAAATTTCAATTTCTGTTGCCCCATCGACTAGTCGACCTAGATCGTATGTTATACTATCTCCATGCTTCCTTGTTGCGCGAGGCGTAATCCCTCTTCTTCAAGTGGTATCATAGCCTTGGTCAAAGGTCTTGTATATGATCCAAATGCTATGGGAACAAGGTTTTGGATATCGAATGCACTGGTACTTGTTGTTTTTTTCATAGATGCATTTTTCAAATCTACTTTTGCTCATATGAAATAACTACTTTTTCCCCTGTTTTTATGAATATTTGGTATAATAAATCATGTTTAGAATGTATGAACATGCCTCTAAAATATTTGACAAAGGTTGGAAACAATGGGGCAACTTTATAGATTCGAACATTTTCTGTAATGTGTTGTTCTTTCACAAAACTCGGATCTGTAGCAAAATGATTTTTTGCTAAAATTTGTTATCATGAAATATCACACAATATAATAATTAGTTAATAATTAAACCAACATATCACTCAATTTGTTTCATGAGATTCTAAATTTGTTTAGATCATCTCGATGGCATTAATTTAATGTGTTTATTAAAAACTATTATTCAATTTGCCCTGATCAGATGATGATTCATGTTTTTAGAGAAATATTTGGAAACCATCACCTTTATTGATTGGTTACCTTATGAAAAATCTAGCTTGAAACTACAATAGTTGTAGTTCAACAGTTACATGCAAAAACAACTTGTTTGGTTGATATGTCTAGAAGTTTAGGGAAATTAAAGTTTTTTTAAAATACCTAAATTTTTGAATGATTATTATATAGTGTCATACATGGTTGAAATAATGATAATACCTCTTAGTACGATTTGTACCAATTGTGTTGTCTAAATTATAATGATGATAGTGTCCATGATTGGATATGTGAATGGGTTAACTAATTGGCACCCTACACAATATTTGCAGTGGAAGCATTCCCTTTTAGCATAATTTTTGCTACTTGGTTAGATACGTTTCATGGAAAGGCAGCATGAGAAGTCTCTGTATACTTGTAAAGTGAGGATTTGGTGAGGGTCGAATGTAGGCTACATAAGGCGAGAACTAAACTCTCGCTGAGGCGACCGCTAATGAAACCCAAACTTGTTCACAATTAACCCACAAATGGATATAGCAATGCCAAATACATGTGGAGTTTAAATTTATTACAACTTTACTAAAAATATGTGTAGTGAATAAGTAGTAGCGGTCGAACACATGAAGCACACAAGATAGATTGCGAAAATTGATTCCAAAAATGTCCTCTTAGTCTCTTTTTTTGATGTTTTTGAGTGGGTTTTTAATTATTTGTTTTTATGGATTTTTTTTTATATATCATATTTTTTATTTTATAATTTTGTAAAATTTATTTTCTTTTTATATTTTTTGATTTTTAACTTTCTTTTTCTTTTTAATGATAATGTATCTATATAGGTAATACTAGGTATAATAAAACTATTATATGAAATAAATATATATAACAGAAACAAAATTAGGGAAATACCCTAAAATACAATATTTTTTTATTTTTTAAAGGTAATAAAATTACTTTTGGAAATTTTAATAATATTAATATAAATAATAATAGAGCTATATATAAAGATGTAAGCTTTTATATTTACAAATATGGCCATAAATACTCAAAAATGGTAAAATAAAGAAATTTTAAAATATATTTTATATTTGTTTTGTTTTTTGTGTTTTAATTTTTATATTTTTTTATTTTCATATGCCGAAAAATGTGAAAATAGTGACTTGTATTAATAAGCCATATTGTTTTGGAATTTAAAAATGCATAAAAGTCACAAAATTTTCCAAAACTATTTTTTAGATACCGTATATGTTATAAATAAAATTAAAAACATAAATAAATATTTTTTGATTTTTATAGAATTTGTCAATTTTATAAGGATTTTAGATCTTCTTAATTTTTAGTGTTTTTCTTTTGTTATTTTTGTAGATTTTTCATCAACAGATAGAAAACACAATAATAGATATTATACAATTTTTTTGGAATTTTTCAAAACAATTATATAATTTTTATGCATTTTCAATGCAAAAAGGAATAAATTTGAAGTTTTTATATTTTATAAAAGAAGAAAATATAAAAAGTGTCTTGGTAGAAATATATAAGATGAAAGGTATATTAAGTCATCTATATTAATTTTCCAAAGTTTTTTGGAGCATTAAAGCTATTTTGAACAAAATAAAATGAAAAAAATTAAATAGAAGCCTAGTAGGGACCTATTTGTAATTATCCAAAAATATTTATCAATTCTCGAACCCCTCAAATAACTCTAGGACTATGCAAAAAGCTCAGAATATACAAATCATTATGCGCTGAGAAGGGGTATAAGTGCAAATATCAAAAAACTGTTGGTCCTTTTTTGCAATTTAACCAAAGGTTTTAGTAATGAAATTAAAATTTATGAGACTAATTTGAAATAACAAACAAGCCCCCCTTGCAAAATGTCTACCCCTCATGCGTACTGGCACGCGAGGTGACGTAGAAATCGACCAAAGTGAAAATATGAATATTGCATGTGTCATAATGGAAATTTTACAAAATAAATATAACTACAGAAGAAAGTTTTTGGATCAAAATAAAATACAAAATGCACGGGTGTATAAGGCCAAATTACCCATGCATGCTTGATCTGACAGCTCGGGTGATTCACTAATACATGTGCCACGACTGCAACGGTTGATGATGCTTCAACATCGGGTGGCTGAGATTAGATATCAATTGCCAGATCGATGGTTTAAGGTGCGCGCATCCAACGGTAGGCCTTCAATCTGGAGCTGGTAAATGATCGGACGGCAACTGCTCTTCTTGAAGAACAGGGAAGAACATCTCGCCTGATGAGCTTCGATCATCGATTTTCCCACCCTTTGAGCTTCTCCAACGATGCTACAATGCCCAGATCACTCCTTATGTCCGTCCGCAGCCACAGGATGCTCCAAAATTTTCCAGTGCCCACCGGAGGAATACTAGGAGGTCGGGAAAGGCATGGACTCTAGGGAGCTTGGTTCACTGACAAAATCACCTCAGGTCAGGCCTTGGACCTCTAATACTTACAAGGAAGTACCAACACACAGAAGGATGGTTCTTGGGGTCCTTACTGGGTGAAAATGAGGTGGAATGAGCTCAGGGCAGAGCTCTCCGGTGAGCGGAGGAGGTGGAGACACTATCTCCTGATCAAGAGGACATCAGGTCAAATGGAGAGGTATCGGTTGTAGAGCAGCGATGGGGCAAGTAGCTGGATGTGATAGGTGCAGCAGAACATGGTTGGTCACCGTGAAAATAGGGCCAGAGTGAAGCTCTAACGAACTACGGGGAAGAATTTCTATGCTACTGCGATGATTAAAAACATAAACTAATTGCAGAATAAATGTGCACAAAATAAAATCTACCTAAAAAATTAAGAAAAGAAAGCTCAAACTTGGTCGAATACGAGCTAGCGAAACTACGCGGCAGAGCTTCGCCAGCGAAGGTGGATCTATCTCTTCCCGCACCTACAACGCGTTGCAAATCAGATGCGGAAAACGCTGTCACCCTCCTCTACACAACGAGACTAGAATCTCAGGGTTCCGCATAGGAAAAGGGATCAAAATCAAGATGAAGGTGGTGAAGGGGGTTATGTATAGTCGGGTCTTGTATGAAGGATTCTTCCTGAGGTGGTGATCCATCGATCTAGGTGATGCATCCGCGTGAAAGAACAAGGATCGGGGGTCAAATTTTAGGATGGTATCGAGGCTTTTTTAGTATTATAAGGATGGGGAAATATCTATCAAGAGGAGTCAAAAGTTCTCTGATGACTGCGGGACTAGGGGGATCAGACAGTCGACTGAGGCAACTGATTTGGGCTCCCCATTGGCTCAAGTTGACTGCTAGAGGACGAAGTAGGAAAATAAAACTTTAAAATTAAAATAAAATAATTAACGAATTAGATTCATAAAACTCAAAACATTGAAATCTTTATTATTCTATTTAGTACTTTATTATGAATTTTTTATTTTTACAACTAAATTTATTATACATTACTTTTTAGAATTATAGGTACATTCATCTATATAGTATGTATTTTATTTTTATTTTTATTTTGTATTTTATTATTTTGTACACATAATTTATATATATAACTTCTTTAAATACATATAGATAAATCTTTCTGTTTTTCTGAACTATTTTGTTCACATAAATAAATATGTATATTTATTATACCAGTATGTATAAGTATAATTCATGTATGTATTTTAGAATATTTATTTTACTTATTGTTTTTGTAATGGTTTTATTTTATTCTAATTATATACATGTATTATAAGTAATATTTACAAAATTATGAGAAAATAAAATAATGAAAAATATAAAGATAAATAAAATGTATTTTTCTGGTATATTGTACAGTAAGGGTCCAAAACATAATTTTTGCATCGTAAATCTGAATTAAATTTAACCGCCTTCATTTTATATGACATTAAAATGATTTTGATGAATTTTGAGTTCATAAGGAGAAGATACAGGTCTGTGAAGTTTGGATTTTGGCTTTTTATTTTGAGTATGGAAGGCATAATATGCATTATTTTTGTGTGAAATAAATTTTACATTTTTCTATATATTTTTATCTACAACTTTCATGTACAAAGTTTTTTGATCTGATGTATAAATAATAAAGAATAAACTGGGTCCCAAAAAGGACTTATTGATTAATTTGAAAACTAAGATTTATTATATTTATCGCCCCTTATCTCCCCCTATTTTATTCCTAATCATCCCAATCATCATGATGCCTAGGTCTCAGGGTTTAGGGTCATTTAATACCTTTAGTATTTCATTTCTTTTTCTTTTCTTTTCTTTTATTTATTCTTTTATTTTGGCTTTAAATGCAGTCACTTATACAATAAGTACACAACAAATAATATATGTTATTTCATCAAAGTAATGCAATTTGCGTGCATTTATCTAGTGTTTAGAGGCAAAAATGAATGAATAATGGTGATGAAATGGATATTCAACGATACTTTAATAATTATAATGGAATAATAAATGTACCAAATGAGGGTGTATACTGTAGTAATATCAAGCAAATGAAATTGCATTAGGTTGATGATTAATTTAATGTGATGAAATTAATTTAATCCAAATAAAATAAATAGTATATTACTAATAAGAATGAAATTCCCTTGGAAAGATTACTTATGAGAATTTGATTCAAATTGATTAATCAAAATGTGAACAGGATATGAACGATCATAAGATGACATCCATGGTCTCCCATCAAGGTGAAGGATTTCGTTGCCATGGATTGTAAAGTGGAGATGCTTATGCGAAGTCATAGATCTAACTTACAAGCACACAGGTTCATGTGAAATATACCCAGGGGCATGTGACTTGGCACGTGCATTGGCTCTTCCATCCGACGGATGTCATCACTTCACTTAAGTGCATCCAACGATGGGGGGCGCACAATATTTTTATTTTAATCAAGGTCCAAGATTAGATCTAGGCTTTTTTTTTCATGATCGGATGGTTCTATGGACCTCTCTAAGAGCAGGGAAGAATCTTTTCCCAACGAGCTTCGATCTCTAGTTCCTCTATCCTTCGTTCGTCTATCTTGCTCCCGTTGGATGCAAAACACCGCTGGGGCTCCTCTGCAGCGACAGTAATGCTCAGGTTGGTCCACGACTTGTCAGAAGGGGCATGGAGCTCAGTTCTTCAGTTGGTACTTGAAGCTAATGTTCAGGTCTTGATTCTCCTTCCAGGTGCATTCTCTTGAGCTCTTACTTGTACAAAAGTCTCCGTCACTCGAGGACGGCTCCCTAATAAATACCCATACATGCACCTTTGTTCCTTTATTTTGTTCTTAAAACCCTAGCTAAATACATGTAAATATAACTAACTTTTACAAAGTAACTTTCTAACCGTTGTCTGTAAATAGTTCTTAAATGCATGTACTTAAATAGAAAATAAATGAACAAAGAAAATAAAATAAAAATAAAGTAAGTATTGTATATACTAACTGACCCTAAACCCAAGACTAAGTCAATATTGACTTGGCCAATAAGGAACAAAGTAGGAGGAGATAGGGTAAATAATTATAGACAAGATAACACAGACACCTAGAATCCCTAAGTGTCCAATATAATACATATACAGGCAAAAAAACTTACACTAATTTACAAATACCCTTAACACCTCCAATAAAGATATTTTTAATACAAACATGTAAAAAATATGTATAGAAAAATAGAAAAATAATTGATTAGTGTGGCTGGAAGACATACATAAAAAGTCGTAATCAGAACTTCATAGATCAATATCTTCTCCATATGAACTCAAAATTAACAAACTCACATTTATTGTACTCTAAAATTCTCTATCTAATGAAGGTGATTTCATTAAAATTCGAGTTAAGATACAAATGTTGGCTTTTGGGGTCCCATTTTATTATATACCTACATGTTTTTATCCATTTAATTAATTCCTTAAATTTTACTTTTTTTATATTTTTTAAAATAATTGTAAAGATAAATAATATAATAAAATATATAGGTAACTATACTTATATTATACATACCCAAATTTAATTAAGTGTACAAATGAACTAAAAAAATAAAATAAAAATATGTAAATACATTTTTAAATATGTCATAAATATATAAATTATGTACATAAAATTAAAAAATCTAATATACAAAATAAAAATCAAATATACTATATATAGGTATTTATACCTATAATTATACTTGTAAAAACTAACATATAATAAATAGGCCAATAAAAATATTTAAAAATCAACTCCAAATAATATATATAATAAGAAACAACTTTCATGTTTTATGAAAATTTAATAAAAACATTTGTTGTTTTATTTTGATATTATTTCTATGTTCCATCATGTTTTGTCTCTTTGTGGCTAATGTGGACCGATTAGGGAGTGGCCCTAGTTGACATAGGTCAACTTCCCTCTTGGACTAGTCCCTCCTTTGTATTTTCCTCATTTTCACCAATTTTGGCTCATTTCATATCTCATATATCCTTGATTTCATTAGCAATGTTCTTCACTTGATGATCATATTTCATGTGTATCAATGCTCGACCTTGGTTAATCATCGATCTATGTAAAAAACCTAGTCAAAGACCACATCTCAAGAAGCATGTATATATTCTTCCCCTCCTCCATTTCTGAATTGGAATCCATTTTAATCGACTTTTGACCCCTTGGATCGAATCCTATAGAGATCCTCTATGATAGAGCGTGATCCCCATCGATTCACATCGAGGAGGTGGCAGTTCAGAGCCGATTCAATCCTCATCAGACCTCCTCTGTGTTATCTCTGCTCCCAGCTACATCTGGTAGGTGAGCTTCTGTTATCTTTTCTTTTTCGATTCTTAGGAGTCACAGTAGCTTAGCCTTACTCTTTATTTTGGTTAATTTTATCTATTGTATCTTAAAAACCAAAAATCGTAGTTCGTCAGGCTCTTGGCTCCAGCCTTTGTTCACAGTGATATCGGCTATTGACTGACCATAAGTTCGTACCCACATCTCGATCACTCCATCTTCTATCGTGTAGATCCATTTTCACCCCAGATCTCACTCATATCTAGGAGATCAATACTCCTCCTCCTATCATCGGAGCACCTCCACTGCATCCATCCCCTCATCTTTTTGAGCAGCCAATGGGTCGAGGAGCTTCACCCGTGACCATGGAGTCTCCTTGAGCAGGTAGGAACCTCAGAGAACCCATATTGGGGGTACATGAAAACATTGATGGTATGCTTTGTAAGGAGACTTACAGTGCTTCTCAACTCTCTCAATGTGGGATGCAAAATAATAATTTAAATCTTGTCTATATGCATTGCAAGCCGACCAAATCACTTCTAACTGAAAGTTCTATTAGTCGGGAAGAATTAGATTTGAATTCAACTAAGTTGAATGATCTAAGGTACGTCATTTTAGTGTGATGGGTGGTCCTAATATAGTACGAGCACAAGCAATGAAATATTTATAAGTAAATGCTCTAAGAGCCCCATGTGTAGTTCTATCCTTTAAACCACTCAAGTCGAGCCCCACCCTTAGCACAAGGATGAAATAGGTCTCGACATACATAAACCAAGAAAAAATATCCACAGTCCAAGCGAGATTCCAAATGGTATCTGCTGGAAGAAAGCAAATAATTACAAAAAATAACAGTTCTAAAATAAAATGCAAAAATAAATCCTACACTCTACACTTTATCACAACTCGACTTGATTTTAATTTTTATGCGCCTTCGCAACCAGCTCACTCCACGAAAAGCCAGCCTCCAACGTCCCCAATAAATGTTTTTGTATTTTTTTACTTTATTTTTATGATTTTTATGAGTTTTTGAGTATTTTGCATTTTTTATGTTTTTTTATATTTTTATGTGACCTTTGGTCTAGAGTGAAATTATAACATAATATAGATATAGATTTTTTTTGGAATTTTAGAGGTGTTTTAATATTTGTTGTGATTTTTAAAATTAAACAGGGAAATTTAAGTCACTGTTCGAATTTTAATAAATAGATAAATGCCTTAAAATCCAAATTAAAAATCATAGCAAAAAAGTACATCATCCAAGGTATCTTCAATAATTTTTGCAAAATAAAATTCAACTAGGGGGTACTTTTAACAAAAATCTTCAGAAAATACAATGCATTTACTACCAAGGACCATTTTGCAATTAAAAGAAACATTTTATGTATTTGAGAACCATATGTACAAAATCCAGGTGCATACATACAATTTTCACGCAAAATATTAAAGTATATGTGCTTACAAAGGGCATATGTGCAAATATACAAACATTTGGTCCTTTGTACAATTTTTTCTTAGAAATATGCACTCCATATACAAATAAAGGGACTAAAAACAAATAATGAAACCGGCAGTGTAGATATGCAAATTATCCAAACTCGCGTGGGGACCCCACATGAGCTGAGTTGGCGCGGGCATATGTGCAATTCGTTTAAGGCTTAGGGACAAATTTGCCTAATGTCCTAAACTTTATACATTCATGTCTACATTTAATATACTTTAAAGGAAATGAAAAAGGCGGAGGGGGTTTTGAGTATTTTACACCTTATTGCGTATGAGGGGATGACTGGATGTGCGCCATTAATGCTATCAACGATCTAGATAGAACGTTACCGCTTTGTCGATCTATGCCTGGGATTAGATCCGGCCCCTGATCTAACGATGGAGGGGGGCATGATCTAACGCTAGCTAGTACATCTAGTGGGTCGATCTTGATCGAACAGTTCTAGGGTACCCTGTAAGAACACCCCAAGAACGCCATCTTGGACTGCTTCAGATCAATCTTTCTCCTAGCTTTGACGTCCTTCCGGCATGCTGAGATGTTATCCATGATCGCCACGTCATTTCACATCAGGAGGATGCCTAAAAAATGTCCGAGTTCCATCAGTAGGGGCCTGGACCGTAAGTCACCAAGAGCGCGTGTCTTCTGATTTGATAGTGCTCAGATGCCCCTTCCAGGTCCTACAAAGATATGTGAACACACCATGAGAAAAGGGGGAAGGACCCAGGCCATTATTACTAAAAATCGCTGTGTGATGAGGAGGGATGTACCTACTCTGGTGAGGAGCAGGGTTGGAACAGGGATTCGCTAATCAAGGCTCAATCAGGTTGGACAACGGGATGGGTTCAATGGATAACACGAAAGGGAATGAGATGGTCATGCTACGTGGGTCGGAACTGGCGTAGACATAGTGGAATGGTCGGAGCCCTAACAGCTTCGGCGAATGAAACATTTGGAAAAACGACTAATCTACTGCAGGGAAATCGGGGGTATCAAAATTGAGCAAGGAAGAAGAGGGAGTTATTTATAAACAGATATGAGGATCCTTATTATTTGGCGATTTGGGAAGAATGGGGACTATATACAAGGGATTGAAGGTTATGGTGTGGATTAGGGATGATCAAAGTAGATTTTGGTGAAACATCAACTCGGATCTGAGTGATTAGAAGCCAGAGAAAAATGGGAGAAGACATGTGTCTTCTCGTCTGATGGGGGTAGATGACCTGAGTTGAAGAGTCGACCCAGGTCAACTAGGGTTTGATTTATGTGGGTCCACATGGACCACCCAGAAAATTCCAATGTAAAATTTTTTGGTAAAATCATTATTAAATCAATAATGAATTAATTAATTTTAGAGTATAAAATAAAAAAAATCTTTGTTATTTTATGTAGTATTTATCTACTATTTTAATTTTTTGAGGTTATTATTATAAATTATTATTTACACATATGCTTATAGGTATATTTACCTATATATTGCATATTTTATTAAGATTTTGTATTTTGAATTTCATTATTTTATTCTCATATTTTATATATTTATAGCTTATTTTTATGTATTTAAATATATCTTTACTATAATTTTCTGTTGTTGTTGTATACTTAAATAAATAGCGATATTTATTATATAGGTATAAGTATAGATATTTAATCTATGTATTTAAATTGGCTATTTTATTTTTTTCTTTAAGTTTTTATTATAATATAAATATGTAATATATTATAAATAATATTAACAAAATTATTAAAATATAAAATTGTAAAAATAATAAATAAAAAATAAAATGAATATTTTATTCGGGTATACTATCTAATAGGGGTCCAAAACCTAACTTTCATATCATATCTCTAAATTGAGTGAAATCACCTTCATTAAATAACTAATAAAAATTTATATACAATTAAAGTGATTTTGATTCATTTTGAGTTTTTATTTAGGAGATATGGGTCTGTGAAGTTTGAGTTTTGTCTTTTTATTCTGAGTGTATAATGTACACTGCTATTATTTTTATGCAAACTTAATTTTGTATTTTTATTTGTATTTTTATCTACAACTTTCATGTACAAAGTTTCTTTATTTAAAGTATAAATAATATAGAATAAATAGGTCCCAAGAGTGGGCAATTGATGAATAAAAGAATGAGGTTTTTATTGCATATTTGGCACTCATCACCTACTTTATTACTTGTCGACCCAGTCATCAAGATGTCTAGATCTCAAGGTTTAAGGTCATAAAATACGTTTGGCATTTTATTCCTTTTCTTTTCTTTCTTCATTATTTTATATTATTTTAAACAATGTTATTTTTACAATAATTATACAATAAATAATATATGCTAATTTGTATAAAATAATGATATTTACATGTATTTAGCAAGGGTTTAAAGGCCACAATGAAATAATAAAGTTGATGAAATGGAGACTCATCACCCCCCATACTTTTCTTTGCTAGTCCCTAGCAAACATTTATGCAATTAGTGCAAAAATAAAGATGAAGAAAAGAAAAATAAATAACTTTGAGTAATTGTCAATTTTAAAACTACTCTTTCATAAAGTTAAAGTCTGGAGCTCAGAGAAGGCACTTCGATTAATGGTGCGTTCGGAACCACATGGAAGTTAGGAGTGTGACATAATAGCCCTTAGATTTCATACTCCTATAATCCAGTTCAATTCATAGCCAGGTCGGAACCATCCTCTCAGTCACATACTCTTGCTACATTGTCATGATAGAACCATGTGGGTGAATTTGTTCAGCTCCTTCCAGAAAAAAACATTGAACCATCGAGGCATTAGCGCTTCTAGTAACTCGTCCTCGTGGAGACAGATATTCCCTTCAATGATCAGGTGCTCCCAGTATTTACAATCATATGGGGGAGAAGTTAGAAGAAAGGGAAAGAAGTGGTAATGAACCAGTGTAGTATTCATTCCCTTGTGAAGTCAGTCTGTGTAACCGATTCTTCACCAAGAAGCATGATTTTTCTGAAGTTCGAATTTTTGTGGAAATTTTGGAACAGGCTTCATTAGATATTTTATTTGACTTTGTACAACTTCTGCATTCTTTCTTGTGCCTACGTGGATATAGCATTTTGTTCTTCCACCTAATTATTTTAGGGTCTTGGAAAAAGTTGCGTTGGTAGACCATTCCTCATTCGAAGCATTATCTCAATCCGTCTCCACTCTTTAGATATCATTGTTACCAAAAGAAGTTGATCAGAGTACCGTTGTCAGCAATCTAGTTCCTAAGCCACCCTTGACGAAGCGTCCTTGTGTTATCCCAACTTTAGACTTCAAGATTATTCAACAGTCCATCTGAGTTGAGCTAAGTGCTAGGTGTGTGGTTTCCAGTCAAGTCACTGTCTCAAGAGTCTTATGAATGATATGAAGGGTCCTAGTTAAGAACATTGAATTGACTCATGAACTTAGTCTTATGGAACCTAAAGAATTAATTCAAGGTGACATGAAACATCTCCACTTCCAGTCCACAATGGGTTCCTCTGAAATTAAGTATATTAAGGTCTATTCCAAGCTCCAATCTTTCGACTATATTTGAACATTTTCAATTGTCTAAGTTATTCTGAAAAATGCAGATGCTATGTACAATGAAAGAAAGATATTTTTGTGATGTGGTTTCTGGTTTTGATATTTTTATGGATTTTTTAAAAAGTTTTGCAAATTTTATGCAATTTTTGAAAAAGGTTTTGCAAATGTTATTGAAATTTTTGGATTAGAATATTTTTAAGGATTTTTCAAAAATAAAAGGTTTTTGGAATAAAATTTAGGTACAACTGTTTACAGAGGAGTGCATATATTATTTACAGGAATTGAGGTTTAAAGGATTTACATAAGAGTTAGTTTCTTTTATAGACATAGCTATACAATTGGTGAAAATGATTATATATATAGATGATGTATATATTCCTCAACTTATTTGGAAATGAATTTTCAACCAAATTTGAATTTATAGTTCAAAATATTTTTGCAAATAATTTTTACAAATATTTACAAATTTTTGAAAATCATTTTGCAAAGATTTTTCAAACAGTATATATGGATATTTCAAAATATTTTTGCAACTGTTTTCCAAACATTTGCAAATAGATTTCCAAAGAATTTTTTCACACAAAGAAAATATTTTTTTTGCAAACCAAACATTTTTATAAAGGTTGAAAATATTTTATAAAATATATTCTATGTAGTTTTCAAAAGATTTTCAAACAGATTTTCATGCTATTTTTCAAACATTTTGCAAATAATTTTTACCTTATTTATTAATCAGTATATATAAAAAGAATTTGAGGAATAATATACATCTTTTTATTAGTTGATTTAATGAATTGGATATGTATATATATAGTATTTTAGCCAAAATTATAATGAAAATATGAAAGTACGAGTTATGGCGAAAGTATATACAACGTATATATGACCCCCCTATACTTAGCTTGAGCTATGTCCTCATAGATCAGTGAGAACAATAGAAGACATAACTCGTACCGAGTATAGAAAAGCCTATTCTACAATGACTAATGACATATGAACGAAAGAGTCAAAAAAGTGAGAAGTCGGTCGTCCCCCCTATACTTAGGATCAAATAATCCTAAGTATAGAAGATTGTATCTACATGCAGTGAGGGTCGAGGGTGAGAATGAACAACTCAACGATTCATCATGTCTCGCCCTTTAGTTAGGGTAAAATATCCATAAGTATAGATAGGAATATCAGCAAGAGAAGAGAAGAGATAGGTCATGAGACAAGGAATGAACATGTGAAGTCACTCGTCCCCCTATACTTAGGATGAAGTATATCCTATGTATAGAGGTAACGAATGAGGAAATTAAAATAGAAAATAGAAAAAACAACAGAAAAGAAGAAAACGAGAAAACTAAAGGAATAGTATTCGAGTAACATTATCTAAATCTTTCTTTGTTGATGATGTTGTGGATACTTCTTCCTTGCATATCACTTGGACTGAGTCGATAACGGCCAAGAAAATGCCATGCTCAAGGTATGGGTTTAGTAACCGATCGTTGACGATGAACGATTGTGCGACAGGAAACAAATTCTATATTACAAGGTTTCTGTTATCACACAATTCTCGAACTCTAAATGTCCATGTCCATTTACTCTTTAATTTTCCCAGAAATCTCTTCAACTTCACGTCAGCTAGCTACACCTTCTGTCCATTCTCGAAGCTCTTTCTTCTGATGTGTCGGTCACGCTAGCGTTTAATCTTCTCCTTATACATCAATGTATTATCATACGCATAGTCTCGGAATTCTAGGAGCATGTTCAGACCCACTTTTCTTTTCTGACCACCCTTTTGTGAGTCCAAATTAAATATATTAACTGCCCATAATGATTTGTGGAACAGTTCCATGGGCAGATGACATGGCTTTCCATACACGAGATGGTAGGGTGACATGCCCAAGGGAGACTTGTAAGCGGTCATGTATATCCAAAGGACGGAGTCCAAGAGTTGGGACCAATTATTTCTACCTTGATTTACAAGCTTCTGTAGGATCGTCTTGATTTCACTAATTGATAATTCGGTCATGTCATTGGTCTGGGGATGGTAAGGAGACACGACTCGTTGATCGATGCCATACTCCTTCGTTAATTTCTCGACCTCTCTGTTAATGAAGTGACTACCCCATCTGATATCAGTATCTTCAAAATATCGAACCGCGATGTGATGTTTTCTCTCAGAAACCGACATATAGTATGGTTGTCTACGGCTCGGGTAGGAATAGCTTCAACCCAGCAACTCAAATAGTCAACAGCAAGAAGGATGTGCTCATATCCCTGACTTTTTGGAAAGGATCCCAAGTCAATGCCCCAAGCATAGAATACATCTAAGATCTAAATGAACTTCAGGGCATGGAGTCTTTAGCTATAAGGGTGCCTCCCAAACTCAAATAGTCAGTGCAGTGTTTCACAAATGTTGCAGCATCTTTATATAGTGTCGGCCACCAGAGTCCACATTATAGTACTTTTGTTACCATTCTATATCCATAGTGGTGTCTGCCAGATTCAGCAAATGACAATGCTCGAGGATACTATGATGATCCTCCTAAGGGAAACATCGTCGCCAAATGCAATCTTCTCCTTCCCTAAATAGAAGCGGGTCTTTCCATTGGTAGAAATGGTTGGTGGACAAGAATTTGTCCTTCTTGATTTTTGTCCAATCTTGTGGGGTTGCACCGGAGATGAGGTAGTTCACAATATCGGCATACCAAGGTAGTGAATCCATAGCCAAAATCGACTCAAAAAGTATCTGTGATGGGTGTACTACTCAGTAGAGGCTCTTGTTGTTCAATTCAGGATAGGTAATTGACGAGTCCGAAAATCACGTGTGTAAAAAGGTTGTTTTATCTTCGAGAGTGAAAATAAATTAATGTCGTTCGTTGTAGGCGGCGATAGGAAACAGTCAAGAAAATAACCACAAATTTTTAATTAATTTCAATTAAGTGGTTTTTATGTTTATTTTACTTGAGCAAGTCCCAAGGTCGATCACAAGGAGGCAAAGGAATAACCTAGAGTTATGTCTATCCAATTTCATGCTCGGTTTTCAAGGCAGTCTTTTTTTGGAATTTTTCAATGCAATAAAGGGATGCACGATGCAAATTCGGCCTATTTTAGGGACTAAAATGTAAATTTCAATCAAACGATGTCCGAAAAATACGAAACTTGGCCGAGATGATAATTATGACAAAATTAGTGCAATGTAATTTTTTGGAATTTTCTGATGCAATATGATTTTTTATGAATTTTTAAATGCAAACAGAATGATTTTCAATATTTAATTATAATAAATATTAAACCTATTTATTTTCAAGATATAAAATTATCAAAGATCTATCATTAGGTGATAGACCTCAGAAAAATCCTAGACCTCGAAAATGTAGGGTTGAATACCTATTAAAAATTAAATACTGAAATGTGCTAAATGATTTTTACATAGCAATTTATACATGCAAATGCAAAGATTTTGGGGAACAATGTCAAGCACAATAATTTCTACAATATGTGATTTTTTGGGGATTTTTAGAGCAATGATTAATCAATGATAAATTTCAGAGCATAAGATGGGCAAAATACGCAATTTTCCACAAAATAATTATTTATTAATTAACCATCAATCACAAAAATGTCTGCAGTAGCTCACAATGTAGATAATTAAGAGATGAAGAAAGTGTTATTTTTAAATAAATAAAATAATGTAAACTAGAGGTCTAAAATGCCACGGGAGTACAGGGGTATGAATGCAATAATTAAATAATACAATGCAGAACAGGGGTTTAGATGCAATTACCAAAAAGTCCGAGGACGTGAATGCAAAATTCCCGAAGGGGCACGTGACAAGCACGTGCCCTCTGGAATGGAGGGCTGGCGCGTAATTTGAAGATCCTCCGGGGGGGCTTTGCAAATGACCTAGGTGGTCACGTGCATAACACGTGACCCCTGGATGGTGTTGCTGACGTTCCCCCGAAGCACGTGCCTTGCACGTGCTTGGGGGCCTCAGGTCCCGAGCGCCCGGCCGCTGGCGGTGTGATAGAGGCGGAGGGGCGGAAGTGTCCCGGCGAGGCCTGGACGGTGGCTTCGAGGGCGAGGCTGAGGACTCGAGCCCCTGTCAGTGGAAGTGGAGCGCGGCGTTAGACGATGGCGGAGTAGTGGGCGTGCGAAGTTCGTCGGAGGGGCGCTGGCGTCGATGGAGAGCGCGTGGTCGGAGAGGGGGTTGTCGAAGAAGTAGATGGAGCTTGCAGATGGTCGGAGTAGCTGGTCGCAGTCGAGGATGAAGCTGGAGGTGTCGAAGGTCGGAGCGAGGCGGAGAAGATGAAGGCAGCGATGCGCGACGAAGTTGGAAGTCAGTGCAGAAGGTGATGTCGTTGAAGCGGTGGTCGTAGGCTCGTCGCTGCTGGCGGAGCGGGGCAGTATGCGGTGGAGGGCGAGCTCCGTGGCTGCAGCGGCGTTGGGTCGATGCTGGATCTCGTCGAAGACGAAGAAGAGGGGATATGTCACCGCCGCCTCCTCAAAGCTCTATCGACGGATGGGTTGGACTAGGGCGGTGATGTTTCTTAAATAGGGGAGGGGCGAGCGAAGGAAGATGTGGAGGAGGAGGAGGTTGGTTAGGGTCGCGGCCGGTGCAGGTTATGCGGGCGGCGGTTGGCGACGGTTTTGGAGTTATCGGGGCGGTGAAGTCGCGGGGGGACCATTGCGCGGTCAACGGGGCGGCGGCTGCGGAGATTGGGGAAGGAGATGAACCGCGGCCGTTCGATCGGCCGCTGATCGAACGGCCGTGGAGCTGCCTTGTTGCGAAGGGGAGAAAAGGGGGCGAGGCACGTGCATTGCATGTGCCTGGAGGCACGTGCCGCGCACGTGCGTGCCTTTTAATTTTTTTTATATAAAAACGAAATTTAAAAGGCCCGAAAATGACTGACATGTGGAGGCCTCTGGGGCTGCCACGTGTCAGCACCAGAAAAATCAGAATTAAAATCTTTTGTAAAATCGATAAAAAATAACAAATGACCTCGGATCGAAAAAGTTCCTTCACAAAAAATGCTCATCTCGACGAGATCTACAACTTTCATGAAGACATCAAAACCAAATTCGGTCAAATGTAAAAAGTGAATTTTTGGGGTATCCTATGTAAATAGAATACCTAGATTTTTGGGTTTTCTAATTTTTTTGTTATTTTTAAACACGATAAAAATCCGAAAAAATATGGAAAACTCAAAGATAAATAAAAGACACCTTAATCTATTTATTTTTGGATTTTTATTAATAAAGAAAATATATGCATAAAATACAAGGTCAAAAACCGCGAAAATATACAATGTACAAAAGAGGCCCAAAACCCAACTTTCACATACGAGCTCCGATTCACTTGAACTTGGTCTTGTTTTGAAGGTAATTGAATGTACATTAGTTCAAAAGTGAGTAGGATTAAATTGGACACTGGATGGGGAAGATATGGGGATTTTAGTCCGAAAATCCTGAAACTAGGGTTTGAGTTTTTGGTCCACTGACCTGGGTTAATTATTTTTTTTGTATTTTTCCTTTATTCTTGTTAGTGATGTGCACACAGTGGATGTGGTTTTGTGGCATTCGGAGTTAGCATGGAGGAGTTAAAAATAGGAGAAGTTAGGCTATTTACTGGTCAACATTGGCTGGGATTTTTGGCTTCTTATTTTATGCAGAAATTAACGCTAAAATGAAATTCTTATGAAATCATGCATGAATGCTTATTATACACAATAAATGCAGAAATGCAGTTGATTTTGAGGGACTTGAGCTTAATTAATGAGACTTAGAATGGTGAATCCGAGATTCATCATCCCCCTATACTTAAACCATGCTTGTCCCTGAGCATCAAAAAGAAATGCCATGAAGTGAAATGAGACTGGATTCCATACCAAGATCATGAGCTGAAGGTGAAAATGAAATTTAACTCGACCTTTGGATTAATAGTGTGGCGGAACTTCTGTGAGACTTGGAATTTTAAAATCAATATCCCCCAGGTTCTACACATCATTGTCACAGTTTTGGCTCAGAAGTCATCTTAGATCAATCCTCTTCCCAAAGTATACCCTATGAACATTGAATAACCGACTCATGTGTGTGAAGGGTTTTAGCTCTTCCCATTCAGAATGCCAGACTACCATGCTCCTCTCCTCTCTAGCAACTCGTCCTCGGGGAGTCAGGTATTTCCTTCTAAGGTCTGTCGCGCTGTGTTCACAATCGAATGAGAGAGAAGTTAGAAGAAGAAAAAAAGAACTGGAGGGTGGCCAGTGTAGTCACCTCTCCTTGTGAAGATGGCCAGTGTAGCCGAGTCTTCACCAAGATCTGCAAGTTCTTGAAGCTTGGACCTTTTTGGTCGGATTTTATTTGGTAGTTGCTTCTTTGTATTTGGAATTTTTGGTGGTTCTGCTTGGATCTTGTTGTGCCCCTACGGATATAGAATCTTTTTGTTCCGTACATTTTTTTGGGGTCTTAGAAAAAAATTGTTCCCAGCCGTCCATCCCTTTTCCGAAGCTTTATTTCAACCCGTACTCCGGTCTTTAGATTTCCACGCTACCAGAAAAGAGACTCACAGTCTTCCAACATCCCGTCTGGGTTGAGCTAAGTGCATAGTGCGAGAGTGCGAATTAATTCCCTATTATAGAGTTGTACCCAGAACGAAGAGACCAGGTTAGACACTAAGAGTCAAATGATGTACATTGTCATGTGGAACTTAAGGAATTAAGTCAAAAAGACCTGAAGCTCTTAAAATCCTATTTCTCGGTGAAGTTCCTCTGAAAGTTAGGTGGATTAAGGTCAAGTCCAGACTACTCTCGATTTCGGCTCATAACTCGGTTTAGAACCCAATGACTTTTCACAGATGCAAATGCATGTGATGTTGGATGAAGTACAGGTGTATGAAATGCAGACACACATTTTTTTTGAATTTTTTTTTGACATTTTATGCAAGGGAATTTTTTTATACAGAAAATGGAATAAGAAGCCTTCCTTTTTTTTCAAAAAATTTGGGTAAGTCAGTGTTAGTAGCAAAACCCTTTTTTCTTCTTTTTTTTGTTTTTGTTTATTTTTTTTTCAAGTTAGTACCCACCCCGTAAATACATATAGACTTACGCGAAAGTACGAGATATGAGTAAAATATATACAAAGTATATATACAGACCCCCCTATACTTAGCGAGTGATGTGTCCTCAGAGCACAAGAAGCGGAAGACATAGCTCGGGCTAAGCGTAATGGAGTGGAAAGAAAAGCGGTTAGGAGATGAGGAGAGTATAAACAGGTGGATATCGGTTCCCCATATACTTAGGCTCTAGTCAGCCTAAGTGTAAGAGAAGGATGGAAATGGAGTGATCGGGAGAAGGAGTGTGACGAGAGAAATGGTATATACAGATGGCATCGGTCCCCCCCTATACTTAGGCCTTGGCCTAAGAAGAGGAAGAAGCTGTACAAGGGAACCGATGTGGTTGGGAGGGAGGGTGGGTAGCCGATGATTAAGGCGGTTTTCGGCTGATCTTTTTGTGAGCCTGTGGTGGGAGATCGTAGTGATGAGTCGGCGATGAGGCATGTGATTCCCAACTAGAATCAGTGTCATCCTCAGAAAAATCATGATGGATAGTGGATGAAGTGTTTGAGTCAGATGAAAGATATCCATCATCGGAATTATCCTCAGAGGAGTAGTATTTGAAAGTTGACATACTCCAAATATTCTGGTCTTTTTGTTTCTTCAATTGTTTTCTCAAAATTTGTTCCTTCTTGGGGTCAATCGGTTTGTCCTCAGATGAATACTCAGAAGCACCGGTCTCAGTCAGCTCATATGAAATAATTCCAGTGTACTTGAAGAGTGCAGGAGTATCATCTTTGGATGAGTAGTAGTTAGGAACGGGAGTTGTCCAACGAGAATTGAATTTTGGATCCTTACGAAGATATGGCTTTAGGGCTGCCGAACAGACTTCACTCATGTAGACCATCTTTTCCGGACCTGATGAGGGATCATCAACTGATTCCTCTTCCGAAAGGTCAAAGGTGACTCTCTTTTTATTTCATCGTGAAGGTGTCGGTTCACTCGAATATCCAGATGAATAGCCATTAGAATTTTCCTTGGTCGGTGTTTGGTCTGCGCATTTGTTCTTAGTCTCCCGAATGTTTGAGCACTCTCGATTTGGGATGATTTGGTCAAGATATTCAGAGAATGTTGCTCCAGGGTGTGACCATGCATATGTCTCAGGATCGTAGTAGAAAGATTTGTCTATTTTGAGATCTGCGGGAATTGAAATACTGGGGAGAGTCTCTGCATGTTCTTTCTCAATTGATTCGATGTTGGCGCATTCCTGTGTCGAGTTGATGTAGTCCATGTAGTCAGAGTAGGTTGACCCAGGGTGTGCCCATGCATAAGTCTCCGGATCATATGATTCATATACATGATTCTCCATGGTGAGAGCGGTTGGGAATGGAGCAGGGGGGAGATTTTCTAAACCAATAGTCTCATCAACAACCGCTATCTCAGGTGTGGTTGCGGGGTAGGGCTCTTCTACCGCTTCATGGTTACGGTTGTCGGGGACTTCATGGGTTGCCTCAGAAGAACGTGGTTCCTCAAAGATCTGGTCAGATCTAAGTGCTTCCAATGCTGTGAAATTGATTTCCCGAGTCTCACAATCAATACTTGCCTTGGCCAATGCCAAGAATGGCTTTCCGAGAATGATTGGAGATTGGGTGAATTCTCCTTGATGCTCAATATCAATGATCGTGAATTCTACTTTAAGCGGAGCACCTTGGAATTTCATGATGACAGAATGATTCCTCTCGGTTGTTTTATAGATCGGTCCGCTAATTGAATAATCTCTCGTTTCTTCCTGATCGGTCCGAGTTGGAGTTCGTGAAATACAGAGGTCGGGAGGATATTAATCGGTGAATCGTCATCAGTCCGAGCATGGGTGAAAATCGTGTCTTTGAGTACACATTCAAATCTGGGCAACCGCTTCACTATGCGGCTCTTGGTTTTTCTCCTTAACATTAAGGAGGAGGCCATTGACAATATATGTCTCTCGGTCTTGGTTCTAATCCTGCCCGACTTTTTCATAGTTAATTTTTCCGTTAAAAATCTTTTAAGGTCGGGGAAGTGTTCAATGGCCTGTAGAAAGGGAAGTTCAAAAATCAATTTCTTTCCTAGTGCTTCCCGTACAGTTGGATCCAAATTCCTTAGATCGTCTTCAGTCTCAATTTTTATGTAATTTTCTAAATTTTCAATTTTTTTGTGGTTTTCAAATATTTCCAATTTTTTGGTATTTTCTGGGTGGTGTGGGGGTGTGGGGTGTTCTTCAGATTAAAAGGGGCTCTGGTGTTCAGGGTGATGGTCACCAATATAGTCATTTCTAGGGAAATAATATGCAGAAGTGATATTGTCAGAATCATCCTTAGGTCCCTGAATATCATCAGAATTTTCAATCTCAGATCCAATCATTTCCTCATTTATTTTAATGTCCGAGCTACCATAGAATGCGATGAATCGGTCGGTGAATTTTTGAAATCTATCCTCCATCAATTCGAATCTTGTTTTTATCCTCAAAATATCATCCTCAAAATTCAATTCATGGTCAATCATAGGCGTAGTCGGTGTGTGTTCGATAATTTCATCTTCCATTTTCTCGTTTGTGCTGAGAGGAGAATTTCTTGGAATATCCAATATATGATCGTTAATTTCGGAAAATATCTCCTCAATAATCATGGAAGGCGGCTGCTCATATGATCCAGACATGTGGAGTTGGTTCAAAGGGTGTTCAATTCTTTGAGTGGTCAGACCTTGATGTTGTGGAGTCAGCATGTAATCAGTCCAATCCTCTATATGATTGTCATGTCTGAAAAGGGGGTTGTGATGGTCAATCCAAGATGATGATTGTTCATATGTGTTCAAGGGGAGGGTCGATGGAAGAGGAGAAGAGGTGTTCAATTCGATCATGTGGTTACCATCTCCCATGAATGATGGATTGATATTCACCGAATATGATGGGTGAATTGCATGATCGGTGTAGAGAGGATTGATATATGAAGAAGTGGAGACCTCAGTCGATTGTTGATTTGTTGTGTCCGAAAATAGAGGATTGTCATTCATGAAGCAGATCGGATTGGTAAAAAGAGATGGTGGTTGAGAATCTCTTGGAGGAGGTGTTTTGGATCTAACCGACACGAATTCGTTTTCATAATATAGTTCTGATGGATTCTCGGTCATTTCTGAAAGAGTTGAAAGGAATGAGGGGTTGGGTCTATTTTTGTACAAGAATTCCATTATCAAGAAGAGAGGAGAGATGATTGCACGGGATAGTCAAGAGAAATCAAATGTGCGGCTATTGATCTTGAAATCGGTTCACGCACACCAATGCAAACACAATTCAAACCCTGGGTTCACCAACGCACACAATGAAGCCGTAAGAGATCGGCTATTATCTTTTCAATTTTAGTTGGTGATAAATCAATCTTGGCAAAATTTAGCGAGCTGAGATTTTGAATTTGGGCTCTAGCCTTAATTGTCGTCTCTCGCTCACTCAGAAAAAATAAAAACATCCAAGGTCGGGGTTGCTCTCCCGCAGAAATTCTTGATTTTATGGGTTATTTTGAAATCGGCTATATTTAGCACTCCCGATTTTTAATGAGGTGATCACTAAAGAATTTAGATGAGCACAAATACACGTCTACCGTCCAATCCCAATTTCCTTTTAAAATTATGTGATAAAACAAGAGGGACGAGTTTGGGAAAAGCCGATGCACGCGAAAAACAATGATGTATGCTCAGTTAGAAGACTTACAGTGCCTCCTCGCAATCTCCATGTGGGATGCAATACAGAATTGAAAAATTTATTCTAAATGCGTGCAAGCCGATGAAAAACCCCACCTAAGTAGAAAGTTCTATTAGCGGGAAGAATTGAGTTAAATTTGGCTAAGTTGAACAATCTATGTGCGTCTTGATTAATGTGAAGTGTGGCTTAAGATCCTACGAGCACAATCAAAAAATAAAAATGCTCTGAGAGCCGTATGTACAGGTCTATCCTAATCGCCACTCAAGTCAGGCACCACCCTCACCGGAGAGTGAAACAGGCCACGACACACCACAAATACAGTTTAATATCTTTTTACACACGCGAGAGTCCAAACGGACACCGCTATAAATGAGCAGAAAATAAAATTTGCAGAAATTTAAAACCTAGACTCTACGCTCTCTCACGACTCGATTCAATCTTAAATTAATTGTGGTTTCTTTGGATGTCGGTGAAGATGCGTCGGTTTCTAGAAAAACCACTCCACGTGCGTGATGAATACCCATTCATCACTCTTTATTCTTCTATTTTAGCTACAAAAACCTTTGCAAATGAATGTAGATATATGTAAATACAAATAATTACCAAAAGCATGCATTGTGTAAAAACCTATAATTAGCATGTTTTTGTGCAAAAATAAAAGAATAAAGATTAAAAAGAAAAAGAGGGAAATATTTAGAATAAATATTGAGCAACCTAACCCAAGGGAGGGCTCAGCATGGGCCTGACCGCATAAAAGCCAAAGTAGAGGGAGATGGGGGCTCTTGTGTAAATATTTATGTAAATAAAATAAAAAGATATTTTCCTCACCAAAAATATGCTTGTAAATACTTGTATATATTTATAAAATATAAAAACAAAAGAAAAAAAAGTTAAAAATCTAAAAGTATTAAAATACCCCTTCACCATGTACATGAACCACCCCTAGATATTTGTTTAACCTTGTAAATAGATAAAATTAATTTCCAAACTTTTTGTAAATATTCTATGTTATATATTGTAAATAAATAAAATAAAAACAATTAAAACAAAACAAAATAAAAATAGAAAAATTAAAAATACAAAAATACATTGTACATATACCTTGTATATAGATGCATATATATATATATATTTTACCTATGTAAATAAATACTAAAAATCAAATAAAAATACCTTTTTATTCCTTATTTTATAATAAAAATAAATAAAATATAAAATAGGAATAAAATTGCACAAAAATAACATTTAAAAATCAAAAGTCAAAACCCTATATATTGTATATATACCTATATATAGTACATACTATGTATATAGCTTATTTTTATTTCGAAAAAATTTTAAAAATCACTAAAAAATAGAAAAAAAAATAAAAATATTTCATGTTTTAACTTTTTGCAAATTCGGCCATTTGCTTCCTTAATTTTGAGCTTCAAAGTCCAGACACGTGGCCCATTCCCATTGGGTCCTAGGGATGTTGACCGCCCGGTCAACTACCCCCCCCCCCAGGACCACCTCCCGCGGGTCTGAGCTCCGGACCCGACTTCCCAAATTTCTACCCGCTCGACCGGATTTCCATTTCACCAAACCCCGACTCCATTTTGATCCTCCCACATCCGACATCTTCACCGGGCACACACCTTGGGATCCGCGCTCCTCATCGACCTACCCGAGCCAGTCTTAGCCGGACCCCTCCAGCGTACATAAGCGAGCTCCGCCACCCATTTTCACCATCTTTGGCCATTCACCTTCTTCTCCTGTGAGCTCCAGAGAGACCGCAAGAGTGACAGCTAGCGCCTCGTCCTGTCGTAGCGAGGAAAGGAGGAGGACCCATCGATCCGGCGACGTAGCCACCGTAGCTCCGCCACCAGCGTGAGCTCCGAGCCTCGGACCGAGACGATCCTCGAGGCGACGACCAGGAGCATCCCCAGCTCCGCCCCAGTCTCTTCGACCACCTAGGTAACCCCTTAGCCTTCTCGTTTCCTTCAATTTCCATTTACGCCTAATTCGCTCCGCCGCCGCATTTCTCCGATTCATCCCGGTTCCGACCACTATCCGATCATCGGAATCGACCATCACGTTCATCTCTCCCCGACGCACCTTCTCCACCCATTCGCCCAACCCAGCTCGCACAGGAGCTGGGTACCGAGCTCCTCCGTCCACCACCTTCGCCGGAGCTCGCCTCTTCGACCCATCGTTAACCCCCACTTCGCCTAATCGGGTCGAGGCAATTTGCCCTCGACCCGTGAGTCTTCTGGTTCGCTTTTCAGGTCAAAACGAGGGCCATCTGAGGCCCTTCGCCATCTTGCCAGGAGTCCCAGCTCCGCCGACCTCGCCCGATCTCCCCGGAGCTCGGCGCGATCATCGGAGCATCGCAGCAGACGCAGGAGCGCTCCAGCTTGCTTTTCCGACCATCAGAGTGCTCCAAGGAGGAGCCCAGCGCACGCACGAGCCCGGCGAGTCTCGCCGGGGACCTGTTCATCCAGGACCCTCCTCTGCCGTTGATCGCCTCCCTCCGCTCCAGACTTCATCCAGGCCGTCCGTCCCTGGAGCCACCAGCACCGCTCGATCTGAGGAGAGACGATCCGGAGCGCCCACCGTCAGCAGCCGTCCGATCTCCACGTGGCGCGCATCCAGCCCATCCGCTTAATAAAGGGTAATTTACCCTTAGGCCCTGTCTTTATTGTTATTTCGTTTTAGTCTTGTAAATATTAAAGTCAGTTGTTAAGTTTTAGGTTTATTTGCATAGTGGCCCCTGTGCTTTAGTTTATTCGCATTTATACCCCTGCCAGTTGTGGACTCGTGCTTCGACACGTGATATTTTGGGTTATTTGCAGTAAACCCCCCTGTAGTTCTGGATGTTAATGAATGAATGAAATCTTTTACTTATTTGCCTTTATACCCTTGTGCGTGATTTATTTCCACATGTGCGATATATTTTGGGTAATTTGCAGGTGAGCCCCCTGGACTTTTGGTACGTGTTACCGATAAGTCCTCGGGACTTATTTTTATTACATTTGGGTCCCTGAGTGCCCCAGGCATGCGCGTTGCGCGTGTTTTGCTGGGTATTTTGCACCAGGACCCCCAGAACTTAGGGTATTTGCACTTTGGTCCCTGTGCACAATGCCCATCCTTTATTTTTGAATAAAATATCAAAACACCTCCAAATCCAACGAAAATTTGACACATGGCTCCTGCCATGGTGTAGGATTTTTGTGGATTTTTGAGGACATTTTTGATTTCGTTTGTTATTTTTAAAAATTCAAAATCCTCTATTTTTGTCACTGTCTAGCTTGAAAAATCACAAAAAAAATATTTAAACTCAATTAAAAATTCTATAAAAATTAGTTACTGTTTGTCTTGCTTAGTTTGATTTTCTAGCCAATTTTGGCTATTTTTCATTACTTAAAACCACTAAAACTTAAAAACACTCAAAAACCTATAAAAATTCTAGTAAATAAATTAAAAATCCAAAAATAATAAAGTTGGTACCTAAATTTTCCTTGTTTCATCTTCTTTATAGGAAAATTACCTCCACGCCATTTTAAGGCCCTTAGATATTTTATCTAGGGCGTTTTGGCTCGGCTGGACAGTACCCACTGTTTGCTTCACCTTTTGATTTTTAGAAAATAAAATAAACATCAGAAAATTCTCAAAAATTCACCAAAAACACTAAAAAATATAAAATACATAAAAATGTTTTTGTTTGAATTCTAGGTTTAATTTTAGTGCATTTAATAATTGTTGAAGTGTGTGTTTTCTTTGTTTTTCTTATTTTCTTTACACATTAAAAATCCAAAAAAATATAAAAATACTTAAAAACCACTAAAAATATTTTGTTCTTTTATTTTCTTTATTTTTACTACTTCATAGGCCTCGCGGCCAACCCGTGCTCCTTGAGTTCGACCGTGGGTGCTATACCAGGTTAGTCACATAGCAGGACCGCTATTCGTGTTTCGATTGATTTTATCTTTATTTAGTGGTTCACATTTTTCTTGATACACATCGTCTGATCGCTTGGGTCGCGATGACCTATTTTTAGTACCTTATACCCGAGTGTTCGGTCATGTTATCAGAATGGCGCCGTTGCCGGGGAGCACGGCTTAGTAGTTTTCCTTTGATTTTCGTTTTTATTTTCGCGGCTTCTCGCGGCTTTTGTTTTTATTTTCTTTTTTGTTTGATTTTGTTTTATTTTCTTTTTCTTTTATTTTTATTTTTATTTTTGTTTTATTATTGAGTGTTTATTTTATTTTGTATTTTTGCACATATACCCTTATTTTCATTTCCAGTCATTTTTCTTTTATTATTATTTGATTATCTAGTTCTGACCACTCTGTTCTTTCTTGCGAGGGCCCGAGGACCGAGGCGGCCGATTTCGAGAAGCCGACGCAACCGAGGAACTTGGAGGCGGCTTCCTTCTCTACGAAGTCGCAGGAGAGAGCGAGAGAGAGAGAGTTGAGTGGGTGAGGTTAGATTAGGTTTTATTTTTATTTCATTATTATCGTAATAATACAGGGACTCAGACACTTTTCTGGACACTTGAACTCGTAGCGGGTATGTTTTGCCGAGCACCGGTGTGCTCGGGGGACCCTTAGTTTTTCGCGGCTTTTTACGCGGTTTTGGTTTTCTTTTATTTTCTTACTTCCTTTTCCGGTGTTTACGCGGTTTTTGCTCGAGCCCCTAGACTTAGGAATTTCACTTTCTTGTGCCATAATTAGTAGGATCCCCACACCTAATTGCTTGCCTGTTCCTATAGAACGTTAATCGGACCTACTAAAAATCATTAATAAAAATAACCGAATCATCTCCTTCGTAGCCTACGTGCCGTAGCCCATCCTGTAAAGCGCTAACTCCTACCCCCGATTTGTCGGACAGAGGAGGGACGGGCCAAGACCGGACTCTTTGGCTTGGAGGTCGGTGACCGGTTAGACGGTTCTTACGATAGAAATTGCTCGTCTAGGACTCGGCTTTCCCGTTGCATCATATAGGTAGTTTATTTTCAGTCTTTAAATTCTGCGCGGATCACTTGCATGTAGAGTGCTGGAGACAAGGTACGCATTTCTTACTCAGCATGCATCATTGATTTCATCGCGCATCGGCTTTTTCGTCTTCTCCCCCCTGTTTTGGACTAAATAATCAGGAGAACCGAAAAATTCGTTAGGCCGTTTGTTTTTTATTTGAAAAAAAAATTAAAAAGAGAAACCATAAAACTGGGACTGGTTAACACTATTGATCTTAAAAGACGCTCACCCTAAAAATTTTGTCTTGGGGAGAGCAACCCCCTCATTGTATGGTTTGGATGCGCGAGAGAGTGACCCGCACCCTAGGTAGAGCCCTCCGGTGATACTCCCGACCGATTACCGACTCTTCCGTGCGGGCCAGTCGGTTGGGGTAGCATTGGGTATCCTAACAGGTCACGTAAGCGCTCTGATATTTTGTGTGTTCACCTAATAAAATTGACAAGATAATTTTGATCGAACTTTCATGGTCTTCAGCTCGCGTCGCGTTGGTGAATCGGGGGTTTGTTTTGTGATCATAGTTTCTCCAGATCTCATCCGCCCTACTTGCGAGATCAAGATGATGGGTAGACGCTCTCTTAGGCAGCCTCTGGCTGCACCGCTCTCGGGCACGTCTACCCAATCATCTAGGTTGGCTCGCGAGAGCCAAGACCAGCTCTCCGAGCCCGAGTACGACTCCGCCCTGTTCCCCCTCGACCCCCTTTCTTTCATACCTGAGAGACATGAGCCCGAGGAGAGATTAATAGATTTGACAGCACCTGAGTTGGGCTCCTTTGATTTTGCAGACGTCATGGCTGGCAGTTCTAAGGATCGTTCCCGTACAGAGCACGTCGTGATGGATCAGGGAGCGATCAACTCCACCTTGATTGCCTCATTAGAGACAGTTCAGCAGCAGTTACGCGATCAGGGAGCGTTCATGATTGAGATGAGGAGAGAGTTGGAGCGCCTCCGAGCAGAGCGAGATGAGCAGAGCGAGCCTGAGGACGGACCAGATGCAGAGGCACGAGCCGCAGCAGCAGCAGCCGCCGCCGTAGCGGCAGCCGCCGCGGCAGGAGGACCACCGAGACCGATGCGGGAGTTGCACAACCTCGGATCTACACTGATGCACCATTGGGTGGTGGTACCTGCTATCGTGGGGGACTTCAAGTTCCCCCCGAACACCCTGCAGATGCTTCCCCGATTCCACGGACTTGCCACCGAGGAGCCCCAGTACTGTCCACGACCGTCATGTGGACCAGGATACGATTCGGATGATTGCCTTCCCCTTTTCACTGGCAGATAGAGCAGCCACCTGGCTGAAACACTTGGGGAAGTTTGTCTACACCTGGGAGCAGCTCCGCACCGAGTACTTGAACAAGTACTACCCACTCGGGCAGACGAATGCAGCGAGGGCCCTGATCAGCAACTTCTCCATGCTCCCCAACGAGCAGTTTCACGAGGCATGGGAGAGGTTCCGAGAGCTCACAGACAGATGCCCGCACCACGACATCACGAAGCCGAACCTTGTGCAGAGCTTCTTCAGCGGGTTGACACCAGAGCTCCAGGGCCTGGTGAATGCTTCTTGCGGCGGGTCCTATTTCGCCAAGGACCACGACCAGGTCTGGGCCATCTTCGAGGAGATGGCTGAGAATTATATGGTGATGTCCCAGACCCGGTTGTACACACAGGGGAGACCCCAGCAGCAGCCAGGACTCGTGTAGTACCAGCGGATAGCACGGGTCGATGCAGGTCCATCCAGCTCGTCCGCAGACGCAGCAGCACAGGCAGAGTCGTCTGCTGCGGACATGGGTATCATCAGCGAGAAGTTGGACCGCATGGAGCTGATTGAGAAGAAGCAGTGCCAGAGCCTCACTCAGATGGATCAGATGGCACAGACTCTGAGCGACATGAAGACCCAGCTTATGTGTCTCCAGGAGGCACAGAGGGCTTCACAGCCCCGTCTTCAGTCGCGAGGCGATACCGGCGGCAGCAGCAGCTCGTCCCAGCGCTCCAGCTCCCTACAGCAGCCTAGACAGGTTCACCTTGTACAGGCGGAGCCGCACCAGCAACCGCAGCCCACCTACCAGTCCCCACCATCTTCAGACATGCAGATGGTGGTCTACCAGCCGGACCAGCCTCTGGCAGTACTCCGGCCATCCCCCTACGATGCAGAGCCGTTGATGGATGTCAACGGGATTTGGTATGACTGCCCCCAGCCTGGGATCCGACGAGATCATCTCGGATTCAGGTGGGGGAGTGGAGGTACCCAGCCCCAGCAGCAGCCAGCCGGTCAGGGAGGGCAGTATGCCCAGCAGAGAGATCACCAGCCGCAGCAGCAGCCCCCAGCTTACCAGTCACACCAGCCATCATCCTTCGTTCCTCGTCCCTATCAGCAGCAGGGACAGTCGTGGAGACGTGAGCAGCAGGCTCACCCAGCATACCTGCAGCATCCCTCTTCCTACCCCTCTCAGCAGCACCACCAGTAGTCTCAGCAGCCTCAGCGCCAGAGAGGCTACCCGTCGGGCTCCCATGAGAGCCCCGCCTTGGATGACGTCGCCCGCCTCCTCACGGATCAGCAGGCCACATTTAGACGGGAGATGGACGAGTTCCGCCAAGAGATGCAGGACCTGGTGAGAGGAAAGGCCGCCATTCCTGCACAGATCGAGCTGAACCCGAATAACCTCAAGAAGAAATCTGAGCAGGTAGTTTCCACTGAGTACACCACTCCTAGTGATCCATTTGTTGATACATCTTCGGATCTGTTTGATGCTGATTTTGTTGCACTTAGGAGCGGTAGGACACCAGCAGGCGGCGGCGCCTCGTCTGAGCTACACCACGAGGATACTTCCGGGGCGCCACATGAGGAGGAGGAGAGCGGTACTGAGGCCGCTCCAGATGACGATGGTGGTACTGATGCCACCAAGGATGCTGATTCCACCGGCGGTACTGAGGCCACCGCTTCACCAGTTCGAGGAGGTGGTACTGACGCCACCAGTTTAGCCAAGCCAGCCCGCGGTACTGATGCCGCGAGACGTCCAGCAGCAGCAGCAGCAGAGCCAACCAGAGGTGGTACTGAGGCCACCAGTGTTCAGTTTGATAGAGATGTTGTCTTTCCTCATGTTACTGTATCTCATAACTCTATTTTGAATAAAGTAAAAGGTTTAGTTTCTTTTGGTCCCACTGTGGTGAGTGATGTATGTGTGGATCCGGCCGTCGAGCCGTCTAGGCCTTTTCCTAGTCCTTCATCTGCGAAGGACCCTGTGATCCCCTTCCCTAGAGCCCTTCAGATGGGGAAGAGGAAGAAAAAAGAAAATGATCCAAAAAAGAGAGAGCGGGAGGAGTTCAGTCAGAGCATGATCGACAGGTTTCACATCCAGCTGACCCTCCAGGAGGCTTTGCAGCACATCCCCCTTCTTCATCGATCTTTGAGAGACAGGACCACGGTCAGGAGGAGGAGGAGGAACCACACTTCAGAGATTCATGTGCTGACGAGAGCCACTTGTTTCGCGATCCAGAACCGTCTACCGGCCAAGAGGCCAGATTCAGGGGCCCCGTATGTCAGATGCCAGATTAGTGAGCAGAGGTTCGACCGTACTTTATTAGATAGCGGATCGTCGATCAACCTTCTTCCGGCAGCCCTTCTCGACCGCTTCGAGTTGGGTACTCTTAGACAGAGCAGGACAGTCCTTCAGTTTGCTGATCGATCTGTCAAGAGGCCGAAGGGGTTGTTGCGAGACGTTATCGTCACGATTCAGGGCCTGAAATTCCCCGTGGACTTCGTAGTGTTGGACATGGAGATCCCTGATTCAGTGACCGATACCCCCATCATCCTTGGTCGTCCGTTCTTGGCCACAGCCAAAGCGGTGACTGATCATGATAGCGGGAAGGTATACTTTCGCGTCGAGGGCGAGAGTATACAAATAGAGACGGTCGAGGATTACAGAGCCAGAGAGAGAGCACGCTCAGAGGCTAGCACAGATTCAGAGCAGCTGACAGACGCAGAGCTAGACATCCACCAGGACTGTGATTTTGTGATCACAGATGATGAGGCAGCACGGGCAGAACCTTCAGCACAGGCCATCCTCTCATTTCCAGACACCACGGATGCCGAGATGACAGCAGAGGAGAGCTTGGAGAGCACAGCCCTGGTTCAGGATACTACAGAGGCAGCAGAGCCAGTCCTTGATCGCGACACGACTATCAGTGATGGTGGTGCTGAGGCCACCTTGTGTGATGGTGGTACTGATGCCACCGTATTTGATGCAGATCCCTCGGATTCAGAGTTTGATTGGGCAGATTGTGATGATCAGATGCCAGACTTGAGTCCACTTGAGCCGACAGATGAGGAGGAGGCAGATGCAGAACAGATCAGAGACAGCACAGTTGAGCAGCCTTCTCCAGATCCAGTTTGCGAGAGTTCGCTTTCTTTCTCCCAGGCAGATTTGGCAGACTTAGCAGCATTCACTCATTTCCTTCCGCAGCCAGATTTGCCAGCACCCAGCCTTCCAGAGCTGAAGCCGCTCCCTACTTCGCTGAAGTATCGGTTCCTTGCAGGCGAGCCAGAGATGTACCCAGTCATCATCTCCGCCGATCTGACTGGAGAGCAAGAATCCCATTTGATGGGGGTTCTTGAAAAGAACCGCAAGGCAATCGGATGGAGCGTAGCAGATCTCCATGGGATTAGTCCATCAGTGTGCTCCCACCATATCTATCTCGAGGAGGGGGCGAAGCCGTCGCGTGAGTTCCAGCGGCGACTGAACCCCAACCTGAGAGAGGTTGTGATGAAGGAAATATCAAAATGGTGGAGTGCAGATTTTATTTATCCCATTTCCGACTCCAAGTGGGTCAGCCCCTTGCATGTGGTGCCCAAGAAGACGGGCATCACGACTGTGATCAGTGAGTCGGGAGAGGAGATTGCTACATGAGTACCCACCTCTTGGAGGGTCTGTGTTGACTACAGGAGACTCAACCAGGCCACCAAGAAGGACCATTTCCCCCTGCCTTTTATTGACCAGATCATTGAGATACTGGCAGGGAAGAGCCATTATTGCTTCCTGGATGGGTACTCGGGCTACAATCAGGTAGCCATCGCTCCTGAGGATCAGGAGAATACCACCTTTACCTGTCCCTTTGGTACATATGCCTTTCGACGCATGCCATTTGGGCTATGCAACGCCCCTGCGACTTTTCAGAGGTGCATGCTGTCGATATTTTCGGACATGTTAGGGGAGTGTTTGGAGGTCTTCATGGATGATTTCTCGGTCTACGGCGACGGATTCAACTCCTGTCTTGACTGTCTAGACCGAGTACTCCAGCGATGTATTGAGTATCAGTTGGTTCTATCTTGGGAGAAGAGTCACTTCATGGTGACTCAAGGGACGGTGCTTGGCCACATCATATCCAACATGGGCATGGAGGTTGATCCGGCCAAGGTTGATGTCATTAGAAAACTCGCACCGCCGTCCAATCTGAGGCAGCTACGGTCATTCCTGGGGCACGTTGGATTTTATAGGAGATTTATTCAGGATTTCAGCAGGATTGCCCGACCGTTGACTGACCTCTTGACGAAAGACACCGAGTTCCTTGTCGATGACAAGTGTCTTTCGTCCTTCGCGACTCTCCAGCAGTGTGTTATTGAGGCTCCTGTCCTCCAGCCGCCAGATTGGTCTCTCCCATTTGAGATCATGACGGATGCCTCCGATTTAGCCGTAGGGGCAGTGCTGGGACAGAGGAGGGATGGAGTTCCATTTGCCATTCACTACGCTAGTCGCACATTGGATTCCGCCCAGCAGAATTACACGGTCACGGAGAAGGAGATGCTAGCCGTAGTGTTCGCCCTAGATAAGTTCAGATCGTATATCATTGGATCTAGAGTGACTTTGTACACAGATCACACCGCCATCAGGTACCTCATGGCAAAGAAGGATGCCAAGGCCAGATTGACTAGATGGATCCTTCTACTCCAGGAGTTCGACATTGAGATCAAGGATAAGCCTGGAGTCAAGAATGTGGTGGCGGATCATCTCTCCCATTTAGAGCAGCCTGAGGAGACTGAGCAGATTGACCCTATTCGAGATACCTTCCCAGATGAGGCGATCCTTGCTATCGCCTCACTCCCGTGGTACGCCGATATTGTGAACTTTCTCGTTGCTGGGAAAGTCCCACAAGATTGGCCCAGGCAGAGACTTGAGACCTTCCTTGCGAAGGCCAAGTCCTACCATTGGGAGGATCCCATCCTTTACCACGAAGGAGGGGATAGCGTCTGGCGTCGGTGTATTCCTCAGGAGGAGCACCATAGCGTCCTCACTTACTGCCACAAGCTTGAGGCAGGAGGACATCATTCTGGGAGGAGAACGGCACAGAAAGTGCTCCAATCCGGCTTGTGGTGGCCTACCCTCTTCAAGGACTCAGATGAGTTCGTGAAGAGGTGTACTGACTGTCAGAGGATGGGTACTTGTGGACAGCATGATATGATGCCGATGCAGCCCATTCACTTCTGTGAGGTTTTTGACGCATGGGGCATCGATTTCATGGGTCCATTCCCCAAGAGTCAGAGATTCGAGTACATTCTGTTGGCCGTTGATTATGTTAGTCGTTGGGTGGAGGCTATCCCCGCCCGAGCTGCTGATGCGAGGACAGTCTACAGATTTTTGAGGAAGCACATCATCACGCGGTTCGGGGTTCCACGAGTTCTGATTTCTGATGGGGGATCTCACTTCATCAACGACCAGGTGAAGGCACTTGCTAGCGAGTTCGGCATAGATCATCGTGTTGCTACACCTTACCATCCACAGACGAATGGTCTAGCCGAGGTGTCGAATAGGGAGATCAAGACTATATTGCAGAAAGTCGTCCGCCCTGACCGAAAGGATTGGTCACAGCTTTTGGACTCGGTCTTGTGGGCATATAGGACGTCTTTCAAGACTCCATTGGGCACATCTCCCTTCCGCCTCGTATATGGCAAGCCGTGCCATTTACTTGTTGAGCTGAGGCACAAGTCACTTTGGGCAGTCACAGATATTCTTATGGATCCAGATGGTATGGGAGACCAGAGAAGGGCAGAGTTAGCTGCCCTGGAGGAGCTTAGAGATACAGCATTCTCAAACAGCCTACATTATAAGGAGAAAGTGAAGGAGTGGCATGATTCTCACATCAGCCACAAGCATTTTGAGATTGGACAGAGAGTATGGTTGTTTGATGCGAGGCTACGTTTATTTCCAGGGAAGCTACAGAGCAAATGGAAGGGACCCTACTTGGTCAGAAAGGTACACGACAACGGTAGCATCGACATATCTGAGTTGTCTTCTGAGAGTACCTTTAGAGTGAACGGCCAGCGGCTCAAGCCATTTCTAGATCATGAGCCGCGGGTCATTGATCTTGCCCCTATTCATTTTGCGTGAGATGTGGTCTTTGACTCACATCTAATGCATCTCACGCCTGAGTTTCACTGATCTTCCGCCTTGTATAGATCTAGATGTCCATATCGCTACAGTCTTTAGTCCCATATCCCTTTCTTCATCTTGTGATTATGCTATACTTAGGGTGCACTTTACCCTAAGTATAGGGGGGATGCGAGACCTTATGGGTATTTCTTTTGTTTCTGCTTACCCCTGTTTTGCTGCCGATACTTAGGGATCTTTCACCCTATGTATAGGGGGGGTAGACCCTGTACATTCTCCACTCGGTTTTTCCCTTAGTGTACAGCCTGCTATACTTAGGATTATTTAATCCTAAGTATAGGGGGAAGACCTGAGATCCTCTATACCTTCTATTTTATTCTTCCTCTTTGTATATAGCCTTTCTTTTCACTGCCCTATGCCGAGCACGAGTTATGTCTTCTTCATCGCTCTTGACTCTGAGGACATCGTTCGAGCTAAGTATAGGGGGTGTGTATATATTTCATATATACTTTAGCCATAACCCGTACTTTGTGTGAGTGTGTTAATAAATAAAATGGCTAAAACTCACAAAAAAATAAAAAATTTTTTTCATGTACATAAACTTCTTTTATTTGCACATAAATAGCTAGTGTACAAATTATTTTTGTAAAAATGATTTCAAAAATCTTTTGTGTAAAGCTTGTGTAAATATTTTTGTATCAAAATTATGTATATAGTACAAAATTTTTCCAAAATGTTTTGAAAATCAAAAGTTTGCAAAATTCTTGTGTAAATGTGTGTAAATATCTTTTTGCAAAACTTGCACTTCATGCATCATTCATGATTTCAAAACATTTTTCAAAAATTCTGCATGTTTGTAAAATTTGTGTAAATAAGCATCTTTTGTACATATGTATATAGTTTTCCTGGATGATAGTTGACATTTAAACTAGCCTGGAATCAAATTGAGAAATGGAGCTTGATTAAGATCTTAATCCACCTAATTTCTAAGAGGAACCTTATAGGGCTTAGGTTTAAGGCTTTTCAGGTCCATGGTGACTTAATTCTTTGAGTCCACTAGGCTATGAGCACATGTCATCTCAATGAGCCTAAGTAGAGCACTTAACAACAACACATGACTCATATATATTATGACTTTACTTGGACACCAGCACTATGCACCGAGCTCTCTACGGATGAGGTGGTGAGGAGGCAGTCTTCCTTGACTTGGGGTAGCATATGAGGGTAGTACTTCTAGGCGGAACCTCTCTTCTTCTTTTAGTGAAGGAAGTGCGTCTCAACTTAGTCTGGTTGCCATGAGGTCTAACGACGGGAGTTGTGGGTTGCAATAAAGCTTCAAAAGAGGGATAGTCTACTGGCTCAAGAGGAAAAACTCCTTGTATATATGCTGCACATGTATATGTTGTACAGATGCACTCGAAAAAAATGTGCAAAAAGAAAATAACTCCAAAAAAGTGGTGGGTCTGATAGAAAATGATAATCCCACCGGAGTATGTATATAGAGTGCAATAAGCAAAGCTTGAGTTTCATGATCCACCTGTTGTAGCTTGCAGCAGGGAGACTTGGCTACACTGGTCAAGCTCCCAAGGGTACTTGGCTACACTGGCCTTGACCCATTCTCTTCTTCCCCCTCTTCTTGAGTCAGTTGAACTTGAACTTAGAAGGGAATACCCCGCTCCTTGAGGAAAGAGTGGCCAGATTGAGGTCATAGAGTTACCTTGTTGGGGAGGGTTGTCAAGTTGCCATTTTTGAGGTGGAGAGCTTAGACCTCACTTTCACAGGACAAGAAAAGATTCATGGTCTTCAGGGTTTGTGATTGATGACTTGTTCTGACCTGGAGCATTGAGGAGTCTTGGTTATAGATTAGTGGAACTTAGAGGCTGTTGAGTTTAGACTTAAGTCCAAATAAGGTTCCGACACATTAATAATCCAAAGATCTGATCGAGCTCCATACCCCAATTTAATGAAGGCAAGTTTAATAATCAACCTTGATCCATGTACATCCTCTTTTTCTTTTTCTTTCTTTCTTTTTCACTTCTTTTTCGAATAAGTGTTTGCTAAGGGACTAGCAAAGTTAAGTATAGGGGGTGTTGAATACCCATTCATCACTCTTTATTCTTATATTTTAGCTACAAAAACCTTTGCAAATGCATGTAGATATATGTAAATACAAATAATTACCAAAAGCATGCATTGTGTAAAAACCTATAATTAGCATGTTTTTGTGCAAAAATAAAAGAATAAATATTAAAAAGAAAAAGAGGGAAATATTTAGAATAAATATTGAGCAACCTAACCCAAGGGAGGGCTCAGCATGGGCCTGACCGCATAAAAGCCAAAGTAGAGGGAGATAGGGGCTCTTGTGTAAATATTTATGTAAATAAAATAAAAAGATATTTTCCTCACCAAAAATATGCTTGTAAATACTTGTATATATTTATAATATATAAAAACAAAAGAAAAAAAAGTTAAAAATCAAAAAGTATTAAAATACCCCTTCACCATGTACATGAACCACCCCTAGATATTTGTTTAACCTTGTAAATAGATAAAATTAATTTCCAAACTTTTTGTAAATATTCTATGTTATATATTGTAAATAAATAAAATCAAAACAATTAAAACAAAAACAAAATAAAAATAGAAAAATTAAAAATACAAAAATACATTGTACATATACCTTGTATATAGATGCATATATATATTTATTTTACCTATGTAAATAAATACTAAAAATCAAATAAAAATACCTTTTTATTCCTTATTTTATAATGAAAATAAATAAAATATAAAATAGGAATAAAATTGCACAAAAATAACATTTAAAAATCGAAAGTCAAAACCCTATATATTGTATATATACCTATATATAGTACATACTATGTATATAGCTTATTTTTATTTCGAAAAAATTATTAAAAATCACTAAAAAATAGAAAAAAATAAAATAAAAATATTTCATGTTTTAACTTTTTGCAAATTCGGCCATTTGCTAGCTTAATTTTGAGCATCAAAGTCCAGACACGTGGCCCATTCCCATTGGGTCCTGGGGATGTTGACCGCCCGGTCAACTACCCCCCCCCCCCAGGACCACCTCCCGCGGGTCTGAGCTCCGGACCCGACTTCCCAAATTTCTACCCGCTCGACCCGATTTCCATTTCACCAAACCCCGGCTCCGTTTTGATCCTCCCACATCCGACATCTTCGCCGGGCACACACCTTGGGATCCGCGCTCCTCATCGACCTACCCGAGCCAGTCTTAGCCAGACCCCTCCAGCGTACATAAGCGAGCTCCGCCACCCATTTTCACCATCTTTGTCCATTCACCTTCTTCTCCTGTGAGCTCCAGAGAGACCACAAGAGTGACAGCTAGCGCCTCATCCTGTCGCAGCGAGGAAAGGAGGAGGACCCATCGATCCGGCGACGTAGCCGCCGTAGCTCCGCCACCAGCGTGAGCTCCGAGCCTCAGACCGAGACGATCCTCGAGGCGACGACCAGGAGCATCCCCATCTCCTCCCCAGTCTCTTCGACCACCCAGGTAACCCCTTAGCCTTCCTGTTTCCTTCAATTTCCATTTACGCCTAATTCGCTCCGCCGTCGTATTTCTCCGATTCATCCCGGTTCCGACCACTATCCGATCATGGGAATCGACCACCACGTTCATCTCTCCCCGACGCACCTTCTCCACCCATTCGCCCAACCCAGCTCGCACAGGAGCTGGGTACCGAGCTCCTCCGTCCACCACCTTTGCCGGAGCTCGCCGCTTCGACCATCGTTCACCCCCACTTCGCCTAACCGGGTTGAGGCAATTTGCCCTCGACCCGTGAGTCTTCTGGTTCGCTTTTCAGGTCAAAACGAGGGCCATCTGAGGCCCTCCGCCATATTGCTAGGACGCCCAGCTCCGCCGACCTCGCCCGAGCTCCCCAAAGCTCGGCGCGATCATCGGAGCATCGCAGCAGACGCAGGAGCGCTCCAGCTTGCTTTTCCGACCATCAGAGTGCTCCAAGGAGGTGCCCAGCGCACGCACGAGCCCGGCGAGTCTCGCCGGGGACCTGTTCATCCAGGACCCTCCACTGCCGTTGATTGCCTCCCTCTACTCCAGACTTCATCCAGGCCGTCCGTCCCTGGAGCCACCAGCTCCGCTCGATCTGAGGAGAGACGATCCGGAGCGCCCACCGTCAGCAACCGTCCGATCTCCACGTGGCGCGCATCCAGCCCATCCGCTTAATAAAGGGTAATTTACCCTTAGGCCATGTCTTTATTGTTATTTCGTTTTAATCCTGTAAATATTAAAGTCAGTTGTTAAGTTTTAGGTTTATTTGCATAGTGGCCCCTGTGCTTTAGTTTATTCGCATTTATACCCCTGCCAGTTGTGGACACGTGCTTCGACACGTGATATTTTTGGTTATTTGCAGTAAACCCCCCCTATAGTTCTGGATGTTAATGAATGAATGAAATCTTTTACTTATTTGCATTTATACCCCTGTGCGTGATTTATTTCCACATGTGCGATATATTTTGGGTAATTTGCAGGTGAGCCCCCTGGACTTTTGGTACGTGTTACCGATAAGTCCTCGGGACTTATTTTTATTACATTTGGGTCCCTGAGTGCCCCAGGCATGCGCGTGGCGCGTGTTTTGCTGGGTATTTTGCACCAGGACCCCCAGAACTTAGGGTATTTGCACTTTGGTCCCTATGCACAGTGCCCATCCTTTATTTTTGAATAAAATATCAAAACACCTCCAAATCCAACGAAAATTTGACACATGGCTCCTGCCATGGTGTAGGATTTTTGTGGATTTTTGAGGACATTTTTGATTTCGTTTGTTATTTTTAAAAATTCCAAAACCTCTATTTTTGTCACTGTCTAGCTTGAAAAATCACAAAAAAATATTTAAACTCAATTAAAAATTCTATAAAAAATAGTTACTGTTTGTCTTGCTTAGTTTGATTTTCTAGCCAATTTTGGCTATTTTTCATTACTTAAAACCACTAAAAACTTAAAAACACTCAAAAACCTATAAAAATTCTAGTAAATAAATTAAAAATCCAAAAATAATAAAGTTGGTATCTAAATTTTCCTTGTTTCATCTTCTTTACAGAAAAATTACCTCCAGGCCATTTTAAGGCCCTTAGATATTTTATCTAGGGCTTTTTGGCTCGACTGGACAGTACCCACTATTTGCTTCACCTTTTGATTTTTAGAAAATAAAATAAACATCAGAAAATTCTCAAAAATTCACCAAAAACACTAAAAAATATAAAATGCATAAAAATATTTTTGTTTGAATTCTTGGTTGAATTTTAGTGCATTTAATAATTGTTGAAGTGTGTGTTTTCTTTGTTTTTCTTATTTTCTTTACACATTAAAAATCCAAAAAAATATAAAAATACTTAAAAACCACTAAAAATATTTTGTTCTTTTATTTTCTTTATTTTTACTACTTTGTAGGCCTCGCGGCCAACCCGTGCTCCTTGAGTTCGACCCTGGGTGCTATACCAGGTTAATCACATAGCAGGACCGCTATTCGTGTTTCGATTGATTCTATCTTTATTTAGTGGTTCACATTTTTCTTGATACACATCGTCTGATCGCTTGGGTCGTGACGACCTATTTTTAGTACCTTATACCCGAGTGTTCGGCCGTGTTATCAGTGCGTCGGGTACCTCGCAAGAAAAATAAGAGAGAATATGTAAGAGAGTGACTCAAAAAATAATCAAAATAAGAAAATAAATGTTGGAAAAAAATTATGGCATTTACAATGGAAAATTCGGGGGTCAGACTACCTGAATACGTAAAACCGAACAAAAATTTATAAAACAAAAATCTTAGTCGTTTGCCTCCCCTGCAACGGCGCCATCTGACGAGTCCGAAAATCACGCGTGTAAAAAGGTTGTTTTATCTTCGAGAGTGAAAATAAATTAATGTCGTTCGTTGTAGGCGGCGATCGGAAACAGTCAAGAAAATAACCACAAATTTTTAATCAATTTCAATCAAGTGGTTTTTATGTTTATTTTACTTGGGCAAGTCCCAAGGTCGATCACAAGGTGGCAAAGGAACAACCTAGAGTTATGTCTATCCAATTTCGTGCTCGGTTTTCAAGACGATCTTTTTTTGGAATTTTTCAATGCAATAAAGGGATGCACGATGCAAATTCGGCCTATTTTAGGGACTAAAATATAAATTTCAATCAAACGATGTCCAAAAAATACGAAACTTGGCCGAGATGATAATTATGACAAAATTAGTGCAATGTAATTTTTTTGGAATTTTCTGATGCAATATGAATTTTTTTATGAATTTTTAAATGCAAACAGAATGATTTCCATCATTTAATTATAATAAATATTAAACCTACTTATTTTCAAGATATAAATGTATAAAAGATCTATCACTAGGTGATAGACCTCAGAAAAATCCTAGACCTCGAAAATGTAGGGTTGAATACCTACTAAAAATTAAATACTGAAATGTGCTAAATGATTTTTACAGAGCAATTTATATATGCAAATGCAAAGATTTTTGGGCACAATGTCAAGCACAATAATTTCTATAATATGTGATTTTTTGGGGATTTTCAGAGAAATGATTAATCAATGATAAATTCCAGAGCATAAGATGGGCAAAATACGCAATTTTCCACAAAATAATTATTTATTAATTAACCGTCAATCACAAAAATGTCCGCTGTAGCTCACAATGTAGAGAATTAAGAGATGAACAAAGTGCTATTTTTAAATAAATAAAATAATGTAGTAAACTAGAGGTCTAAAATGCCACGGGAGTACAGGGTATGAATGCAATAATTAAATAAAACAATGCAGAACAGGGGTTTAGATGCAATTACCAAATAGTCCGAGGACGTGAATGCAAAATTCCCGGAGGGGCACGTGACAGGCACGTGCCCTCTGGAATGGAGGGCTGGCGCGTAATTTGAAGATCCTCCCGGGGGCCTTTGCAAATGACTAAGTGGT
This sequence comes from Ottelia alismoides, assembly GCA_037367405.1. Taxonomy (NCBI): domain Eukaryota; kingdom Viridiplantae; phylum Streptophyta; class Magnoliopsida; order Alismatales; family Hydrocharitaceae; genus Ottelia; species Ottelia alismoides. The sequence continues at coordinate 757,676 of JAZKJV010006421.1, read as the reverse complement.
CACGTGCGTAGCACGTGACCCCTAGATGGTGTTGTTGATGTTCCCCCGAAGCACGTGCCTTGCACGTGCTTGGGGGCCTCGGGTCCCGAGCGCCCGGCCGCTGGCAGTGTGATAAAGGCGGAGGGGCGGAAGTGTCCCTACGAGGCCTGGACGGTGGCTTCGAGGGCGAGGCTGAGGACTCGAGCCCCTGTCGGTGGAAGTGGAGTGCGGCGTTAGACGATGGCGGTGTAGTGGGCGTGCGAAGTTCGACGAAGGGGCGCTGGAGTCGATGGAGAGCGCGTGATCGGAGAGGGGGTTGTCGAATAAGTAGTTGGAGCTTGCAGATGGTCGGAGTAGCTGGCCGCAGTCGAGGACGAAGCTGGATGTGTCTAAGGTCGGAGCGAGGCGGAGAAGACGAAGGCGGCGATGCGCGGCGAAGTTGGAAGTCGGTGCAGAAGGTGATGTCGTTGAAGCGGTGGTCGTAGGCTCGACGCTGCTGGCGGAGCGGGGCAGTACGCGGCGGAGGGAGAGCTCCGTGGCTGCAGCGGCGTTGGGTCGACGCCGGATCTCGTCGAAGACGAAGAAGAGGGGCTCTGTCACCGCCGCCTCCTCAAAGCTCTATCGGCGGATGGGTTGGACTGGGGCGACGATGTTTCTTAAATAGTCGCTGGATCGATGGGTCCTCCTCCTTTCCTATCCGGCGGCTATTTAATGATAAACCAGTATATAATAGTCATCTGAATGTACGAACTTCATATCCCCCTCTAATCAGGCTTCTCAATACTATTGTAATATGTGAGAAAATTCTACATGAATCATCAAGGTGCAAAATCATCCTTGAAATCTACGACTCTCTAATATATTTCTCAACAAACTCCAAAATAATTTATCTTTCATCTTATTTCAGCCAACTTCAATGACATTATTAAATATGACAATACTAAAGAATATGATTTGATCAATTCAAATATTATATTTAGAGCATTTTGCATAGAGGCAATGCTATCAAAATGTTTCGAACACAATGTCGAGATGTACTTGGTATTTCTTAAGATCATCGAAGTATATAAACAACATCATCCACAAACATGATCATAAATTTAGCATGATCTTCTCAAAAAAAATCCTATTCATAAGCTCTTTAAAAGATGCAAGAGCACTTGTGAGATCAAAATTGATGATATGAAAATTCACAATGAACAATATTTAATCTGCAAGCTATTTCTAGAATGTCCTCCTTCTTTATTATGTGTTAATTAGAAAAGACCTTTCCCTTCATAATCAAATGACAAAAATCATTGATCCCACACATTACATGTTAATCCCTCAAAGTTACATCATTTACAGTTTAATAACCAATGCAGAGGCCTAGACCTATCTTTAATTTTTCACAAGGAGAATAAGTGCTCTTTATGGAGATTCATTAAGTCACATAAAAAAATTCCTTATCCCACTTCACTATAACTGATCTTTTAATTCTTTCAGTTCAATTGGTCTTATTGCGTATGGAGTTTTCGGAACTAGTGTGGTGTATGGATAGCATCAGTGGAGAAATCCAATTCGCTATAAGGAGGTAAGTTGAACAATCATTTGAAAAAGGCATCAAGATAAGTCCTAACAACATTTTTTTTGTGATGTAATTGAGATGATCATGTATACTTTGTGATCAGTTCACTTACTTCTCATACTTCTCCAACTCCATATCACTGTCGTGATTATCTTATCACAATCTCTAAGGTGAAATCACTTCAAGTACTGGAAAGCATCTTCGAAAAGTAGATTCTATTGTGTTCAGTATGTCACTCATTCACCCTATCTTCTAGATAATGTTACAAAGATTCATCTCCTTATAGTAGTCTATTGTTTCAAAGTCATATCCATCTGATGCCTCCAATTCTTAATTTTCTCCATATCATGTTCATCCTATAAGATGAATGGATTTGTGATTAAAAGCCTTCAGTATAAATCCACCAAGCTTTGTGCATGATACTTTCACTGTCGAGTCATAAATTTTGCCAACTCTAGTAATTATTGGTGTGTATCCTTGGCAATTTCATTACCTAGAGATGACGGTGACCTTTATTCACTTTAATTCTATAAAGAGGGGTCGTCTGAGTGAGAAAACCAAAGGGTCAATTAGTTGCCTCTACTACCTATGTTTTACTCTATTCTTCTTAGTCTTAGGTCATAATCAATTGTGGATATCCTACACCCAGAGGAACTCCTGCTCATATACCATTTGTAACGGAATGCGTCGCGATGCGTTTTCTGTTGAGGTCTATCCCGTGGAGGTACTCCAATTGGATCAGTGATCGATTTCTAGGTTTCGTCGTAAACCTAATTGGTTACTTCCAATTACGTAAATCAATAGTTCAAACCGCACTCAAAGGTAGGGCATTTCCCATTGATATAGGAACTTCTGTACCAGAAACAATGGTATCTCCAATTATAGCCCCTCTGGGATGTAAAATATATCTCTTCTCACCATCCCCATAGTGTATGAGACAAATGTATGCATTTCGATTAGGGTCGTATTCTATGGTTACGATTCTACCAGATATGTCTTTTTCATTCCGTCGAAAATCGATTTTACGGTTGAGATTTCTGATCTAAATATAACTTAATGAATTCTTGGCCAATAGGAGCAGAGATCGGGGGTTAGTAAATCTTGTCGATACTTGTACTTGAAGAATTCGTGGGTTCCATAAACCTTAAAAAATAAAAAATAAGGATTTCAGGTGTAGCCAAAATCGATACCGGTAGGTATAAAATAACCCTTATTTTTTAAGTTCTCAGAAATCTCAAGTCTTTTATTGATTATTGAGCTGATCAGGCGACACCCAGATTTGGCGGAAGCATGCGATATTAGGTCATGAGACCGAACCGTTACCAATAATATACATGGAAATCATTGAGCAGAGATAATATCAATTCCATAAAAAGTCCATTCAACAAGGAGTTCCATTATAACAAGTTCAACTGGCGTACTTTTGCAAAAACTACTCTGATAATTTAAAACATCATCTCAACAGTTCCTGTAGGCATATGATATCCTTAAATTTTCATGAGTTGTATCATACCACATCAGGAATCCGAGGAATCTGTAGCACGATCCTGATTAAGCAACCCACCATGTTCTTTACCTGAAATTGACAAAACCAAATTTTTTTGCATGAGCCTAATGCCCAGTATGTATCGGGGTCCATGCATGGGTATTCTAACGGTCCTTGGTCTGTTATAATTCATGTACTTGGATTTTCATGCATACACATCATTACGTGCCTAGATAGTTCCCATGCATGTCTAAGTTCGATCCATATCATGTATAGTTTCATTTCTTTAAAAAAAACATGGATGTGCATGTAGATTGCGCAAGTAGATATGACAACCATTTCTATCAACTTGTGGAGCTTATTTCATAAAATACATGGCAAGTTACATACTTCTTTAATCATATAAATCATTTTGCATATTAACCCCCATGACCTTGATGGTTTAACTTTCTTAAACCAGTTCTTGTATAACATGTAATGGTTCATTATCATATTAATCATTTTCTTGCATAACATATACTGGTTTATCATTAATTAAACCAATTTCTTACATAACATGTTATAAACTATTTTTTCATACCTTGTAATGATTTATCTTTATAAATCATTTCCTTGCACCCTTGTAATGATTTATCTTTATAAACCATTTATTTCGTAACTTGTGATGATTTATCGTTATAAATCATTTATTTCGTAAACTTTAATGATTTATCTTTATAAATCATTTCATTGCATACTTGTAATGATTTACTGTTATAAATCATTTATTTCGTAACCTGTAATGATTTATCTTTATAAATCATCTCATTGCATACTTGTATTGGTTTACCGTTATAAACCATTTATTTTAATAACTTGCAATGACTTATCTTAATAAATCATTTCATTACATACTTGTAATGGTTTACTATTATAAAGCATATATTTCATAACTTTCATGTATGTATCTTGTTATACGTTTTCAACCGCTGGCACATCGGTCCATGACAGTGTAGTTACAACTATAGAGGACTTAGCTTATGCCTCCGTGGTTCCTTGCAACCATACGCCCCTTGCGAGGCTGCCCCTTGCGGCATTACATGATAGTATAGGTACAACTGTAGAGGACTTAGTTTTTATCTCTTTGGTTCCTTGCAACCATACGCCCCTTGTGGCGTTGCCCCTTGCGGCATAAATGACCCCTTGCAGTCGTCTATATGACTCTTTCACGAGTATGTGCCTTAAGCCATGTTTAAGGTTTTTGATTGTTGTTCTTTCATCAAGATCGTAGCTTCATATTTTAAGAATACACATTAATGCAGATACCATCTAAAAAGCGTACATGCATAAGATTATTAATTTTTTGTTACACAACATATATAACATGGACTCATAATTGTCATTTCCATATAAAACCAATCTGGACTTTTTCCCTTCATGTTTCAACCATCATCGATATGTGAATTTATTAAAATATAAGCTTAAACGATCATCAGTCTTCTCTTTATACAGTAACTGTATAACCAAAATTATAACTTCTTATAACCTAATTAATTTATATATTGTTATTACCTTTTTGGTTATGCATTTCCACGTTGGTAACATGTCAATGTTTATAACGTCATCATTATAGTCAAATATAGTTCTCGTGATTTTTTTACGCAAATGGTATGCTTTGTTATAGTAATGCATCGCCTAGAAGAATAAAAATTAATGATTTTGATTAAAATCAATTTGTATTATATTCATAAATTACTAATGCCATTTCCAATTCTGGATAATACTAGCAATATAACCTACTGCTTGGAATGTTTAGAGAATATATTGTATTGTACAAAAAGGAAGGTCTAAGTCTGTAGAATACCAATCTTCTCTTTTTCTATTTGTTATGTAATCACATAATATTGAGATCTAAAATAAATAATATAGCGACACAAGTCATCCACTTCATAACCTTTTGTAATCATATGAAGTGGAACATATAATGAATGCGTGTACTGTCAACTTGGACAAAAATATACATGTTTGTTACTTACACTAGAGATTTTATTCCAGATAGGATTGATTTTCGTGTGTGTCGATCTTGGGATCCGACACATATACATTGAGATATAGTCTTAATCAAATCCGTGTGCACATACGTTAACTTAAAGATCTGACACATATATTTAGATGTCATATCTCAAATCAAATGGTTAGGTATGTGTGGCATGCTACAAAAACGATACATACATTTGGGTATCTTATCCAAAATCAAGTACTTTTGTATACGATAATCCCATGCCAATACATTTTTACGCAAAACTAAATCCGCTACATACATTTAAAAAATATAATTAGGATATGATCTTCTATCATATGTAATCCTATGCCGATACATACCTTGCACTAAAAGCTCGACTCTCTTTGCGTCGATCGTCGCGATTCTTTCCGACCCCATATCCGTGCTCTCCTCCTTTTCCACTTCGATGACGCCGTCTCATACGACGAATGCAAATCTCTTGTGAAGCATCCTCTCTAACTCTCTCCCTCTCCCTCTCCCTCTCCCTCTTTAGGCCTCACGTTGAGAGACAAACAAATGGGAGGTGAGAAGGGATTTTTAAGGTAATCAATTGAATGATATTAATGTAATAATAAAATCAAATTAATTTGCCAATTAATAAGGTAAATAAGAAAGTATTATAATATATTGGAATATTTTTTCCAAAAGAAGCAGGCCGTTACACTAATAGGAACTCCTAACAAATTTTTTGATTCAGACCTCTTGATGTCAAAAATATCATTTGGGTCTCAATCATAATTCTATACTTATTTTGCAGAAACTAGTTGCGATCAATTAATTCACAAGCAAACAGCGTTGACAGCTTCGTTCCCATCGGAAGCCGAGCGTGTTGTCCACCCAAATACGAAATTGCGCCGAAATTATAGAGCAAAGACTTTCATCACATGGAGTAGAGATTAGAAGTCGGTTCGTTGTTTGTGTCACATTTAATTGGAAGGATGCTGCTTGGCATATGGCATACCCTTCCCCTCCCTTGGCTTGTTAAAGCTCAGGCCACATGAGCCACCGTCCGGAAGACAATCAGCCTGCCGTGTACCCCGGCCCAGCTACTGCTCGGCCAGCACGCCCAAGGATCTCATGGCCAAGGCTCCACGGTGGCTGTTGCGTTTGCCGCTTGGTAATGATATCCGTTGTATAGTAGAATATTTACCCACTAACCGAAAGAAAACTCTGGTCCGTCGCTTATATTGTGTCGTTTAGTAACAGAAACTAAGTACTTGTTGCTGCTGCACCATTGTCTGGGTCGTTGGTATCGTTCTTCTCATCACATGGGGTGCTATCTCGCCGTCCGACCCCGAGTTCTACATCGAGAGAACTCTCCTGTCTAATTTCAACTTAACCACTGCTTCAGGCAGCAGAGAGCGGGCCCTTGAGTACAATCTTACCGTAGAAATGAGCCTCCGGAACTCGAACAAAGGTGCCACTATCTGCTATCGATGGAACGAGCTCAGCATGTACTACGACAACGTGTGGTTGGCAAAGGCCCCGTTGCCCAGATTCTGCCAAGGAGAAAAGAACACCACGGTCCTCACCGTCGCATTTGTCGGAAGGAGCATCGTGGAGCTTAGTCCTGCCGGGGTTGGCTTCTTTGAGACACAGCGCACGGCCGGAATCTTTGTCGTGGATATAGGGTTCTATGGGAGGATTAGATCGAGGCTAGGATCAACAGAGTGGAAGTACACAGATAATCTCGACAGCATGTGCTGGATGCTGGTGCCACTGATCAGGGATGCAAGTAAATTGGTTGGAGATGGTGGATTCACCAGGACTAAATGTTATGATATTCGTCCACAACCATCTTCTGCCGCATGAATTGGCGAGTGGCAGCCACTTTATGAAAATCTTATTGTCCAAAAATATTGTTAATGTTGTATGCGTCATTTCTCCATGCCTTCCTTGTTTCGAATGTCATTGTTAAGTTGTTGTAGTCCAATTATAATAATATCATCAAAAATTAAACGCATCCCCCTACCCTCACTGCCTTCCTCCTTTCCTCTTCTTGTAATCATCAACACCAACAAAAAGGTACGCACCCCCATCTCTTGTGTCATTACCAAAAATTCTCACTCTCTCTACGCGAGAAGACTCTCCTTTCTGATTTATTCGTGCATCTTTTAGAAAGAATATTAATCGTTACCACGTCGCTACCTTTCCGGGCGTTCTTTAAAACAAAGAATCGCTGCAATCCGAATCGTCAAACCCGCTGAGTTTGACTTTAATTGAAGATTGGCAGCACTCGTGATGGCTGCTGCTCTAAGAGCCTCTCATCGAGTCTTCAAAACAGATAGGACCCTTTCACGGCTCAAAAGGCAACAGTTAACTAGTCTGTGCCTCAATGTTTGGGATTTGAAAAAACAAAAAAAATATCAAAACAACTCCACAATTACTGGAGCTCTTTCGTGCCTTTGCCCAAGAAAATGCGCAAAATTGCAGGCACAAAAATAATATGTTAAGATCATACGGTGCATCAAGTTTGGAATTACTCTTTCCACAAGATCCCAGTCGTTTTCAAGGCAAACAAAACAAAAGAAATTCAACTTGAAACCGTAAATCTCGATTTCCTTGGAAGAGGCCCTGACAAACAAACCCACAATTGAAACTCAAACTTATGCAACGAAGCAACATTATCCTCACGGGTACCCCGCACAACTGAAATGCTTTCCCTCCCACCACTCATCTTCTCGGATAACGGAGGCCCAGGCTCAGCCTTGGAACGACGCCCTGGGACCATATGTAGCACTGCAGACGTGGGGAGTCACTATTTCCATGCTTGACCATGTGGGGAGCCCAAGATGTGATGGGTTCAATGGTTTTCCCTTCGAGACCCGTTATGAGCGTAAGAATTGAAGAGGTAAATATTAAATCGACCTCTATTCTTTCAAAAGGATCAGATAACTTCCAAACCACGACCAGGAAGATGGACTCCCAACACAAGCAAATCCAAACAGGGAGAAGAAACGTCTGGGCACTTCTAGAAGGTACACTCGCCGCCCACTATAAAGAAAATGGGTACGTCATTTGGGTCCTTTTGTAATCTTAATTTATTACAAGATACTTGTTTCGATATAAACTCGATATCGGTCATACAACTCGTAAAACTCCAATCAGTGTGTCTTACGGGATCTTTGCTCGTATTCGTTTAGGGGTGTTTCTAATCAACTTCTCTTTTAATGGGTAAAAATGTCATATCCTTGAATAGTATTGGTCTCAACGGCCAACTTTACTATAGACATAGTTTTACAACTCCGAGAAAAACACTATATAGATTTTTTCCTTGCACAGAAAACAGAGTGCATGATTATTGTATGCACGCAAACAGGAAAAGAGAGGGCCTAATCACTTTATGGTACTCTTATTCTTGCCATATCCTGATCCAGTATGACTTCAAGTTTGGGATTGTAACCGTGTTAGGAACTCACGGTCGTGAATGTATACAACCCGCTTCTACAACTGTGCACCTTTGCATACTTCTCTTTAATATGAAAACCTTTGGATGACATATGAATCCTTCCATTCATATGGGATGCTTGGCCTTGTGATGGTACCATGGGACAAAAACTCATGTGTCTAAAATATTCCATTAAGGAGTGGAAGTAAACCAATGTTCCAAATATACGATCTTAACTCCGTATCTTGGAAGAGAAAGTATCAAGACTACAAGCAGTGATTGAACAATGACGAAATGATTGTGAGACTCACGAAGAACATAAGAGGGAGGTGGTAGCATCATAGATATATGGAAGTCAAAATGAATAATCTTATGAGCCTAAGAATCAACTATGGCTAGAAAATGGGGGGAGGGGGGGGGGGGGGGAGGGGGAGGAGGGGGTGAGGAAGTCTTCTTTAGATTCATGCACCCACTGCATCGTATATGAAACAATTTCCAAATTGTTTTGCAATGCCACAAGAGTACTTGGGTTGACTTCGAAACATGAGTCTGTAAAGGAAGAGACCTTCCGATTTGAGTCTGATCCGATGACTCTTCTCTTGTGGGTGTGCACGTAGCTTCCCATGAGCATCGATATCAACTTCTTCTTGGAGTTGTCAATGCCATGTGGAGATCAAGATAACCATTATTTCCTGATTTCGTCGCACGAAATTGTTAGATATGTGAGCCTTAGGCAAAACATTTCTAAAATTATTATTATCACAATCCTTTTTATATACTAATAAAAGTTAGTGATTTTCATTCCCTGTCAAAGATTAATGAATGCATGCAATTATAAGGTCTTTTAGTACAATTAGGGTTATGTACCATGACCACTTTGATAATCATACAACCATTGATCCAACAGTTGTATCGGAAATGCAGTATTGAGATGAAATCTAAAGGAATAGATTGAGAACTCAACTAGCACCATAAATTATTGTTAAGAGATGATCTCCAACTTGAGAAAGAAAGGCAATCCTTACTCCAAAGACTGATATCCGACTGACCCCTTTACAGTGGTCCTCTACATAGGAATAAAGATTCAGAGGTATCAGATAAGTTAAGCAAAAGAGTTGACATAGCAAGATTGAGATATCAAAGACCTATGTCGCATGTTGTCACGATAGGCATGCATCCTCTTATCAGAGACATGTGTTACTATTTGTTTGAGTATGCACATTAGGTAGACCACTTGGTCGATGACCAAATCAAGATCTTTACATCGGTGAGTTGGTGTGTATACACGGGTATATAAGAAATATGATCTCTCAAAAATATCATTCATGTTCAGTACTGAACCAGAAGACAAGAGCTCACTCATGAGATTTTGGGACCAATTAAACTCCATTGATGATCGTCTTGCTTTGGAAGCGTGATAGGATTTGTAGGTATGATATATGTTTTTGGAATGCATACAATCAATAACAACTCAATGATCGAATGAGAAACTTAATGATAAAACCCTTAAGAACATAGTTCAAATATGATCAGAATTTTGGATTTCTTCTAGGTCATCCAGTATACAGAATGTACCAATATTGGGAATACTTGAAGGTGATGTGATATTAATTGATTGTATAACCATGACATTCCTATTCTGAGGGAGTGATAAAATAAGTTTCGATTTTAGTTACTTCACTCAGTAGACTAGTCATCCAATCTTAGTCCAAATGTTGTACATTGATCTAAATGTGATTCAGATACAATGACAAGATTAGATTTTTAGCCATGTTAGCTCGAGGCGAACCATTCATACAATAAATGTTATTGTAATATTTGATTTATCAATAAAATTTATTGATTTTCACTCATTATATGAGATTAAATGAATGAATGCACTATAAGGTCCCTCTGTATAACTAGGGTTATGTACCATGGCCATCTTAATGATCATACAGTTGTTGATTCAATAGTTGAATCATACAGGTTAGTGCTTGGAGGTATCGAAGGACTTAGATTGAAGACTCGCCAAGCACTGTGAAATGATTGTTAAAGATGATCTTCAATCTGAGTAGGAGATGGCAATCCTTTCTCATTAGGTTGATATCTGTCCAACCTCTTGATGCATGTCATCTACATGGGAATAGAAATTCTGAGGTATCATATTTGTTAGGTCAAATAGTTGATTTAACGAGATCGAGGTAACCCAAATCCTATGTCGTATACTGTCACGATACAGGAACAAATCCTCTTACAGCAGACTGATGTGTTACTATATGTCTAAGTATATACATTTGGCAGACCAATAGGTTGATAACCTAATTAAGGTATATACACCGACGAGTTGTGTGCATATGAGGGCATATGAGTAATACGATCTCTCAAAGGGATCATACAGGTTGACTTGTGAATTGGAAGACATGAGCTCACTCATGAGATATTGGGACAGAACAAATTCCATGAATGGGAATCATGCATTGGAAACATGCTAAGAATTTGTAGGCATGATATATGCTTTTGGAAAGCATATGATCGATACCAACTCCTAATTACCAAGAATGAGAAAATTGATGATAAAATCCTACAGATGACCGTGTAAAATTTATCTATATCTTCAGGTTTATCATAGGTCTTCTACTATACAGGATGTACATGTATTAGTAATACCTAAGGGTGATGTAATCATATATGATTGTATAACCATGACGCTTACATTCCTAGGGATTGATAGAACATGTCTGAATTTTAACGACTCCTTTCCGTGGAGAAGTAATCTAATCTTGGTCCAAGTGTTGGACATTGATCTGAATGAGATTCAGATGCAATGAGAAGATTGGATTTATGGACTTGATTTAAATCAAGCATCTATGAGAGGTCCATGAGATCTGAATTTGATATGTGATCTCAATATCCAAGTCTCTAAACGTGGAACGTATAATTGCCCTATCTATATATCCAAGTATTAGCGGAGAAAGCACATTATTCTTGAAAGAGTTCGAGAATATTCCACTGTTGAATTATATCTAAGAATTGAGAAATGGATTATTATATGAGATTTAATTATCATGAATAATGTGAATTTGGTTCATATTATTTTAATGCATGAGAATGATGATACAATATATAAATAAATGTGATTTATTTATTACATATATTAATAATGTGGATAGCACTATCCAGTTATTCATATATATATATATATATTATAAATGTGAAATATAATGTATTAGAGAGAGAAAATTGGTATTTATATTTGTTGATTAATTATTGATATGAATTGGATTCACATTGGATGATAAATTGAAAATATAATTTACTTTTTTTGGGGTGTGAATGTGATTCACATATTTCCAATGGCATAATTTCAATATTCACAAGATAATTATGAATTATTTTTGTGAGAAAATATACAACAAGTGTTGTTATAAATCTTGGAGATTTCATGAGATAATGTAATTTCATGAGATAATAAGTAAATTTCTACCTTCCATCCTAAGAGTGCGGAAGACCACCAACTTCCACTAGGAGTGGGTAGCCGCCCCCCCTTTTACGGATGAGGGCAATCTCCTCCCCCTTTATCTCCAAGATATGTTAATTTAATTTGAAATTAATTATATTGATTTATCAATATATATTAATTTAAATTAAATCAATTGTTTTTGTGGATTTACAACAAAATCAAGGCCATTAAAAGAAACACAAACCAATCTCATCCATTGATTTTGTGTTGTCCATGGATTGAGATCCATGGAGTCCCAAAACCCTACATAAGAAGAGGCACCCCATACTCTTCAAAGTTATAACAACTTCTCTCTCTCTCATTATCATGCCAACCTCTCTCTCTTTCTCCTTGAGTGGTTGTCTACTCCTTCCTTAGAGAGAAGGTCGTCGCCGTCGTCACATCACCATTGTGCAACCACTTTGACAATTCTTGGATATCTGTTTTCTTCGGTGCACCTTGCTCGTGAAGAAGATGTTCAATCTCGTGAGATGAGATCATGAGATCCATTTCTTGGATCAATGACTTATATTGTGTTAAGCACACAACTCATCTTCACGCTCGCAAGATTCTCCTCCAACGGATCGGATTTGAGACAGGAGGTCTCTTCTTTTAGAGGCTCGATCACAACCACACTACAAGAGGTAAAACTTTTATCTACTATGTGGTTAGATGAAATGATCCTAGAAGTGTTCTTGGATCATGTTGTCTCATCAATTAAATTTTTTAAATTCCACCACACCTAGAAAGTAGTGCGACTAGTCGCTCACAATCTTATATAATGCAATCCTCAGGCTTCACTTATGCGCTTAAGGATTATCCCATATCCTTCATAGATATTATGTCTGACTTTGTCAGACATCTCTGAAAAATCTTCTAGATCTGTATAAAATATTAGATCTCAGTATCCAAGCCATTATACATGAAATATATAGAGGCATTAACCTTATCTCCAAGTATCTGCCATGAAGGTATACTAGTCCATAAAGAGTTCAAGAATAATTCCATTATTTATAATATCTGAGCATTAGAAAATTAATGATTGAATTTTATTTACTTATCATTAAAAATGTAGATATGATTCACATTATTTGAATATGGATAAAGAGTCATCTAGGATAATTAAATTGGATTTAATTATCATACATAAGATTAATGTGGATATCACTGTCTACAATAATCATGAATATAGTGGATACGATCTGAAATATCACAGAGAGACTTAATTGTGAATATGATTCACAATTTTATAAGTTTATGTGAATTGCATTCACGTTATAAAATATAATGTAAATACAATTTATATTTAATATTTGATGGTTGAATTTGATTCATAGTTATCAATTGACATGATTGAAATTATCAAAAAATAATTTTTAATTTTTTTAGTGATAAGTCAACAATATTTTTTTTTGCACGTGTATAATTTTATGGAAATTGAGATCTTACCAATCAGGAAATGAGTTGGAGGCACTCCACTCCTAATAAGGAGTGGATGGCCATAGTGGAAACATCATGGTGGCCCTCCACCCTTGATCAATTGAATTGCACATGGGTGCTTAATGTCCAGTCTTGGAGGAGCCCGCGGTGTCCGACAAGTGGGATCCGCCGATTGCTATATCGATCCTCTCTTGGCACTCGACACGTGAACAACTAACCCACGATATAGATAAAACAATAAATAAAATACAGGTTGAAATATATAATACCCTACAAAATGTGTACAATTACTAAGTAGTAGGGATCGAAACATTAAAAGCAAACTATGAATATGTATATTAATTATTAATTAAAAAATCAATAATGATTATTTTTTTGTATTTTCTGATTTTCTACTTTTTGGTGGTTTTTAATTATATTTAATTTTTTATGTTTTTAATTATTTTATATTTTGTAATTCTTCTTTTCATTTTAATTTTGCAAATTTTTAGTTTCATTTTGGTTTTTATGGTGTAATATATATGTATATATGATAATTATAATAATACAATAGATATGATAAATAATATATAAAATATATAATAAATATATATAAATAGTTATCAAGGAACAATCCTTTTTATTTTTTAAAGGTTATATATAATATGGTTTTATAAAGAATAATAATAGTAAATATAGAAAATTTCTAAAAGAAACTATTTTTTTGAGGTTTTTGGAAATATATATAATTTTTTTGGACTAGCAAGGATTTGTTAATTTTTAGAGTTTCCTTTCGTATTATTTGTGATTTTTGGTCCGTAGCTTTATAAAACTATAGCCAATAGGGTGGTAAGAGACCATACATTAGTATGCATTAAACTGATCGAGCCATTTGTTGCCTCATGTTCAGCTCCTTCTGGTCGAAAATGTACTTAAAACTTTTGTGATCTGTGAAGATCTCAAAGCTTATTATTTTTGAAATTTTCAATTATTTTATATATTTATTGTATTTTCTAATGCCAACAAGGAATGAAACATGCTCTTTTAATTTTAAATAAATAGAAAATGCACACGAAATGTAGAATAATCTTTATGGCATGAAAATGCAACAAATCAGACACATAATTCTATTTCCCCACTATTTTTGGAGCGAAGATGATATTTATAGAAAGTAAAAAAACATACATAAAATTAGTAAGCTAGCAAGGGCATTTTTGTAATTTAATATAAATACAGGGATACATGTGTAAAACACCAAAGGTTTTCAACTAATATTCGATTGTTTAGTATTAATGTGAAATATACAAAGTCGATAGGGAATACATAAAATTTTCCCAACTCTCCTGGGGGGCCACGTGAGCTGAGCTGGTAGAGGAGCAAAAAGTAATATGCTTGAGTACAAGGGTTCTTTTTAAATTTTCCCACCAACATTTACGTGTAATTAAAATTTTACAAAACTATTTAATTATTTAAAAACTACAGAGGTGCATTTCACAATTTACCCACTTACAACCCGATTATCCAGCCATCCTTATGTTGTTACGTGGAAGATCTGATGGTAGGGAGGATGTACTGCTTCGAATTTAATGGACGGTCCATATTAGATCTGAGCCATGTTCTTCATCCGACGACAATCGAAGGCCCTAGATGAACTCTGGAAGAACTTGACATTGGCTCTCTTTGATCTTGAATCTCCTTCGAGATCCGGTAAGTGCTATATGTTGCTGGCATATATCAGCATCTACAAGTAAGGTCAGATGGGTCCAATGGAGCTCTGGAGGCCCGGATGAGTCCAGGTAACTTGGGGCTCACCCAGGTTTGATATCTATCCCCAGAGGGCCCCCTTAAGAATGAGACCAACACAAAATGGCTAAGAAATGCAATGGCTATACCCTCGATCGATCCATTAAGTTGGGAGCGAAGTTGATGAGGAAGGCGGCAAAGCTCTAGTGGAATGGAGGAAGAGGAGTTCGATTTGTCAGGTCAGTGCATGACCGGGGTTTAAAGATGGGGGATAGTATGTTGTCTGAAGGGGATCATAGTTAAGTGGAAATGGGGTCGGAGGAACACCCAGAAAATGATCGATTTGGCTTGGATCTCGAGCTCTGAGTAAAAAGAGGTTTCTACAATTACGCTAAATTAAGCACTAAAACTATAAATTAAAGTTGGTAGATGGAATTAAACATAATATATTAACTGGAAATGCAGAGAAAGAGGACTCAACAAGTCATGGTGCCTGGGTGGCTGAACCTACCGACAGAATTCCAACAATGTTTGGATCTTCTCTGACAAGGCTTCTCCTAGCTGCAAATCACTGCCCTACAACTCCCGCCACAAGTCGCACGTCAAAGAAGATGATTTTAGTGTCTAAAAGCTCTGAGGAAGGGATCAAATAAAAATCGGATGTGGAGGTGGTGTTTTATAGATAGATGGATGGCCCGACTTCGAGGCTCAATGGTGTGGGATCGAGCGGGGGTAGGTGGAGATGGAGGGGTCGGTAGGTGGCTGAAGTACGAGGTTTGAAAGGGTGGTCAGCTCGTGGCGTAGGGTGGAGTGGAGTTTGAGTAGAAATTCGGAGAAGAAGTCTTGCTTGTGACTCTAACACGGGCAGCTTAAAAGGATGTACAATTGACCTAAAGTCAACGAAGGGCGAGCTCTAGTTGGTCCACGTGGACCAACCAGATAAATCCAGCCAGAAAATACATTGTAAAATAAATAAAATATGTCAAATGATTTAATTGATTTTTTACAAATACAAAAAAATGTTTTCTAATTTTATATAATAATTTATTCATATTTTTATTTATTTTTACTATGCTATTTATAACAAGTTAATATGTACATGTATACTTATAATTAAATATACCTATATTTTGCTTATTTTTTATTTCATTATTTTACACATGTATTTTATGCAATTTTGATTTATTTAATTACACATTTGGTTATTTTTGTTATATTTTTATGAGCTTATTTGTGTACTTTAATAATTATGTATAGATTCTTTATTGGTATATATATGTATATTTCATCTCTCTATATTAGTATAAGATCTAGGTTTATTTTATTTTGATGGTTTATTTTATAGGAATGTATATGTATATATGTATATTTCATTTTGTGTTTTATATACTATTTACAATTTAATAAAAATAAAAAGAATGTGAAGAATACAAAGAATAAATATATTGAATAAAATATACATGTATATTGACACAATATGGGTCTGAAACTTAATTTTGCATCTTAGCTCTAAATTAAATGAAACCACCTTCATTAAATAGATTATTAAAAGTTATATACAATTAAAAATGATTTTGGTCCATCTAACAATATGAGAAGTGATCGAACACTTAGCACGATGTATAATTTAAGTTCGTTGTAGTACGTGTACTTAGCGAATCGTTTAGAACCGAGAGAATAATCTTCGTGAAGAGTGTCTCGACTTTAATTTATATTCCGGGCAAGTCCAGGGTCGAACACAGGGAGGTAAAGGAACAACTTCGGGTTAATTCAGAAATTTAGGTCTAGATTTCCAAATGTTATTTTTTTTTTAATTTTTTAATGCAAAAAGAAATGAAAATGCAAATGTGGATGAATTAAGATAATAAGAAAATACAATACTAGGCCAAATTAATTTTAATGCGAAATTAATCAGATTTAGCCTAATTGTATTTTCCCTACAATCCTAATCCAAAGATGAGTACAAAAAGCATTTTTTTTGGAATTTTGGGAATTAAAATGCAATAATTACAAAAGCACACTTTTTATGGGTTTTTAGCAATTTTTTACACAAACATAATGCAGAAATTATTAAAATTTTACTGGAATTAAAACATGATGCGAGGAGACTATAATAATGTTTTTGGATTTTTCTGACAAAATATGATTTTTTTATGGATTTTTAATGGAAATAGAGTAACAGTGAGTAATTAATTCCTAGTAAATCCACATCATCAATATTTCAGAGTGCGAATTATCTCATAAAGGTACTTTTATAAGGAATCCAGGAGATTTGAAATTTTGCAAAAATAATGTATGTAGATTTAATTAAAAATCATTTACTAAAATCACTCTACAATTTATTTGATGCACAAGATAACTCTAATTAAGACAAAATTTGAAAAGTATTTCAATCACATTTCACAGCACCATTCCTGTATTTTTAGGAATTTTTCGCGCAAATATGAGTGAGATATGAATTTATATCCTCAGAATGGGTAAAATATGAAGAATTTTAGATAAACATTCTTACTTAATTACCCACGGCACAAAAAATCTAAAAAAATAGTCAAGTGGTAGAAAATTAGTTGCTCAACCTAATGCTATTTTTCATTAAATAAAACGATGTGAAATTTATGTCCAAATTAAGAGTCAAACACATGGGTATCCGTGCAATATAGAAATAAACTTGAACAACACAACTATGTACATGGACCAAAATGCAATTACAAAAAAAGAACGCGAAATATATGTAATTTTTACAAAAAATAATAAAAAATAGAAACAACCTTCTTCCTTGGTGCGGGCAGTTAGGGCTTGAAGGTCGGAAGGGCTGCGGGCGGCGGCCTGGTGGCGCAAGGCCGATGGAGGCCGACGGGTCGTGGACTGGTGGCTGGCAGACGGGGAAGCTGGTAGTGGAGGTGCGGCCTGGTGGGGGATGCACTGCGGTAAGAAGGGGGTCGCGTCGGAGGAGCTGTGAGGATGTAGGCATGGGCGACTAGCAGGTGGAGAACAGCGGGCGGCACGGAAGAAACCACCACCGCTGGCGACGATGGCCGGCGGCTGGTGGGCGGAGATGACCACTGCTGTTGGCGGTGATCGCAGGAAGGGAGGACGTCAGGCTGGCCACCTGTGTGTTTTTATTTAAATTGATTTTTTTTGCTGCTGTAATTTTTTTTTGTTTTTTATTTTGTTAAACATGGGATGCAAATGATGTGGTGACGATGGTAAAGATGATGAAGTAGAACAAATGAAACTATGGAGGTGGTAATGTGGCGTGATAAAAAAAATAAAAAAATATAAACGATGCTAAATGATAAAAAGAGAATAAAAATACCTACAGTGGAAGCGGTCCCCTATGGTGTGCTCACGAGAAGCACGGTCTTCGCTCGCATCGTCGGCGAGTGGTGAGCTCAAGCAACGCGCAGATGCGGCTGCGATTTTGGCCAAGAAGCCAACATATCTCACCGGAGAGAGGGTTGTCATTGCTCGACCGTGGTTGTGTCGCTGTCACCGATTTAACTCTGAGAACTAGGCTCTCCTCATAAAGATGGATCAAGTGCAAATTGAGGAGGATGAGATGTATATAAAGAGATGAAAAAAATAGGAGTTAGAATGGAGTGGAGTGGAATGGAGGTTAGAATGGAGGTGGAGTTGAATTAGAAGTTAGAAAAAATTAGGGGCAGAATGGAGTTGAATGTGTGGTTATTGTAGAGAATAGAAATTGAATAAAAAATAAATAATAAGATAAAGTAGGCTACTAAAATACAATAAAATATAAAGAAGAAAAAATAGTGAAGAATTTACAAAAGAAGACAAATAACAAGTACATTTTTTCTTGTCTAATATATATTTTTTGCATTTTTAATAAGAGATATTTACGACAAAAAATACAATAAAATATTAGAAATAAGATACAACACAACAATGATTTTTTGGATTTTTTAATGAAGAAAGATAAAATAAAAAATGAAGAAAGAATGAATATATACATAATATACAATGTACACCAAAACCCATAATTTTCAAACGAGCTCTGATTTTAGTCAAACCACTTCCTTTGGATAGAAAATTTTCTATCTTGAACTTTAGAAGTGAGTTTGTTGAATTTGGAGTTCATACGGAGCGGGAATTTGGCCGGGAAGTTGGACTTTACAACTTTTTCTCTTTGGGATCTTGGAGTATTTATTTGAGGTAAATGTTTTTTGTATTTTTGTATTTTTATATACATTCTTTTGAACAAGATAGAAAGAGAATTAATCAAAAAGGAGTTGAAATAAAATTATTAAAAATATATAAAGTTTTGGGCTATTTCTAGTGAAAAACTCCTTTAATTTTTAAAGCTTTTTATTGTGAATTTATTTTGTACACTATAATATACAATAATTAGTGTATTTTATTTACAAGAGTTATTTTGTTAATTTATTGATTTGATAAACATTTATTAGAATTTTACTCTGGGATTTCGCTAAGATAAAGATATTGAGATGATGAATCGTGGATTTATCACCACCCTATACTTAAACTTTGCTAGTCCTCGAGCAAATAAAGAATGAATAAGTTGGAATAACCCCTGACTGCGCATGTGAATACAAGACTTGATCGTTCAAGAACTCTCGATTTTAGAGATCCTAAAATTATAAGCAGAACCAAGCTCTAGTCAAAAGGTATCCAATTTCCCTAATCATCAGACTCTCTCTGTATACATATATAGTAGGGATATGACTTAAGTGTGTACTGCAGTTACAAGAGTAGAGTCGCAACGTCACCCAAGGTTCCACTGCAAGAAACTCTCCTAAGAACCCAATACTCAACACTAGAGAATAAACCATTTCTTGCCTCCAATCCACCGTCTCTTTAGTTGTCAGACTTGAAAGTGTAGATGATGGCCAGTTGATGGAAGGCATAGGATTGTGTCATTTCTTCTCTCCCTCTCATTGGAACAAGGATTCTCTCAAGTGCCTTATTACTCAACGCATATTTTTGATGTTGATCAGTGCGTCCGTCAAGAGAAGTTGGAGTCGTCTGCACTTGTTTTCCTCGGAGTACATCAGGGTGTGCCTTTTTTGGGTACCTATCGTTCTTTTTACACCCAGACTTCTAGATTTTACAATGCAGAGCCCTTTTTTGGTGCAAGCCCGATACCTGGTCCTAATAGCGGTGATCCAAGTAGACACTTTGAAATGGTTAGGAGCGCTCGCCTTTGGTGGAAGCACTTTTGATAATTGACTTTGTCGAAAGAGAGCTTATTTCAACATTGATATTTCTTTGCTTTATTTTTGGCTAGCTCCACTGCTTTTACCAAGAGTTAGCTGATGATGAGGCTTTCGCTACTCGGGTTAAGGTCAAAAATAAGGTCGTTGCGACCCGAAATGCGAAGCTTGGTCAACAAGGAAGAGAAGACCACCAAAATAAAGATAAATCAATCAAGCAAACAAATAGGGGTCTAGTTATTTATTTTACCTGGTATAGCTACCAGGGTCGAACACAAGGAGCACGGTATGCGTGTGTTGAAGTAGTCAAGGATCCAAATAAAAAAAGAAATAAAGAAATTTGGTGGATTTTAGGTTTTTTAATTTTTTTTGTAAATTTTAAAATTAAGAAAAGGTGTGAAATAAACCAAATATGCACACACAAACAATTATTTTAGGTATCAAAAATGTTCAGAAAATTCTAATAAAAATATTTTTAGATTTTAGAAATATTCAAGTATTTTTGATGTTTTACTTGGATTTTTCTGATTTTTAGTTAATTTTCTAAAAATGAAATAAGGACAAAAATAAAAGGTAGTGTTTAACCCAAATCTAAAGGCAATTTAAAAATACTTAAAATGCATATAAAATTCAAATATCAATTTTATGATAAACTAAAAACAAAAATCTAACTACAGAAGAAGAAAATGCATTTTTTTTACTTTTTTATGATTTTTTAATAATTTTTCTAAGGTTATTTAATGTTTTTCAATTTTTATGGTTTTTATAGATGCAAATGCTACAAAATTAAACTGAAATCAAAATAAATGAAAACACACAAACAATAATTTTTTTTGGAATTTTTAAAGGGTATTTAATATTTTTAATTGATTTTTAAAAATAGACGGTAGCAATTTTTGAGGTTTTTGAATTTTTAAAAATACTAAATGGAAACAAAAAGAACCCAAAAAATCGGGGAAATTTCTACACTACGGCAGGAGGCATGTATCAAAATTTCACGAATTTTGGATGAAATTGCTATTTATTAAATCAAACCAAAGAAGCACAACACACATGGTCCAAGGGCTAAACGATAACACGCGTAAAAACTTTAGGGCCCAGACTAGAAATTGTCCAATAAATTCAGCACATGTCATAAAAGAGCATGCAGAGGGGCATAACTACAATTAATGAAACTATAATTTTAAAACGTAACAGAGAAGAAGTCCAAGGCACTAAATGCAATTATCCCATAACTACACGTGACGAAGCACGTGAGGCTACACAAATAGGACTGAAACGTAAATATAAGAAAATACAAGGACTAACATGCAAAATGGTCCACATTGTAACTTTTATTTTACAGATTAAACTATAAAAGTAAATAACTGCATGGGTAGCGGAGTAAATTACCTAGGCGGCTCGTGTGTCACGCGTGGAGGACAAGTGTCGCGCTCTAACTAGATGACGACGTGCGGCTCTGGCGCTGACAACTGGCAAATCCAACGGTTGTCCGGAGGGTGTGAACGTGGGCGTACGGAGGCCGTTAGATGTCAGATCTAATGGTCTGACAAGGACAGGCTCTGGACGGCTGTGATCCAATCTGGGCGACGGGCGTAATCCAACGGTTGAGAAGAGTACTAGATGAACTCCGCTTGGGCGAAGTTCACCGGAGCACCGAGGGAGATTGGCGGCTTTGATGAACGATCGGACGACGGTGGTCGACTCACAAGGCTCCTCCGCGTCGGGTGGACGGGTCTGATCAGCTCGCCACTGGTCAGATCTCTTGGACGGCGGACTTGACCTAGGATAGCTGCGGCGAAGCTGGATGAAGGTGAAGTGGGTGCCTCCACGCGCGCCAAGACCTGCAGGATAGAGATCTTGGACAGAGCGCTGCTCCGGCCAAGGTTATTTGACTGAAATTGAAAGGAAACGATAGATGATGGAGTTGGGGGTTTCCGACGAGTGAGGGAGGAAACCTAAAGCTTAATCTAGGCTCGTAAAACCAAGATTCAGGGGATTAGATCGCGGGAGAGGGGTGATGGTGAACTGGGTTGTCGATCGAAGCGGATAAAGGTGGCTGATGAGGCTCCGACCAGCGGGTCGGAGCTGGCGGAGCGGCGGAAGGTGGTAAATGAAAGATTCCCTAGATAAGGGAGATAGGAAAGAAATCGAAGATACCAGAGAATCTTAACGAGATCCTGAGCTCCAGGGGGTGCTGTCGAAGGGGGTCTTCACCTCGACCTCGCTGCGGAAGGCAGGGGAGGCTCGTCGCGGCGGAACTCCTGCCACGAAGCTTGAGCGTCGACTGCAGCGGCTCTCTCCGATCACCAAGATTCTCCTCCGGTTGTTGTCACCAAGGGGAACGGGTCTAGAGTCTCAAGAGAATGTGCGACGCTAGCTGCAGCCCTGGGGAATCAAATTAAGGTTTTATAGGTAGTCCCAGGTGGCTGGAGAGAATCGGAGTGAGCGCGCAATCCAAAGATGATCCGCGACTGCCTTGGGATTCGCGATGGTCACTAATCTACTGGGGAGAAGCTGGCGAAGAAATCAGGGCACACGATGGCAAGATCCGAGTGGGAAAAATGGGAGAAAATCGGGTGCGACTCTAATCCAGGTGCAGGAGGTTCCGAGAGGGGATGTTGACCGGGGTCAACATTCCTCCTGGACCAATTTTATTTTCTTATTTTTGTAAAAATACCTTAATTTTAAATTTTGTTTATTTACAACATATTATTTGGAGTTTAAAATAGTTTTTATTTTATATTTTTTATTTATTTACAAGTGTGAAATAAATAGAGATATGGTACATATATACATGTGTTATATACAAGGTGAGAGAGAGAATTTATTTTATTTTTTTATTTTATTTTTCTAATTTTTGTTTTATTTTGAGAAATATATACAAGGGAATATAAATATCTTTTTATTTTTTTTATTTTTATGAAAATAAAATATATACATAAAGAAGGTGTATGTACAAGGTAGAGTGGCCTAATCTCTCTCTACTAATTTTATTTGACGACCATGTCCAGTCTGGACCCTCTCTTGGGTTCAGGTCACTCAATATTTATTCTAAATATTTCTTTCTTTTTCTTTTATTCTTTATTCTTTTATTTTTGCACAAATACATTCTAATTATTAATTATTAACATATGCAAACCTATTGGTAATTTATTTTATTTACAACTATATACATGATGTTTTGCCAAGATATTTAGCTAAAATAAAAGAATAAAGAGTGATGAATGAGTATTCAACACCCCCCTATACTTTACTTTTGCTAGTCCATTAGAAAGCACTTATTAGAAAAAGAAGTGAAAAGAGAAAGAAAAAGAAAAAGAAGAGGAAGAAGGTGAATCAAGGCTGATTATTAAACTTGTCTTCATTAAATTGAAGTATGGAGCTTAGTCATATCTTTGGATTATTAGTTTGTCGGAGCCTTATTTGGACTTAGGTTTAAAACTTAACAGCCTCTAAGTTCCACCAATCTATGGTCAATACTCCTCAACAATCAAGATCAGAACAAGTCTACATACACAAACTCTGATGACTATGAATCTTTTCTTGTATTGTGTAAGTGATATGTAGCTCCCCATCTCAGAAATGACAAAGTTACAACCCTCCTCAACAAGGTAACTCTAGTACCCTAGTCTGGCAACTCTTTCCTCGAGGAGCGGGGTATTCCCTTCTAAGTTTAAGTTCAGCCGGCTCAAGAAGAGGAGGAAGAAGAGAATGGACCATGGCCAGTGTAGCCATGTTTCCTAGGGAGCCCAACCAGTGTAGCTAGGTTTCCCTGCTGCAAGCTTCATAAGATGGGCATGGGTAACATAAGCTTTGCTTTATTTGGCTATATACACTCCGGTGGGTATTTCATTTTCTATCAGACCCACCACCTTTTTTGGAGTTTTTCTTTTTGCACACATTTTTTTCGATGTGCATATGTACAACATATCTACATGGTGCAACATATATACATAATGAGTTTTTCCTCTTGAGCCAGTAGACTATCCCTCTTTTGAAGCTTTATTGCAACCCACAACTCCTGTCTTTAGACCTCAATGTCACCAGACCAAGTTGAGATGCACTTCCTTCACTAAAAGAAGAAGAGAGGTTCTGCCTAGAAGTACTACCCTCATATGCTACCCCAAGTCAAAGAAGACTGCCTCCTCACCACCTCATCCGTAGAGAGCTAGGTGCAAAGTTCTGGTGCAAGTAAAGCCATTATCTATGAGAGTCATGTGTGTGTTGTTAAGTGTTCTACTTAGGCTCATTAAGATGGCATATGATCATAGCCTAGTGGACTCAAATAATTAAGTCACCATGGACCTGAAAAGTCTCAACCCTAAGCCTTATAAGGTTCCTCTTAGAATTAGGTGGATTAAGATCTTAACCAAGCTCCATTTTTCAATTAAATTCCAGGCTAGTTTAAATATCAACTATGATTCAGAAAAATTGTAGAAATATATACAAAGATGCTTTTGTACAAATTTTGAAAATGTGCAAAAATTTTGAAAATGTTTGAATACATGGATGTATGTATGAATGCAGAAGTTTTGCAAAATATTTACACATATTTACAAAAGAGTTTTTACAAACTTTTGTTTTTCAAACATTTTACAAAAATTTTGTACTGTATACATAATTTTGATATCAAAATATTTACAAAATCTTTACACAAACTATTTTTACAAACATTTTTACAAAAATAATTTTGTAAATAGCTATGTATGTGCAATAAAGAATTTTATGTACACGAAAATTTTTTAATTTTTATGGGTTTTTAAGGATTTTAACCATTTTATTTATTAACGCACTTACACAAAGTACGAGTTATGGCTAAAGTATATATAAATATATAAGACACCCCCTATACTTAGCTCGAACTATGTCCTCAGAGTGAATCAAGAGCGATGAAGAAGACATAACTCGTGCTTAATATAGGGAAGTGAAAAGGAAAACTATACTACAACGGCGAATGAAAGAATAGAATGAAAAGAATCTCGGGGTTTCCCCCTATACTTAGGATCAAGTAATCCGAAGTACAACAGGTTGTACACAAAGGGAAATCCGAGTGGGAGAATGTACAGGGTCTACCTCCCCTATACTTAGGAATAAAATATCCCTAAGCATAGGCAGCAAAAACAGAGGTAGAAAATATTCAAAAGATAATCAAAAGTCTCACCCCCCTATACTTAGGGTAAAGTGCATCCTAAGTATAGCATAATCAAAGATGCAAATGGGGTGTTGGACTGAAGAATAGTGTGATATGGACATATGGATCTATACAAGGTGGAAGACAGTGATAATCAGGCGTGAGATGCAATAGATGTGAGTCAAAGACCACATCTCATGCAAAATGAATAGGGGCGACATCAACGACCAGCGACTCATGATCTAGATATGGTTTGAGACGCTGCCCGTTAACACGAAAGGTAGACTTAGATGACATCTCAGATATGTCGATGCTTCCATTGTCATGTACCTTTCGGACCAGGTATGGTCCCTTCCATTTGCTCTGCAACTTCCCTGGAAATAATCGAAGCCTGGCATCGAACAACCATACTCTATGTCCTGGCTCAATCTGCTTGTGGCTGATATGAGAATCATGCTACTCCTTCACTCTCTCCTTATACTGTAGGCTGCTCGAAAAGGCTGCATCACTCAGCTCCTCCAGGGCTGCCAACTCTGCCCTACTCTGGTCACCTACACTAACTGGATCCAAAAGTATATCACTGATAGTCCAAAGTGACTTATATCTTAGATTAATAGGTAAATGGTAGGATTTGCCATAAACGAGGTCAAAGGGAGATGTACCCAAAGGAGTCTTAAAGGATGTCCGGTATGCCCATAAGACCGAGTTCAAAAGCTGTGATCAATCCTTTCGGTCAGGGAGGATGACCTTCTGCAAAATAGTCTTGATCTCCCTGTTTGACACTTTAGCAAGACCATTGGTCCGAGGATGATACGGTATGGAAACTCGATGGTCAATGCTTAACTCGCTAGTAAGGGCCTTTACCTTGTCGTTGACGAAATGAGACTTCCCGTCAGATATCAAGACTCTAGGCACCCCGAACCGTGAAATGATATTATTCCTCACAAATCTGCATACAGTCCTAGCATCTACAGTTCCAGCAGGGATGGCCTCTACCCAATGACTCACATAATCAATGGGCAACAGAATGTACTCGAATTCCTGACTCTTAGGGATTGGACCCATGAAATCGATTCCCCATGCATCAAAAACCTCACAGAATTGAATGGGTTGCATCAACATCATATCACGCTGTCCACAAGTGCCCATCCCCTGACAGTCAGTACACCTCTTCACGAATTCATCAGAATTCTTGATGAGGGTAGGCCACCATAGGCCAGATTGGAGCACTTTCTGTGCCGTTCTCCTCCCAGAGTGATGTCCTCCTGCCTCAAACTTTTGGCAGTAAGTGAGGATGCTATGGTGCTCCTCCTAAGGAATGCACCGACGCCAGACGCTATCCCCTCCTTCATGATAAAGGATGGGATCCTCTCAATGGTAGAACTTGGCCTTCACGAGGAAGATCTCAAGTCGCTTCCTGGGCCAACCTTGTGGAACTTTATTGGCAACAAGATAATTCATAATGTCTGCGTACCACGGGAGAGAGGCGATAGCAAAGATCTCCTCGTCTGGGAAGGTCTCGGAAATAGGGTCAATCTGCTCAGAATCCTCAAGATGCTCTAATCGGGAGAGATGATCCGCCACCACATTCTTGACTCCATGTTCATCCTTAGTCTCTATGTCAAACTCCTTGAGTTGAAGGATCCATCTAGTCAATCTCGCTTTGTCATCCTTCTTTGCCATGAGGTATCCGATGGTGGTGTGATCTGTAAATATGGTCACCTTAGATCCAATGATGTATGATCTGAACTTGTCTAGGGAAAAGACTACGACTAGCATGTCCTTCTCAGTGATGGTGTAGTTTCGCTGAGTGGCATCCAAAGTACGGCTAGCGTAATAAATGGTAAAAGGTGCTCCATCCCTCCTCTATCCCAGCACGACCACTACAACAAAATCAGAGGCATCCATCATGATCTCGAATGAGAGAGACGAATCAGGCGGCTAGAGGACAGGAGCCTCAACAAATAGACTTTTGAGAGTCTCAAATGATGCTAGACACTTATTATCCACAATGAACTCGGTGTCTTTCGTCAGCAAATCAGTCAACAACCAGGCAATCCTACTGAAATCATGAATGAATCGTCAGTAGAAACCGACGTGTCCCAGAAAAGACCGTAACTGTCGCAAGTTGGACGGTGGACTGAGTTTCCTAATGATATCCACCTGGACGGATCAATCTCCATGCCCCTATTGGAGATGATATGGCCAAGCACCATCCCTTGAGTCACCATGAAGTGACTCTTCTCCTAAGATAACACAAGATGGACCTCGATGCATCACTGAAGGACGCGGTCTAGGCAGTCAAGATAAGCATTAAACCCATCGTCATAAACTGAAAAGTCGTCCATGAAGACCTCCAAGCACTAACCCACCATGTCTGAAAAGATGGACAACATGCACCTTTGGAATGTCGCCAGGGTGTTACATAGACCAAAGGGCATCCGTCTGAAAGCATACGTCCCAAAGGGACATGTCAATGTGGTCTTGTCCTGGTCTTCTATCACAATGGCCACCTGATTATATCCGGAGTACTAGTCAAGAAAGCAATAATGACTCTTCCTAGCTAGCCTCTCTATAATCTGACCAATAAAAGGCAGCAGGAAATGATCCTTCTTGGTGGTCTGATTCAATCGTCTGTAGTCCACATAGACCCTCTAAGAAGTGGGTACCCGGGTAGTGATCTCCACTCCAGACTCACTCACAACTGTAGTGATGCCCGTCTTCTTGGGCACCACATGTAATGGACTAACCCACTTGGAGTCGGAGATGGGGTAGATAAAATCGGCGCTCCACCATTTCGAAATCGTCTTCATGACAACCTCTCGAAGATTCAGGTTCAGCCACTGCTGGAACTTACGCGACGGCTTGGCGTCCTCTTCGAGATAGATATGGTGGGAGCACAGGGCCAGACTTATACCCTGGAGATCGGCTATGCTCCATCCTATCACCTTGCGATTCTTTTCAAGAACATCTATCAAACAAGATTCTTGTTCTCTAGTTAAATCCGTTGAGATAATGACTAGGTACATCTTATGCTCGCCCGCAAGGAACCTATACTTTAGCGACTGCGGCAAGGGCTTCCGCTCTGGACAACTGGGTGTTGGCGGATCTGGCCTCTGAAAGGTCTGAGTGAATGCGACCACATTTGCATGGGAGAACTCTCGCAGAATCTGAGAATCTGGTGAAGACGGCTCTGCTGGTGTGTCTGTGCTCTGAATGGGATCAGTCCCCACCCTAGCTGCTGGCTCAGTGGAAGTCAAACATGGAATCATATCATCAAACTCTGTCCAATCAATGTCTGACTCCGAGGGATCTGAATATGCATCAAAAGAATCAACTGCCTCGCTATCAGGAACGCGATATGCTGCCTGAATTGTATCTTGTACCAGGAATGTGCTCTCCAAGCTCTCCTCTACTAGAATCTGTGCATCAGCGGACTCTGAAGGTGAGAGGATGGCTCGTGAAACTGGGTCAGACAAAACTGCCTCATCATATATAATCATAAAATCACAATCCTGGTGGATGTCTCGCTCTACTCTTTCATCTTCTCTAAATTTGTAAGCGGCTCTAAGCAAGCTGAATCTCGCGCTCAGGTCTCGTCGTCGTCTCCATTTGTATACTCTCTCCCTCTATGCGAAAGTACACCTTCCCGCTAGCATGGTCAGACACTGCCTTAGATGTGGCCAAGAACGGGCATCCTAAAATAATGGGGGTATTGATCACAGACTCAAGGATCTCCATGTCCAACACAACGAAATTCATGGAGAATTTCAGGCCCTGAATTGTGACGACCACGTCCTTCAGCAACCCCTTCGGCCTCTTGGTAGATCGATCAGCAAACTGAAGTACCGTCCTGCTCTGTCAATGAGGTCCAAACTCGAATCGGTCGAGTAAGGCTGTCAGAAGAAGGTTAATGGAAGAACCGCTATCTAATAGAGTCCGATCGAACCTCTACTCATGAATGTGGCATCTGACATAAAGAGCTCCTGCATCTGGCCTCTAGGCTGGCATCCTGGATGGTGAAGCAGGTGGCACGAGTGAGCACATTGATCTCTGACTGGTGGTTCCTCCTCTTCCTGCGAATAGTAGTCCTGTCACTAAGGTTCCTATGGAAGAGGGGGATGTGCTCCAAGGCCTCCTGTAGAGTCAACTGTATATGAAATCTGTCCATCATCTGCTGGCTGAACTCTAATTGTTGGGATTTTTTTGGATTTTGTTTTTTGGGCCCCTTAGCAAAGCGGAGTGCTTGGGGAAAGGGGATAGATGGGCCCTCCTCAGATGGAGGGCTAGGATCGGGTCCCTGCTGCTGCTGCAAAGTGGAATCCATACAAACATCTCCAAATAACACAGATGGACTCATAAATGAAGAACCCTTTCCTTTATTATCGTAACAGTCCTGAGATACATATATAGGGGGAAATGCAATAGGAGTAGAACTGGTGGCCTCAATACCAACTACAGCATTTGGTCTCGCAGCATCAGTACTGCGCTCTAGCTCAGCATCATCTCTGGTGGCATCAACACCACCTCCTGCATCTGGTGAAATGACGACCTCAGTACCGTCAGCTGGATCAACGTCCTTGGTGGCACCAGCACCACCGTTATCATCATCATAATGAGCGGCATCAACATCGCTCTCCACCTTTTCTAGCGCTCCTGAGGCTGCATGGGGTCATCGCTCAGATGAGGCACCGCCGGCTGGCATCCTACCGCTTCTAAGTGTAACAAAGTCAGCATCAAAAGTGTATGCAGTAACATCACCAAGTGAATCATTAGGAGTGATAACCTCTGTAAACGCTACCTGCTCAGATTTCCTCTCCAGGATGCTCGGGTTTGGCTCAATATGGGTAGGGATGGCGGCCTTTACTTTCACGATCTCTCTCATCTCCTGTCGAAACTCATCCATCTCCCGTCGGAAGGTAGCCTGCAGCTCGGAGATGAGGCGGGCTAGATCATCTAAGGCTGGGTTCTCAAAGGCGGGTCCCTGAGAACCTGACGGGTGGCCTCTCTGAAAATGAGGCGGCTGCTGCTGAGAATGAGAGGGATACTGCTGAGAATGGTACTGCTGAGGCTGCTGCTACTGCCTCCAAGACTGTCCCTGCTGATAGAGACGAGGACCATGCTGCTGGTAATGCTGTTGGGGATGTGGCTGCTGCTGCTATGGGAACTGGGGCTGTTGGTGCTGCTCTCACTGTTGGCCGTACTGGACGCCTTGAACTGGAGGCTGATGTTGGGAACTGGTACCTTCGATCGACCGACGGAATCCGGGAAGGTCTCGTCAAATCCTAGGCTGAGGTCGGTCATACCAAATCCCGTTGACTTCCATCAACAGCTCCTGCTCGTAGGTGGGTGGTAGGAGTACTGCCAGGGGCTGGTATGGCTTATACACCACCATCTGGCTGTCCTGAGATGGTAGCGGCTGAACATACTGCTGCTGTTGCTGGAAAGGCTCTGCCTGAATATGGTGCACCTGTTGGTAGTGGCAGAGGGTTGGGTCGAGCTGTTGTTGCCGGTATCTGCCGGTGACTTGAGACGGGGCTGAGGAGCCGTCTTTGCCTCCTGTAGACACATGATCTGGGTCTTCAGGTCACTCAGCGCCTGTGCCATCTGGTCGATCTGCGTCATGCCCTGGCACTGCTTCTTCTTTATCAACTCGATCCGGTCCAACTTCTCGCTGACGATCCCCATATCAGCGGCCATCGACTCTGCCTGTGTTGCGGCTGCTGATGAAGTGGATGGACCGGCATCTACCTGTGCTATCCTCTGATAGGACACGGCCTATGGCGTGGGCTTCCACTGAGTGTATAATCACAGTGTAGTTCTCAGCCATCTCCTCGTAGATAGCCCAGACCTGATCCTCATCCTTGGTAAAGTATGAACCCCCACATTATGCATTGACTAGCCCCTACAACTCTGGTGTCAGCCCGCAGAAGAAACTCTGGAAGAGATTGGGCTTTTATATATAATGATGGGGACACCGGTCTGTGAGCTCCCTAAAGCGGTCCTATGCCTTGTGAAATTGTTCATTGGGGATCATGGAGAAATTGCTGATTAGGGCCGTGGCTGCATTCATCCGTGGCTGCATTCATCCGGTCGAATGGATAGTACTTATTCAAGTACTCGTTCGGGAGTTGTTCCCACGTTTTGACAATTCTCCCTAAATGATTCAACCAGTTGCCTGCTCTGTCTACAAGGGAGAAAGAGAAGGCCATCATCCTGATGGTGTCCTCGTCCATGAAGCGATCGTGGACAGTACTACAGATCATCTCGAACTCCTGGAGATGAATGTGCAGATCCTATGTGGCGAGTCCGTGGAAGCGGGGAAGAAGCTAAATCGTCTGAGGTGGGAGCTTGAAATCTCGCAAAATGGCCGGCAACACTATCCATCTATGGGTGAGAGTTGCACCAGGGTTGTGCAACTCCCTCATTGGTCGTGAAGGTGTTGGCTGCGGTGGCTGCTCATGCTCTTTATCATCGAGACCATCTCCTCCTCCTCCTCCACCTGCTCTGCGCTCTCTGTCAGCTCGCATCTGCTCCATCTCGCAACGCATGTCCACCATGAAAGCCCCCTGATCTCAGATATGTCGCTGCATAGTCTCAAGGGAGGCTAACAGGGTGTTTTTGATGGCACCCTGATCCAATACATATGTCTAGTTTCCGCTGGGTCTATCGGTGTGCTCCTCGTTGCTGGCCATGGTCTCTGCAAAGGCAAAAGACCCAAACTCAGGTGCCGATAAATCAACTGGTTGCTGTGGTATCTGCTCGATCACCTCAGGACTAGTAGAAGGCTGGTCGAGTGGGAACAGGGTGGAGTCAAACTCAGGTTCGGAGAGCGGGTCTCGGCTCTCACGAACCAACCAAGATGAACGGGCCAAAGTGCACGAAAGCGGTGCAGCCAGAGACTTCCTAAGGGACCTCCGACCCATCATCTTGATCTAGCGAGTGAAGGCGAATGCGATCTGGAAAAGCAAACAAGAGTGGTCAAGCAAACCCCCGATTCACCTACGGACTCAGAGCTGATGACCATGGAGGTTCGGTCTTTTATCTTGTCAATTTAACTAAGTGATAAAAACAATCTTTCAGAATGATTAAGCGAGCTGTTGGGAATCCAACACCCCCAGGAGACTGTCCCGATCCAAAGCTAGATCTTTCCTAGCCAGTACAAGTCGCGGACCGTTTATCGGCTTCGCGATCGACTCGTTCTGTTAAGTATATAGCGACCCACTATACCAGAGATCAGAGCGATCCTCACTGGAGAACGACTAACTCAAGACCAGTTGTCTGAAGAAGGGTCAGATGTGGCTCTAGCCTAGGGTGCGGGTCACTCTCTCGCTCATTCAAATCATACAAGGAGGGGATTGCTCTCCCAAGACAATTTTTTTGGTGAAGTGTTTTAAATAGTCCCAATTTTATGGTTTTTATTTTTAGGTATTTTTCAAATAAAACAACACCTAATGAATTTTTTAGTTCTCCTTATTATTATTAAGTCCAATAATAGGGGGAGAAGACGAAAAAGTAGATGCGTGACTAAACACGATGATGCATGTAGAGTAAGAGATGCGTACCTGACTCCAGCTCTCTACATGCAAAGTGATCCGCGCATAAATTTAAAGACAGAAAGTAAACCTATCTAAATGATGCACGAAGAAATCGACTTTAAACATAAAATTTCTACTCGCGAAGCACAATAGCTAACGGGTCAACGAGAGGGGTCGGAGTCCGGTCTCTGATGCCGATCGGTGTCCGCTACAACGGATCCTGCCAACGCTGTATACGGCCTCTAGCGGCATGTGACCCCTCAAGTGACCGAGTTAAATTTTTTATTAGTGAATTAATTAGTAAGGTCCAATTACGATCTATAGGAGTAGAAATGTAATTAGGGTTGGGTCTTAATAATTACGTCACAAGGCAAGTGAAAATCCTAAGTCTAAGGCTAAAAGCTTCGAGAATTAAAAGAAAATAGAGGCGATCAAAGGCGAAAACCGGTGAAAATCACGGTGGCAAAACAGACCCCAAGATATCCACCAAGTCTGAGAGTGTCTGTCATGTCTTGTATTATTACAATACTAATATAATGCAGAAATAAAATCCTAAGCTAAACTGAACTAAAGCTCGCCAGACTCCTGCTCTCCTTTCTCATGCTCTCCTGCAACTCTATGCAGAAAAGAGCCGCCTACACAGTCCCGCGGGTACGTCAGCTCTCCGAAGGAAGTCACCCTCGATCGTCGGGCCCTCGCAAGAAAATCGAAACAGAAGATGTGTCAGTCCAACAATTATTATAATAATGAAAAATAAAATAAAATAACAGAAAAATAAATGTAAAAATAAAAACAAATAAAAAGAAAAGAAATAAAAACACAAATAAAAGAAAACAAAAACAAAAACAAAAATAAAAAGAAAACAAATAAAAGAAAAATAAATAAAAGAAAAAGAAAGTCAAAAAAGAAAGAAAGCCGACTACTAAGCCGTGCTCCCCGGCAACAGCACCATTCTGATGATGAGGCTTTTGATACTCGGGTTAAGGTGAAAAATAAGGTCGTTGCGACCCCAAATGTGAAGCTCGGTCAACAAGGAAGAGAAGACCACTAAAATATAGATTAATCAATCAAGCAAACAAATAGCGGTCTAGCTATTTTATTTTACCTGGTATAACTACCAGGGTCGAACACAAGGAGAACGGTATGCGTCGGCTACAAAGTAGTCGAGGATCCAAATAAAATAAAAAAATAAAGGAATTTCGTGGATTTTAGGTTTTTCAAAATTTTTTGTGATTTTTAAAATTAACAAAAGGTGTGAAAGAAATCAAAGATGCGCACACAAACAATTATTTAAGGTATCAAAATGATCACAAAATTTAAATTAAAATATTTTTCGATTTTAGAAATATTCAAGTATTTTTGTTGTTTTTCTTGGATTTTTCTGATTTTTAGTTAAATTTCTAAAAATAAAATAAGGACAAAAATAAAAGGCGGTGTACAACCCGAATCTAAAGGTAATTTAAAAATACTTAAATTGACTATAAAATTCGAACAATAATTTTATGATGAACTAAAAACTAAAATCTAACTACAATGGCCTAACTACATGTTCAAAATAATTTTATGATGAACTAAAAACTAAAATTTAATGTTTTTCAATTTTTATGGTTTTTATAGATGCAAATGCTACAAAAATTGAATTGAAATTAAAACAAGTCAAAACACACTAATTTTTTTTGGAACTTTTAAAGTGTTTTTAATATTTTTAATTAAATTTGTAAAAATAAACAGTAGTAATTTTTGAGATTTTTGATTTTTTAAAAATACATAATGGAAATAAAAAGAACCCAAAAATTCAGGGAAATTTCTACACCATGGGTGGAGCCATGTGTCAAAATTTCACGAATTTTAGATGAAATTTGATATTTATTAAATCAAACCAATGAAGCACAACACACAAGGACCAAATTGCAAAGAAAATATATTCCAGGGGCTAAACAATAACATGCGTAAAAACTCTAGGGCCCAGACTGCAAATTCTCCAACAAATTCAATACATGTCATAAAACAATATGCACAGGGGTATAACTGCAATTAATGAAACTATAATTTGAAACGTAACAGGGAAGAAGTCCAAGACACTAAATGCAATTATCCCACAACTACACGTGACGAAGCACGTGGGGAAACATAAACAGAATTGAAACGTAAATATAAGAAAATGCAGGGACTAACATGTAAAATGGTCCACAGTGTAACTTTTATTTTACAGATTAAACTATAAAAGGAAACAACTGCAAGGGTAGCGGAGAAAATTACCCAAGCGGCTCGTGCGTCGCGCGTAGGGGACAGGTGTCACGCTCTAATTGGATGACGACGTGCAGCTCTGGCGCTGACAGCTGTCGAATCCAACTGCTATCCGGAGTGTGCAAACGTGGGCGTATGGAGGCCGTTAGATGTCAGATCTAACGGCCTGACAAGGACATGCTCTGGACGGCTGTGATCGAATCTGGGCAACGGGCGTAATCCAACGGCGGAGAAGGGTACTGGATGAACTCCGCCTGGGCGCAGTTCACCGGAGCACTGAGGGAGATTGGCGGCTCCGATGAACGATCGGACGACAATGGTCGACTCGCAAGGCTCCTTCGCGTCGGGTGGACAGGTCTGATCAGCTCGCCACTGGTCGGATCTCCTGGAAGGTGGACGTGACCTGGGCTAGCTCCGGCGAAGCTGGATGAAGGCGAAATGGGTGCCTCCACGCGCGCCAAGACCTGCGGGGCAAAGCTCTCGCTCGTAGCGCGGCTCCGGCCAAGGTAATTTGACTGAAATCGAACGGAAGTGGCGGTGGATGGAAATGGGGGTTTCCGGTGAGTGAGGGAGGAAACCTAAAGCCTAATCTAGGCTCGTACAACCAAGATTGAGGGGATCAGATCACGAGAGAGGGGTGACAATGAACTGGATTATCGATTGAAGCGGATAAATGTGGTTGATGAGGCTCCGACCGATGGGTCAGAGCTGGCGGAGCGGCAGAAGGCGATAAATGAAAGATTAGCTAGATAAGGGAGCTAGGAACGGAATCGAAGATTCCTGATAGTCCTAACGAGATTCTGAGCTCCAGGGGGTGCTGTCGAAGGGGGTCTTCGCCTCGACCTCACTGCGGAAGGTGGGGGAGGCTCGTCGCGGTGGAACTCCGGCCACGAAGCTTGAGCGTTGGCTGCAACGGCTCTCTCCGATCATCAAGATGCTCCTCCAGTTGTTGTCACCATGGGGAAGAGGTGTAGGGTCTCAAGAGATTGTGCGGTGCGAGCTGCAGCCCTGGGGAATCAAATGAAAGTTTTATAGGTAGTCCCAGGTGGCTGGAGAGAATCGGAGTGAGCGCACAATCCAAATATGATCCTGACTCCTTAGGGATCCGCGAAGGTCGCTGATCCACTGGGGAGAAGCGAGCGAAGAAATCGGGGCACGCGATGGCAAGTTCCGAGTGGGAAAAATGGGAGTAAATCGGGTGCGACTCGGATCCAGGTGCAGGAGGGTCCGGGAGGGGATGTTGACCGGGGTCAACATTCCTCCTGGACCAATCAGAACATTGCTTGGATAAAATTATTTGTAAAATAAATTAAAAATAGAAGATGATTTTGTTTTAAAAAATGTTCAAAATAAAAAATCTTCATTATTTTCTAAACTATTTTTTTGTGATTTTTATTTATTTTTATGAAAAACAGTGTAATCTATATATAGTGTATTATAATATATACATGTATAAAATACATAGGTATAATATAATTATTTTTATTTTCTTAGTTTTTGTATAAATACCCTAATTTTATATTTTATTTATTTACAACATATTATTTGGAGTATAAAATAATTTTTGTTTTATTTTTAGTAGTTATTTACAAGTGTGAAATAAATAGGGATATGGTACATAAATACATGTGTTATATACAAGGTGAGAGAGAGAATTTATTTAATTTTTATTTTTATTTTTTTTTCTAATTTTTAGTTTATTTTTAGAAATATATACTGTGGAATATAAATACCTTTTTATTTTTATATATTTTTTTATTTTTATGAAAATAAAATATATACATAAAGAAGGTATATGTACAAGGTAGAGTGGCCCTATCTCTCTCTACTTATTTTATTTGACGATCAGGTCCAGTCTGGATCCTCTCTTGGGTTCAGGTCACTCAATATTTATTCTAAATATTTCCTTCTTTTTCTTTTATTATTTATTCTTTTATTTTTGCATAAATATATGCTAATTATTAATTATTAACAAATGCATGCCTATTGGTAATTTATTGTATTTACAACTATATAAATGATGTTTTGCCAAGATATTTAGCTAAAATAAAAGAATCAAGAGTGATGAATGAGTATTCATCATTAGTGCACACTTATCAACATATTTTTATTTTATCACACCCTAGCACTTAGGCAAATGTCAAGAGATAGTACTAGAACCATGTTCTTATACTGGCTAAAGGTGTTGTCACTCAAGTTTTATGTAGCCTTCATTAATTTTATCCCATCCTCGAGTATCATCACTATCGCCAACTGATCGAACGCTCCTCCCCGGCAACGGTGCCATCTGATCGAACGCTTAGCACGATGTATAATTTAAGTTCATTGTAGCATGTGTAATTAACGAATCATTTAGAACCGAGAGAAGAATCTTCGTGAAGAGTGTCGACTTTAATTTATATCCCGAGCAAGTCCAAGACCGAACATAGGGAGGTAAAGGAACAACTTCGGGTTAATTCAAAAATTTATGTTTAGGTTTCCAAATGGTATTTTTCTAAATTTTTAATGCAAAAACAATTGAAAATGCAAATGTGGATGAATCAAGACAATAAGAAAACACACTACTAGGCTAAATTAATTTTAATGAAAAATTAATCAGATTTAGCCTAATTGGATTTTCCTACAATCCTAATCAAGAAATGAGTACAAAACACATTTTTTTTGGAATTTTAGGAATTAAAATGCAATATATAAAAATGCACACTTTTTATGGGTTTTTTAACATTTTTTTCACACAAACAGAATGCAAAAATTATGAATATTTTTCTAGAATTAAAACATGATGCAAGTAGACTATAGATTTCTTTTTGGATTTTTCTTACAAAATATGAATTTTTTATGGATTTTAATGTAAATAGAGTGATAGTGAGTACCTAATTCCTAGTAAATCCACATCATCAAATTAGTCGGAGTGTGAATTATCTCAGAAAGTTATTTTTATAAGGAATCCAGGAGATTTGAAATTTAGCAAAAATAATGTATGTAGATTTAATTAGAAATCATTTACTAGAATCACTCTAGAATTTATTTAAGGAACAATATAAATTCAATTAAGATGAAATTTGGATAGTATTTCAATCACATTTCAAAGCACCATTCCTATATTTTTAGGAATATTTCGAGCAAATATGAGTGAGATATGAATTTAATTCCTCAGAATGGGTAAAATATGAAGAATTTTAGTTAAACATTTTTAATTAATTACCTATGGTACAAGAAAATCAAAGTAAATAGTCAAGTAGTAGACAATTAGTTGCTCGACATAATGCTATTTTTCATTAAACAAAATGATGTAAAATTTATGTCCAATTTAGAATCAAACACAGGGGTATCCATGCAATATAGAAATAAACTTGAATAACACAAACTATGTATATGGACCAAACCGTAATTACAAAAAAGGAACGGGAAACATATGTAATTTTTACTTAAAAAATAGAAACAACATTCTTCCTTGGCGCAGGCGGCTAGGGCTTGGTGGTCGGGAGGGATGCGGGCGGTGGCCTAGCAGCGCGCGACCAACGGAGGTCGGTGGGCCGCAGCCAGGTGGCTGGAAGATAGGGAAGCCGGCGGCGGGGGAACAACCTGGTGGCGCGCGACCGATCTGGCGCGAGCGGAGGCGCCACAATGAGAAGGGGGCCGCGTCGGAGGAGTTGCGAGGCTGGAGTAGGCACGGGCGGAATACAGGAGGAGAACGGCAGGCGGCGCGGAGGAAACCACCGTCGGTGGCGGTGATGGCCGGCGGCTGGTGGGCGGAGATGACCACCGCCGCTGTGCCTTTTTTTGAATTTTTTATTTCTTTTTTGTTGCCGTAATATTTCTTTTTATATTTTTTTTATGTTTTTTAAATTTGGTTAAATAGGGAATCCAAATGATGTGTAGGAAAAAAATGGAAATTTGGAGGTGGTAATGTGGCGTGATAAAAAAATGAAAAAAATATAAACAATGCTGAATGATAAAAAGAGAAGAAAAATACCTACGGTGGAAGCGGTCGCCTATGGTGTGCTCAAGAGAAGCACGGTCTTCGCTCGAATCGTCGACGAGCGATGAGCTCGAGCAACGCGTGGATGCGGCTTTTATGTTGGCCAAGAAGCCAACGTATCTCACCTGAAAGAGGGCTATCGTCGCTCGACCACGTTTGTGTCGATGTCACCGATTTAACTTTGGAAACTAGGCTCTTG
This sequence comes from Ottelia alismoides, assembly GCA_037367405.1. Taxonomy (NCBI): domain Eukaryota; kingdom Viridiplantae; phylum Streptophyta; class Magnoliopsida; order Alismatales; family Hydrocharitaceae; genus Ottelia; species Ottelia alismoides. The sequence goes on along the minus strand of JAZKJV010006421.1, from coordinate 718,280 downwards.
TCACATAAAGATGGATCAAGTGCAAATTGTGGAGGATGAGATGTATATAAAGATATGGAAAAAATGGGAGTTAGAATGTAGTGGAGTGGAATGGAGGTTAAAATAGAGGTGGAGTTGAATTAGAAGTTAGAAAAAAAATTGGTGGGAGAATGTAGTTGAATGGGTGATTATTGTAGAGAATAGAAATTAAATAAAAAATAAATAATAAGATAAAGTAGGCTACTAAAATACAATAAAATATAAAGAAGAAAAAATAGTGGAGAATTTACAAAAGAAGACAAACAACATGTATATTTTTTTTGCTTTTCTAATATATATATATATATATATATATTTATATTTTTGATAAGAGATAACAGCAGAAAAATACAATAAAATACTAAAAATAATATACAACACAACAATGATTTTTTTGGATTTTTTAATGAAGAAAGATAAAAAATGAAGAAAGAATGAATATATACATAATATACAATGTACACCTAGGTCCCAAAACCCATAATTTTCAAACGAGCTCCGATTTTAGTGAAACAACTTCCGTTGGATAGATAATTTTCTAAGTTGAACTTAAAAAGTGAGTTTGTTGAATTTGGAGTTCATACGGTGGGGGAATTTGGCAGGGAATTTGGACTTTACGGCTTTTTCTCTTTGGGATCTAGGAGTATTAATTTGAGGTAATTTTTTTTGTATTTTTGTATTTTTATCTACATTTTTATGAACAAGATAGAAAAATAATATGTCAAAAAGAGTTGAAATAAAATTAGTAAAAATATATGAATTTTGGGCTATTTATAGGTGAAAACTCCTTTAATTTTTGCGGCTTTTTATTGTTAATTATTTTGTACAATATAATATATAATAATTAGTGTATTTAATTTAGAAGAGTCATTTTGTTAATTTATTTAGTTTATAAACATTTATTAGTATTTTTACTCAGGGATTTTGCGAAGATCAAGATATTGAGATAATGAATTGTTGATTCATCACCCCCTATACTTAAACTTTGCTAGTCCTCGAGCGAATAAAGAATGAATAAGTTGGAATAACCCCAGACTGTGCATGTGAATACAAGACTTCATCATTCAAGAACTCACGGTTTTAGAGATCCTAAAATTCTAAGCTGAACCAAGCTTTAGTCAAAAGATAACCAATTTCCCTAATCATCAGACTCTCTTTGTATATATATATATATAGTAGGGATATGACTTAAGTGTGGACTGTAGTTACAAGAGTAGAGTCGCAACGTCACCCAAGGTTCCAGTTCAAGAGACTCTCCTAAGAACCCAATCCTCAACACTAGGGAATAAACCGTTTCTTGCATCCAATCCACCGTCTCTTTAGTTGTCAGACTTGAAAGTGTAGATGACGTTCAGTTGATAGAGGGTATAGGATTGTGTCATTTCTTCTCTCCCTCTCATTGGAACAAGAATTGTCTCAAGTGCCTTATTACTCAACGCATATTTTTGGTGTTGATCAGTGCGTCCGTCAAGAGAAGTTGGAGTCATCTGCACTTGTTTTCCTGTGAGTACACGAGGTGTGCCTTTTTTGGGTACCTATCGTACCATCTGCACCCAGACTTGTAGTATTTACGACACTGGGCCCTTTTTGGTTCAAACCCGACTCCTGGTCCTAATAACGATGGTCCAGGTGGACACTTTGAAATTGGTTCGGAGCGCTCACCTTTGGTGGAAGCTCTTTTAATAATTGACTTTTTTGAAAGTGAGTTTATTTCAACATTGATATTTCTATGCTTTATTTTTGGCTAGATCCACTCCTTTTACAAAGAGTTAGCGCACACTGATCAATAATTTTTTTATTTTATCACACCCTAGCATTTAGGTAAATGTCAAGAGATAGTACAAGAACCATTTTCTTATACTGGCTAAAGGTGCTGACACTCTAGTTTAATAAAGCCTTCATTGATTTTATCCCATCCTCGAGTATCATCACCGGCACCATATGATTGAACGCTCCTCCTCGGCAACGACGCCATCTGATTGAACGCTTAGCAAGATGTATAATTTAAGTTCGTTGTAGTATGCTTACTTAGCAAATAGTTCAAAATCGAGAGAAGAATCTCTGTGAAGAGTGTCTCGGCTTAAATTTATATCCTAGGCAGGACCAGGGACGAACACAAGGAGGCAAAGGAACATCTTCGGGTTAATTCAAAAATTTAGGTCTAGGTTTCCCAATGTTTTTTTTTAATTTTTTAATGCAAAAGCAAATGAAAATGTAAATGTGGATGAATCAAGACAATAAGAAAACACACTACTATGCCAAATTAATTTTAATGAAAAATTATTTAGATTTAGCCAAATTGTATTTTTCCTGCAATCCTAATCCAGAAATGAGTATAAAACACATTTTTTGGAAATATTAGGAATTAAAATACAATAACTAAAAAAACACACTTTAATGGGTTTTTTAACAGTTTTTCACACAAACAAAATGCAAAAATTATAAATATTTTTCTAGAATTAAAACATGATGCAAGTAGACTACAGATTTTTTTTGGATTTTTCTGACAAAATATGATTTTTTTATGGATTTTTAATGGAAATAGAGTGATAACGAGTAATTAATTCCTAGTAAATCCAGATCATCAAATTAGAGTGCGAATTACCTCAGAAAGGTATTTTTATAAGGAATCCAGGAGATTCAAAATTAGCAAAAATAATGTATTTAGATTTAATTAAAAATCATTTACTAAAATCACTCTACAATTTATTTAAGGCACAATATAAATTCAATTAAAATGAAATTTGGAAAGTAATTCAATCACATTTCAAAGCACCATTCCTTAATTTCTAGGAATTTTTCGAGCAAATATGAGTGAGATATGAATTTAATTCCTAAAAATGGGTAAAATACGAAGAATTTAGTTAAACATTTTTAGTTAATTACCTACAGTACAAGAAAATCAAAATAAATAGTTAAGTAGTAGAAAATTAGTTGCTCAACATAATGTTATTTTTCATTAAACAAAACGATGCGAAATTTATGTCCAAATTAAGAATCAAACACATGGGTATCCTGCAATATAGAAATAAACTTGAACAACAAAAACTATGTATATGGACCAAACTGTAATTACAAAAAAGAAACGGGAAACATATGTAATTTTTACTTAAAAAATAGAAACAACCTTCTTCCTTGGTGCGGGCGGCTATGTCTTGGTGGTTAGGAGGGCTGCGGGCGGTGGCCTAGCAGCGCGCGACCAATGGAGGTCGGTGGGCCGCAGCCTGGTGGCTGGCAGATAGGGAAGCCGGCGGCGGGGGCGCAACCTGGTGGTGCGCGACCGATCTGGCGCGAGCAGAGGTGCCCCAGCAAGAAGGGGGCCGCGTCGGAGCAGTTGCGAAGCTGGAGTAGGCACGAGGGGAATGCAAGAGGAGAACAGCTGGCGGCGCGAAGGAAACCACCGCCGCTGGCGGTGATGGCCGACGACTTGTGGGCGGAGATGACCACCGCCGTTGGCGGTGATTGCGGGAAGGGAGGACGTCCGGCTGGCCACCTGTGTTTTTTTATTTTTTATTTCTTTTTTGTTGTCGTAATTTTTTTTAGGTTTTTTTAATTTGTTTAAACAGAGAATGCAAATGATGTCGAGGAAAAAAAAGATGTGGTGATGGTGGTAAAAATGACGAAGTAGAATAAATGGAACTATGGAGGTGGTAATGTGGTGTTATAAAAAAATGCAAAAATATAAATGATGTTGAATGATAAAAAGAGAAGAAAAATAGCTACGGTGGAAGCGGCCGCCTATGGTGTGCTCACGAGAAGCACGATCTTCGCTCGAATCTCCAGCGAGCGATGAGATCGAGCAACGCACGGATGCAGCTTTTATATTGGCTAAGAAGCCAACGGATCTCACCGGAGAGAGGGCTATCATCGCTCGACCACGGTTTTGTCGATGTCACCGATTTAACTCTGGGAACTAGGCTCTCCTCACATAAAGATGGATCAAGTGCAAATTGAAGAGGATGAGATGTATATAAAGGGGTGGAAAAAATGGGAGTTAGAATGGAGTGGAGTGGAATGGAGGTTAGAATGGAGGTGGAGTTGAATTAGAAGTTAGAAAAAAATTTGTGGGAGAATGGAGTTGAATGGATGGTTATTGTAGAGAATAGAAATTAAATAAAAAATAAATAATAATATAAAACATGCTACTAAAATACAATAAAATTATAAAGAAGAAAAAATAGTGGAGAATTTACAAAAGAAGACAAATAACATGTACATTTTTTTCTTTTCTAATATATATATATATTGTATTTTTAGTAAGAGATATTTACAACAGAAAAATACAATAAAATACTAGAAATAAGATACAATGCAATAATGATTTTTTGGATTTTTTAATGAAGAAAGATAAAATAAAAAAATGAAGAAAGAATGAATAAATACATAATATACAATGTACACCTAGGTCCCAAAACCCATAATTTACAAACGAGCTCCTAGTGGAACCACTTTCATTGGATAGATAATTTTCTAACTTGAAAAAAGTGAGTTTGTTGAATTTGGAGTTCATACAGAGCGGGAATTTGGTAGGGAAGTTGGACTTCACAACTTTTTCTCTTTTGGATCTTGGAGTATTTATTTGAGGTAAAATTTATTTTATATTTTTGGTTCAAGCCCGACTCCTAGTCCTAATAGCGGTGGTCCCGGTGAACACTTTGAAATGGTTGGGAGCGCTCACCTTTGGTGGAAGCTCTTTTTATACTTGACTTTGTCGAAAGTGAGCTTATTTCAACATTGATATTTCTTTGCTTTATTTTTGGCTAGATCCATTGCTTTTACCAAGAGTTAGCAAATCGTTCAGAACCGTGAGAAGAATCTCTGTGAAGAGTGTCTCGGCTTAAATTTATATCCAGGCAGGACCATGGTAGAACATAAGGAGGCAAAGGAACAACTTCGGGTTAATTCTTTAATTTAGGTCTAGGTTTTAAAATGGTATTTTTTTAATTTTAATGCAAAAACAAATGAAAATGCAAATGTGGATGAATCAAGATAATAATAAAACACACTATTAGGCCAAATTAATTTTAATGGAAAATTATTTAGATTTAGCCTAATTGTATTTTTCCTACATTCCTAATCCAGAAATGAGTACAAAACACATTTTTTGGAATTTTAGGAATTAAAATGCAATAATTAAAAATGCACACTTTTATTGGTTTTTTAACAATTTTTCACAGAAACATAATGCAAAAATTATGAATATTTTTTTAGAATTAAAACATTATGCAAGAAGACTACATATATTTTTTTGGATTTTTCTGAAAAAATATAAAATTTTTTTATGGTTTTTTAATGGAAATAGAGTGATAACGAGTAATTAATTCCTAGTAAATCCAGATCATCAAATTAGTCGGAGTGCGAATTATCTCAGAAAGGTATTTTTATAAGAAATCCAGAGATTCGAAATTTAGCAAAAATAATGTATGTAGATTTAATTAAAAATCATTTACTAAAATCACTCTATAATTTATTTAAGGCACAATATAAATTCAATTAAGATGAAATTTGGATAATAATTCAATGAAATTTCAAAGCACCATTCTTGTATTTTTAGGATTTTTTCGAGCAAATATGAGTGAGATATGAATTTAATTCCTCAAAATGGGTAAAATATGAAGAAATTTAGTTAAACATTTTTACTTAATTACCTACGGTACAAGAAAATGAAAATAAATAGTCAAGTAGTAGAAAATTAGTTGCTCAACATATTTTCATTAAACAAAACGATGCGAAATTTATGTCCAAATTAAGAATCAAACATAGGGGTATCCATGCAATATAGAAATATAATTTAACTACACAACTATGTATATGGACCAAATGCAATTGCAAAAAAGGAATGGGAAACATATGTAATTTTTACATAAAAAATAGAAACAACCTTCTTCCTTGGTGCGGGCGGATAGGGCTTGGTGGTTGGGACGGATGTGGGCAGCGGCCTGGCAGCGCGTGGCCGACAGAGGTCAGTGGGCCGCTGCCTGGTGGTTGGCAGACGGGGAAGCCTGTGGCGGGGGTGCAGCCTGGTGGCGTGCGTCCAATCTGGTGCGAGCAGAGGCGCCGCAGTGAGAAGGGGGCCGCGTTGGATGGGCTGCGAGGCTGGAATAGGCACGGGCGGCCGACAGGAGGAGAACGGCGGGCGGCACAGAGGAAACCACCAACGCTGGTGGAGATGGCCGGCGGTTGATGGGCGGAGATGACCACCACCACTGGCGGTGATTACGGGAAGGGAGGACGTCCGGTTGGACACCTGTGCTTATTTTTAAAATTTGTTTGATTTCTTTTTTGCTGCCGTAATATTTTTTTAGATTTTTTTTATTTTTTTAATTTGGTTAAACATGGAAGTAAATGATGTGGAGGAAGAAAGGATATGGTAATGGTGGTAAAGATGATGAAGTAGAGCAAATGGAACTATGGAGGTAGTAATGTGGCGTAATAGAAAAATGCAAAAATATAAACGATGATGAATGATAAAAAAAGAAGAAAAATATTCGCCTATGGTTTGCTCACGAGAAGCACGGTCTTCACTCGAATCTCCAGCGATCGATGAGCTCGAGCAACGTGCGCATGCAGCTTTTATGTTGGCCAAGAAACCAACGGATCTCACCGGAGAGAGGGCTATCGTCGCTCGACCACGGTTGTGTCGATGTCATCGATTTAACTGTGGGAACTAGGCTCTCCCCACATAAAGATAGATCAAGTGCAAATTGAGGAGGATGAGATGTATATAAAGGGATGGAAAAAATGGGAGTTAGAATGGAGTGGAGTGGAATGGAGGTTAGATTGGAGGTGGAGTTGAATTAGAAGTTAGAAAAAAATAGGTGGGAGAATGGAGTTGAATGGATGGTTATTGCAGAGAATAGAAATTATATAAAAAATAAATAATAAGATAAAGCAGGCTACTAAAATACAATAAAATATAAAGAAGAAAAAATAGTGGAGAATTTATAAAAGAAGACAAATAACATGTACATTTTTTTCTTTTCTAATATATATATTTTTGTTTTTTTAATCAGAGATATTTACAATAGAAAATATAATAAAATACTAGAAATAAGATACAACATAACAATGATTTTTTGTATTTTTTTAATGAAGAAAGATAAAATAAAAAATGAAGAAAGAATGAATATATACATAATATACAATGTACACCTAGGTCCCAAAACCCATAATTTACAAACGAGATCCTAGTGAAACCACTTTCGTTGGATAGATAATTTTCTAACTTGAAAAAAATGAGTTTGTTGAATTTGGAGTTCATACGGAGCGGGAATTTGGTAGGGAAGTTGGACTTTACATCCTTTTGTCTTTAGGTTCTTGGAGTATTTATTTGAGGTAAAATTTATTTTATATTTTTGTATTTTTATATACATTTTAATGAATAAGATAGAACAAGAATTAGTTAGAAAGGAGTTGAAATAAAATTAGTAAAAATACATGAAGTTTTGAACTAATTACAGGTGAAATACTCCTTTAATTTTTGTGGCTTTTTATTGTTAATTATTTTATACAATATAATATACAATAATTAGTGTATTTTAATTAAAAGAGTCATTTTGTTAATTAATTGATTTTATAAACATTTATTAGGGTTTTTACTCGGGGATTTTGCTAAGATCAAGATATTGAGATGATGAAACATTGATTCATCACCCCCCTATACTTAAACTTTGCTAGTCCCCGAGTGAATAAAGAATGAATAAGTTGGAATAACCCCTGACTGTGCATGTGAATACAAGACTTGATCGTTCAAGAACTCTCGGTTTTAAAGATCCTAAATTCTAAGATGAACCAAGTTCTAGTCAAAAGGTATACAATTTCCCTAATCATCAAACTCTCATTGTATATATATAGTAGGGATATGACTTAAGTGTGGACTGCAGTTACAGGAGTAGAGTCACAACGTCACCCAAGGTTCCTGTCCAAGAGACTCTCCTAAGAACCCAATCCTCAACACTAGGGAATAAACCATTTCTTGTATCCAATCCACCGTCTCTTTAGTTGTCAGACTTGAAAGTGTAGATGATGGCCAGTTGATGGAGAGCATAGGATTGTGTCATTTCTTCTCTCCCTCTCATTGGAACAAGGATTCTCTCAAGTGTCTTATTACTCAACACATATTTTGGTGTTGATCAGTGCGTTCGTCAAGAGAAGTTGGAGTCATCTACACTTGTTTTCCTGGGAGTACAACGGGGTGTGCCTATTTTGGGTACCTATCGTACCTTATACACCCAAACTTGTAGTATTTACGACGCAGAGCCCTTTTTGGTTCAAGGCCGACTCCTGGTCCTAATAGCGGTGGTCCAGGTGGACACTTTGAAATGATTGGGAGCACTCGCCTTTGGTGGAAACTCTTTTGATAATTGACTTTATCGAATGTGAGCATATTTCAACATTGATATTTCTTTGCTTTATATTTGGCTAGATCCACTGCCTTTACCAAGAGTTAGCGCACACTGATCAACAATTTTTTATTTTATCACACCCTAGCGCTTAGGTAAATGTCAAGAGATAGTACGAGAACCTTGTTCTTATACTGGATAAAGGTGCAAACACTCAAGTTTAATGAAGCCTTCATTGATTTTATCCCATCCTCTAGTATCATCACCGTCGCCATCTGATCGAACGCTCCTCCCCGGCAACAACGCCATCTGATCGAACGCTTATCACGATGTATAATTTAAGTTCGTTGTAGTACACTTACTTAGCGAATCGTTCAAAACTGAGAGAAGAATCACTGTGAAGAGTGTCTCAGCTTAAATTTATATCCCAGGCAGGTCCAGGGTCGAGCACATGGAGACAAAAGAACAACTTCGGGTTAATTCAAAAATTTAAGTCTAGGTTTCCAAATGGTATTTTTTAAATTTTTAATACAAAAACAAATGGAAATGCAAATGTGGATGAACTAAGACAATAAGAAAACACACTACTATGCCAAATTAATTTTAATGCGAAATTAATCAGATTTAACCTAATTGTTTTTTTCCTATAATCCTAATCTAGAGATGAGTACGAAACACTTTTTTTTTGAATTTTAGGAATTAAAATGCAATAATTAAAAAAGCACATTTTTTTGTGTTTTTTAGCAATTTTTCACACAAACAGAATGCAAAAGATATGAAAATTTTACGGAATTAAAACATGATTCAAGGAGACTACATAAATTTTTTTGGATTTTTCTGACAAAAGAGTGAAATGAGTAATTAATTCCTAGTAAAACCACATCATCAAATTAGTCAGAGTGCGAATTATCACATAAAGGTATGTTTATAAGGAATGCATGAGATTTGAAATTTCACAAAACTAATGTATGTAGATTTAAATAAAAATCATTTACTAAAATCACTCTACAATTTATTTAAGGCACAAGATAATACCAATTAAGACAGAATTTGGAAAGTAATCCAATCACATTTCAAAGCACCATTCCTGAATTTTTAGGAATGTTTCGAGAAAATATGAGTAAGATATGAATTTAATTCCTCAGAATGGGTAAAATACGTACAATTTTATTTAAACATTTTTAATTAATAATCCACGACACAAAAAAATAAAAATAAATAGTCAACTGGTAGAAAAATTAGTTGCTCAACATAATGCTAATTTTCATTAAACAAAACGATGCGAAATTTATGTCCATATTAAGAGTCAAACATAGGGGTATCCGTACAATATAGAAATAAACTTGAACAACACAAACTATGTAAAGGGACCAAACTGCAATTACAAAAAAGAACGGGAAACATATGTAATTTTTACATAAAATAATATAAAAATAGAAACAACCTTCTTCCTTGGCGCGGGCGGTTAGGGCTTGAATGTCGGGAGGGTTGCGGGCGATGGCCGAGGGCGTACGGCCGACGAAGGCTGACGGGCCGCGGCCTGGTGGTTGGTGAACGGGGAAGCCAGCGGCGGAGGCGCAGCCTAGTGGCGTGCGACCGATCTAGAGCGCGCGAAGGCATCGCGGCGAGAAGGGGGCCGCGTCGGAGAAGCTGCGAGGCTGGAGTAGGTACGGACGGCTGATAAGAGGGCAACGACGGGCGACATGGAGGAAACTACCGCCGCTGGCGATGATGGCCGATGGCTGGTGGGCGGAGATGACCACCGCCGCCGGCGGTGATTGTAGGAAAGGAGGACGTCGGGCCGGCCACCTGTGTTTTTTTTAATTTTTTTTGATTTTTTGCTGTTGTAATATTTTTTTGTTTTAGATTTCTTTTTAATTTTGTTTAATAGGTAATTCAAATGTTGTGGACAAAAAATGATATGGTGATGGTGGTAAAGATGATTAATTCGAACAAATGGAACTATGGAGGTGGTAATGTGGCGAGATAAAAAAATGCAAAAATATAAATGATGCTGAATGATAAAAAGAGAAGAAAAATACCCACGATGGAAGCAGTCGCCTATGGTGTGCTCACGAGAAGCACGTTCTTCGCTCGAATTGTCGGCAAGCGACTAGCTCAAGCAATGTGCGAATGCGGCTGCGATGTTGGCCAAGAAGCCAACGGATCTCACCGGAGAGAGGGCTGTCGTCGCTCGACCGCGGTTGCGTCGCTGTCACCGATTCAACTCTGGGAACTAGGCTCTCCTCACATAAAGATGGATCAAATACAAATTGAGGAGGATGAGATGTATATAAAGAGATGGAAAAAATGGGAGTTAGAATGGAGGTGGAGTGGAATGAGGGTTAGAATGGTGGAGTTGAATTAGAAGTTAGAAAAAAATTGGTGGGAGAATGGAGTTGAATGGGTGGTTATTGTAGAGAATAGAAACTAAATAAAAAATAAATAATAAGATAAAGAAGACTACTAAAATACAATAAAATATAAAGAAGATAAAATAGTGGAGAATTTACAAAACAAGACAAACAACATGTAAATTTTTTTCCTTTTCTAATATATATATTTGATAAGAGATATTTACCACAAAAAAATAAAATAAAATACTAGGAATAATTTACAACACAACAATGATTTTTTGGATTTTTTATTGAAGAAAGAGCAAATAAAAAAAATGAAGAAAGAATGAATATATACATAATATACAATATACACCTAGGTCCCAAAACCCATATTTTACAAACGAGCTCCAATTTTAGTGAAACTACTTCTGTTGGATAGATAATTTTCTAACTTTAACTTTAAAAGTGAGTTTATTGAATTTGTAGTTCATACGGAGCGGGAATTTTGCTGGGATGTTGAACTTTATGGCCTTTTCTCTTTGGGATCTAGGAGTATTTATTCGAGGTAAAATTTATTATGTATTTTTGTATTTTTATATACATTTTTATGAACATGATAGAAAAAGAATTAGCCAAAAAGGATTTGACATAAAATTATTTAAAATACATGAAGTTTTGGGCTATTTACAGGTGGAAATCTCCTTTATTTTTTGCGACTTTTTATTGATTTTGTACAATATAATATGCAATAATTAATGTATTTTATTTACAAGAGTCATTTATTAATTTATTGATTTTATAAACATTTATTAGGGATTTTACTCGCGGTTTTTGCTAAGATCAAGATATTGAGACGATGAATCGCGGATTCATCAAGAAGCTACGGGTATGTGAAGTTTTTATTTTAACTTTTTATTTTGTTTGTCCTGGGTACACTGTGCATTATTTTTCTGTGAAATCAATTTTGTATTTTTCTATGTATTTTTATCTACATTATTCATATATAGGATTTTGTCATTAAGGTTTAAAAAAATAAAATAAATTAGGAGTCCAAAGTTAATTATAGATGGATTAAAAATTGGGTTTTATGTATGGTTTTCTATGTATTTTGTACAATTCTTCTGCCCTATCTCCCCTTACTTTATTCGTTTTCGACCAAGTCATTGTGATGACTGGATATTGGGTTTAGTGTCACTCATCACCTATGGTGTTTCATTTCTTTTTTCTTTCTTACTTCGTTTTTTTAGTTTTGGAATTAAGTACAATAAAAGTACCATATTTTATACAGTATTTTGTACACTTTATCATGTGTTTATTTTGATAAATTTATGATATATACATGCACTTAGCTAGGGATTTAATGCCAAAATGATAGAATAAAGGTGATGAAATGCAGATTCATCACCCCCTATACTTGCCTTTGTCTGTCGCTAGTAAACACTTATGGCTATAAGTGCAGAAAAGAAAATTAAACAAAAAAGAAAACAAAAAAACATGGATTGATTTTAACTTTTGATCTTGTCCTCATAATATCGATGTTTGGAGCTCTGTTGGACCCTTAGATTTTTTGTTTGGTCAGAACCTTGTTTGGGAATAAGACTTGCAACACAACAGCCTCTGAGAATCACAACACCGTGCCCAAATATCCTAAAAAGCCAATTCAGAACACTTTGATGTCATACACAGTCTCTTATGACTATGAATCTATCTTGTACAACGTGTGTAATATATAGCTCCTCTTAGATGAAGCAGTAAAGGAATTCTTCTCCAACATGGTGACCCTAATTCTCCAATCCATTAACTCTTTCCTCCAGAAGTGGGGTATTCCCTTCTAAGTTCAAGTACAGCCGGCTCAAGAAGAGTAAGTGGAAAAGAGAATGGACGGTAGCCAATATAGCTACATATCCTAGGATGCTCGAACAATGTAGCTTAGTTATCCGGTTACAGGCTCACACATTCTTTGACTTTGAAGCTCAAGCATGCGTATTGAATACATACATGGTCCGACGGGAATTGATTTTTTTCTTTTTCTTTTACTCATCTATCATTATTAGAGTTTTTGAATACATATTTTTTTCAAAATTATACAATGTACAATGACATTTACGTAAGGACTTTTTTCTCTTGAGTTAGTAGACTATCCCTCTTTTGAAGCATTATTGCAACCCACAACTTTTGTCATTAGACCTCATGGCTACTAGATCGGGTTGGGGTACAATGACCACAGATGAGTGACTTCCGATGCTAACATTTGCTTGTGTCTCATGCCGATAAATTGTTAACCCTCCATTTCATCACCTTTATTCTATCATTTTGGCCTTAAAACCCTAGCTAATGCTTGTAAATAACATAATTTTGTACAAAATTAACATTTATTATTATTATGTTTTATGAATATAAAATTCATTTCTTAATGTCAAAATTATAGAATAAAGAAATAAAAGAAAAAAATAAAATGCTAAAGGTATTATATGATCATAAACCCCGGGACTAGGGCATCTTGATGACTGGGTCGACAAGGAATAAACTAGGGGGAGATAAGGACCAATAAATCAACATAAATCATCATTCTTTTATTAATCGTTAATGCATTTTTGGGATCTATTTTATTTTCTATTATTTATACTCAAATTAATAAACATTGAACATGAAAGTTGCAGATAAAAATGTAAATAAAAATACAAAATTGATTTCGTACAAAAATAATATACAGTGTAATTTTTATACTCTAAATAAAAAGCCAAAGCACCAACTTCCCTGACCCATATCTCTCAAATAAAAACCAAAAATGTATCAAAATCACCTATTGTATATAAATTTTAATAAGAAATTTAATGAAGGTGGTTTCATATTTTTTGTAGATATGGTTTGAAAGTTATGTTTTGGACCCCTATTGTATAGTTTATTTATATAAAATATTCTTTTTATTTATTATTTTTATAATTTTATATTTTTATACATTTGTAAATATTATTTATTATACATATTTAATCATAATAACATTAAAATAAAATATTTATGAAAATTACAAAGATGAATTGCCTATACTTATACCTATATAATATATACCCTTATTTATTTAAGTGTACAAATACATCTGAAAAATATAATAAAAATATATTTATCTATATCAAATTAAGTTATAAATTTATAAAATAAGGAAATAAAATAACAAAATCAAAAATACAAAATAAAAATAAAATAACCGAAACATAGGTTAATATACCTATAAATGGAACCCTAAAAGTTAACTGTAATAAATAAGTCCAAAATAATAAATAAACATATTAAAATACTATAAAAATAATAAAAATATCTATAACTAATAAAATCATTTATTATTTATTTTTCAATTTACAAATAATTTCGGACAAGGTTTTTCCTAGTTGCTCCACGCGGACCAACCAGGTGGCTTCAATAGTTGACTATGGCCAACAGTCTGACTAGCCTTGGCATTCTGACACACCTAGCCTTTGACCCATTGTTCTTTGATTTTTGTAGCCTGATACAAGCATTGTGTTGATTCCTTCTTAGCTTCTTCGCCTCGATCTACACTCTTTCACGTGCCATAATCGCCTCAAGGATTGGATCACTGTATCACACCTGCCACCTCGTTCTTCCTAGCCTCTTCGCCTCCTGTACAAAACCACCCCTTGATATTCTTCCATTTTATAAATTCCTTTGGACCATGTTTTGTCCTTCTTTCGTGTTCTCTTGATTGAAGCTAGTAACATGAGATTCTCCAACTACTGGAAGCAAGGCAAGGCGAGATATGAAGGCGACTTCCACCCATCTCCGATGACCTCTGCCGCCGAGAGGTCATCTTGTTGGCTCTGGCCAACTCGAGGTAATTTATCTTCGATTTTTGGATAAATAATAGTCCCTAGTTTAATTTCTTGTTGCTAGAGTTAGTTTTTATTGCTCGATTTAGTATGAAAATCAAGATTCGTAGTTCGTCGGAGGCTAGCTCCAACAAACACCTCCACTATACCACACTGTTGTTCAGACCCACCTGGCATCCTCACTCTCTTTCCTCGCCGATTCTCCACTCCATTACCCATTTCATTCACCTTGCTCCTCCATGGAGTAGGATTTGGCTTCTCCACCTCCTCCCTTTGCCGGAGCACCTCCGCCACGCTTTGCCGCACCACCATTTCAACCAATAAACCCCCAATATCCCCCTTTGTTTCATGTGCTTGCTTTTTTGCAGGACCTGGAGGAAAAGTGAGCAGCCCCAGCTCCAATTTGTCTCTCGTCTGAGCCTCTCATGCAATCAAGGAGCAAAGGAGAAAAGATCCAAACTCACCCTCAACGTATTCTTAGCCTGTTCTTCCATAGCCCCTTCTAGCCGTTGAATCATCTAGCCGCTCCAATTTACACAGCCGTCGTTGGATGTAGAGCCCTAGAACAATGGATCTCCTTTACGGGATCTAAGGAGAACCAACATCAGAGCACCAGAGCATGCCACATGACTTAGTGTATCAATCATGCTCGTTGGACCGTGCTTATGTTGGGTATTTTGCACACTTAGCACAATGTATATTTTGTACTTCAAATTTAATCTATAAACCTTCATCTGCCTTTATTATATTTTTGTAATGTTTGCAATCCTCGTATTTATTTTATTTGCG
Source organism: Ottelia alismoides (assembly GCA_037367405.1). NCBI lineage: Eukaryota > Viridiplantae > Streptophyta > Magnoliopsida > Alismatales > Hydrocharitaceae > Ottelia > Ottelia alismoides. The sequence goes on along the minus strand of JAZKJV010006421.1, from coordinate 702,950 downwards.
GTCCAGTCCAGTCCATGCCATCTCACATGACGTCCCAGGTGATGAGGCTATTTTGCACTTAGACTCCTGTGGTTATTTGTATTTCATTTTGGTCCATATATTTCTTATTGCAATTTTAATATTTTAGAAAAATGTAGAAGTACTTGGACTTTATTTTTAATTACATATATACCCCTGCAAATTCATTCATTTTTTGTGCGTTTATTCTATTTATTAAATACAGTGTTCGTGCTCTAAAAAATCTCAATAAATAGGATTAGGTTCCTGATTGCTTGTTGTTTCACATCATATTTTTTATTTTCATTTTTAGGCATTCAATTATTTTCTAAAAATAAAAATATCACATTTTGGCCATGTTTTCCTTAGAAAACCCATTAAAAATATAAAATCATTGTGAAAAATTCCTGAAAAAACATATTTTGTTTATTTAATATTTAGAACTTTTAGACAAAAAATCACTAAGAAAAATAGAAAATACATAAAAATTTAAAACCCCAAAATCCTATATAAAAATCAAAAAAATTCTCAAGACTTCCAAAAATATCATTTTCTATAGTATATTTGAGATTTTTACTCCACAAACCCTATAATCTTTGTAAATGACCTCTACGACCTTTGAAATATCGTAATTCTCCCCTCAACTCCGTAAACTTGTTAACCCTTTCCCTACAGACCCAATGGTTAACCCCCATCCATTTATCCATTAAAACTAAATGGATTATACTGCATTCTTTTACATTTTACCCATTTTATTTATCAGAATTACATTGAATTCTCCTCATCCTCCTTGTCATCTCCCTTCCCCACCTAGCACCCACACAAATCCTCGACCTCCATGCCCTCCTCCTCCCCAACCTCCCTCGCCTCATCTAGTTTTCCACACTCACCCTCCTCCTCTCCGACCTCCTCCTCCTCCAGCTCTGCCACCCTCACCCTCCTCTTCTAGGTCCGCCCACCCTCGTCGTCCTCCCCATCCTCCCCCTCCCCCTCCAGGGCTACTACTCTCACCCTCCTCCCTACCTCCTCCTCCTCCTCTAGGTATGTCATCCTCCTCCTGCCTGAATGCCATCCCCCTCTCCTCGATGATGTCCCCTCCTCCCCTCTACCTCACCCATTCTTACCTCACCCTTTTCAAGCTTTCCCCTTCAGGGATCCCACCTTCTGACCAATACAAAGTAATTGATTCGATAATTGGCTTATATTTTGGAGGGTCTATCAGACCCAAAATCTGTTTGATAAGAAGTAAAGGTTATGTTTGAGGAGATCACATTATTTTAAAAGGCCTTCCTGATGATGATTTCATGCTTTTTTCCTATACTGCTGTGATAGAGCACATTCAAAAATTCTAAACAATAAAAATGATGGAGGGTATCTACATCTGTGTAGCTCCCCACTGCCTCAAGTCATTCTTGAAGTGGCCCGAGTTTGAATCGCATATACATGAAACACATGCAGATTTCCTGCAGCCAAATGCAGAGGAAGAAGTTAACGAGGTGTAAATGCTAATGTTGTGAAGGCAGCTTCCACAAACACTCATGGAAAACAATTGGCGCAACCGAAAACTTCTACTTCCCGTGCCCCTCCAAGGCATGGGGTTTCTCAGACTGTAAATTCTCATCCTCAAAATCACGAAGACCGACCACGACATAACCAGTCTAGCGAGCAAACATCTATGAGGCCTCCAGAGAGAACACCAATTCCATTTCACAAGCGACCTTAGCGACAATCACCCGATTCGCAACCAGACAACAACCTACCACCACAGGGAGTTTGACACCAGCAACTGCAGCCTCAAGGTTTTGATGGCCATGTTGATTCACATCACCAGCGGGATTCTAACCAGTCCATGTTAGACAGATCAGCTGTTGCATAGGAATCTCCATTTCAGGAATATCCACTACCTCCACATCTATTTCCCATGTCGAACTATTAGGTGCCAGTGTTTTTCAATCAAGGAGTACTTGTTTGCGTCACCTTAGAAGAAGAAGCCTAAGTAAATTTAAGGCACATCCTCACATTCGGTTAGTTGTAGTGAGATCTCTCACTCATTATTGATTCAAGGACTCCCATGGATTCCCACAGATTGGTCCGAAGTAGGCCATGGTCTGGAGCAATAGCAACTCCTCTGTCGCAGCTCAGCATTCGGGATCCGACCATCTCACGGAGGATATAACTCGTGTGCTCCCGCAAATATGCCCAGACAAGAGAGTTTGTAGAATGATGGAGGAGAAGGAAGGAGAGAGGGGGAGATGGAAGATCCACCGTCTCTTTTTCTTTGGTTAGAATGACTAGATTATAACTCAAGTAATTGACTCCAATAAAGTTGAAGTAGACGGTAGCGTCTATGTGGTAAGACAGAGTAACTTTACATGGTCGAGGGAGGAATTACGATGTTTCAAAGGTCTAAAGGTTATTTACAAAGTTTATCGGGTTCATGGGGTAAAAATCCCTTTATAATTTTCATTATATTATTATTAATCTATAAAAATTGAATTGAAGAAATTTTCATACTGTTTGCTAGTTTTAATCTTCAAATTAATTTTACCTATTTATTTAATCCCTGATTTGGGATATTTTTATCTTTCAAAATACATAAAAAATAACAAAAACCATTAAAAACATAAAAACTGTAAAAAATATTCAAAACCCAAAAATATTTAGTTATACAAATTTTATTTATTTTTAGTTTTGTTTATAATTATATTAGCCTATTTTGTATATATAGCCTTATATATTCTTTATTACATATTTAAAAAGAAAAAGAAATTAAAAATTCAGATATTATAAAAATAAAATATTAAAAATATAAATTAAAAATGATTGAAAATATAAAAACAAAAATAAAAAATATATAAAGTCAAAACCCACAAAAGACACATAGATAATAAGAAGCATACATTTTTGCATTTATTTGCACCATTCTCCCGTTTGCTCCATGTGTTCGACCTATACAATACTTGCACCTATAAACATCTTTTGTAGAGTTATAATAAATTTTAACTCACACATTTATTTCCATTTCTTGATTCTTAACTCTGGGTTCATTGTTGATTTAGTTGAGTTTCGTGGGTGGTCATAGCAACGACTGCTGTCTCGCCTTGTGAGACCGTAAGACCCTCACTGAATTCATCTTGTCAAATGGCACCATTTCCATGGAGCAACAGATTTTAGATTGGATTTTTACTTGTTTCTTCTTGCTTGTCTATATTTTCTTTTATTTGTTTTTATTTTATTTTGATTTGAATTGTATAATCTCCTCTTCTTTGTTGACTTTACTGTGAGGAACCGTGGATTGAGGGAGGCTCCTCTAAGAGTGCCTGCGCACCCAAGTGAGGCGGTGTCACTTTTTCCGACCCAGCTACAAGGAGAGAGCACAAAAGAGACTTTGAGGATTTTTTAAGACAATATAACTTTCCATATTTACTTACTTATTTATTTTTGAAATTCAAGTGAGAGAGAGACCATTAAATTGTAACAACTTAGGACTCTTAGGACTCTACCCTACTTCACAGGGTCCACTGCCTGAGGGATTGATCCCTTGGGGGCCTCGTTGGTTTTTGTCGTGTTTTCTTATCCTTTTTTTCTTTGTTTCACGATTTTATTTTTCTTAATTTTGTCTGATTGAAACATATCTTTGGATTCGAGTGACGATATATTAAGACCGAACACCTAATTACCATTGCATGCACCTATAGTTCCCATTTGGACTTAGTCAAATTTTGAATTTCAATTTATTTGGACTTGACACTGCACGCTGAGAAAGGTCGCATACAATGCTTCTAGGATCTGTTATGGCGGACATCGAGTGGCATTGAAGACCAAACCTTGGTTTCATTTCTTAGTAGTTAGCATATTGTTCTTCACGCTAATAATATATTCTCGTCTAGGGTGATTTCATCGGATTTGCTTTTGCATATAGATAGGTTTCAATTATGCTTAGCATCCTTGCATGAAGAGAGCTGGAGGTAAGTTGAGCATTTCTACCTAACATGCATCATTGATTTCACCTTGCATTGCTTTTTCGACTCTCTCCCTCTGATTTTGTCACTTAGGATCTAAAAAGAATTGACTCCTCAATAGGCTCATGCATTTTTGTTAAAATTATAAAAAAAAGTAATAACAAAAAAATTAGGATTGTTAAGCTTACTCAACCCTAAAATAAACCAAAAAGAAAAATCATTATTTTGGGGAGAGTAACCACCTCATTGTGTTCGTTTTAATTTTCCTACAACACACTAAGGACTCATGCCCAAATCCTAGGCCATCCTAAGTGATTGTACAATTTTGGTCTTCTCACCTAACTCTAAAACTGACAAGATAAAAAGACCAAGCTTTTAAGATCTTCACTGTGTTGAGTAGGTCAATTGAGGTATTTCTTTCTGTGTATAGTTGTTTGTGATTGTTTGTGTGCATATTCGATCATCTCTGCACATTTGCACCTTTTTCTCACGTCTCTTGATTTGACCATCTTGTTCGCCCGATCATTTTCCTTTTGTTTCAAAGATGTCTGGCTGGAGTGATTTTTATCCGGATTTTGCGGATCCCTCGTACCCTCTAATCGGTCCACCTCCATTTCCTCAAGAGGATGTTGTTCCTTATTTTTCTTTTTGTAGATATCTGCCTCAACCACATTTTCATGCCGTGGATTTTTACCCACCACAATCACCCTCATCACACTTTCCTCTACCTCATCCACTAGAGACTGATTTGTTGGAGTCACCATCCATGGAGTCCATCCTTGAGCACTTGACCTAGAGTATGAAATAAATGAATTAGGGGATTACGACAAGAGGATTCTTATGAGAGCTTGAAATTGCCCAAAAAACAAAAAAATAGAAAATTTTAAAAATACAAAAGGGTTTCGGGAGACACATGGCCGAGCCATTTTGTGAGGAGAGGGCACCTTTGCCAGACTATTTGTCCACACATTCATTCACCCCATGTCCCAACTTTGACCCAAAGGATGACACTGTACAAAATGCTCTTGTTCATCCTTCTGTAGGTGCTACTCCAATCTCCTCCCTTGTATGGAGGAGATCCAAAAATTCAAAAAAATATTGACTGAATCTGAAGTGGTAGCCATTATTCATGAGTTCATTGAAGCCCCACTTCGTCAGGCCATGACCCATTTATCTGCTCCTCAACCCAAGAAGAGAAAGCAAAGGAGCAAATTTAAGCGTCACATCTTGAACATGGCCCCTACCCAAGCCATCACCCATCGCCCTTCTTCTATAAAAGGGAACACTGCTACACCATTCATTAGATGCACCATCTATAACTATTCATGTAATCACACACTCCTTGATGGCGGTGCTTCAATTAGCATAATACCCTTCTCATTAGTACAATCTCTTTACTTAGGCCCTCCCAAGAAAACCAAAATGATTGTCCAGTTTGTTGGTGGATTAATAAAGTGGCTAAAGGGGATTTTAGAGAATGTTATCATTTGGATACAAGTCATGAGATGCATTGTTGACTTTGTCGTATTGCCCATGGAGACCCCTATTACTAGGGAGCACTCTCCAAACATCTTGGGAAGACCCTTTCTCGCCTCTACGAGAGTCGATATTGATTACGGATTAGGAGAGATTCGCTTACGTCCTGAAGACGAGAGCATTATGGTCATCATTGCTCTTGATGTGACTACATCTATCTTAGCCGACAACGAGGCATATGACCTATCTGCTGATGTCAAAGAAATTTGCTTTATGACTGATGATGAGACCTGAGAATTCCTCTGCAAGGAGGAAGACTCGGAAAGCATAAACCTTGGAGTTCCCTTTTTCAGTGATTGGCATTGTGTTGATGACATCTGCAGGATTTACACAATTGATACCTTTGAGCAGAGGGAACACTTAGTAGAGACTGAGGAGGCTGAATTTGATCTGATTTCTTTTATAAATAAATTGAAGCCTTTTGATGAGAATGATGATACAATTGAGACTCGCCAGGCTGGACATGACCTGACTACTTCCAATGATGAGTTCAAACATTTCACTTTGATATCTTCGAGACACTCCAAGCCAGAACAAGCCACACTTCTTCCAGTGACCCGTCTGTGCCTTCTCACCTGAGGATTGTTGAGGATCTTCACCAGGTCGATCCTGATTGGTCTGTGTCATTTGAGGACCTCGATATTGACCTACACCTTGTAACATCTGAAGAATATAGGATAATACTCAAGCGCATCACGGAAGCGTGGGCATCGTATCGTATACGATGTAGAACGACTAGTCGCACTAGTTGTTCTATGCAACAGAATTTAAAAAATTCATGTGATGAAACCACATGATCCGAGAACGATTCTCGGATCGTTTCATCTAAAACCACATAAAGTATATAGGAATACCTCTTGTAGCGTGGTTGATCAAGTCTCTACGAAAAGATACTTCCTGTCTCAAGTCCGATCTTCGGAGAGGATGCTTGCGAGCGTAGGGATGAGTCGCGTGAACCTCGCAATCCAAGATGTTGATCCAAGCAAGGGAACTCCTGATCTCATCGCACGAGATATAACTCCTTCTTCGTGAGCAAAACACACCAAAGAAGAGGGAGAACGAGAGTCGTCGAAGAGGCGGCACAACGGCAGAGACTCCTCCTCTAGGGTATGGTGGACGGCCACCAATGGAGAGATAGAGGAGATGGTGTGTGAAATAGAGAGGGGAGAGAGCTTGTTGTTTCTTTTTCTTGTTGAGATATAGGAGATGGTGTGTGAAATAGAGAGGGGAGAGAGATTGTTGTTTCTTTTTCTTGTTGTAACCTAGAGAGCATGGGGTGCCTCTCTATATATAGTGTTTTGGGAGTCCATGGATCACAATCCATGGGACACACAAAATCAATGGGTGAGATTGATTTGTGTTTCTTTCAATGGTCAAGATTGTTGTTGGTAGAAAACACAACAACATATAATTTAATTTAGATTAAATATATTTGATAAATCAAATATAAATCAATCCTAAATCAAATCAAGCAAACATGGAGATTTTTGCATGAAGATTGCATCCTAACATGGTAATTGGTGGGACGACTACCAAATTCATAATAGGAGATGGTAGCCATCCACCATATCTCATGGTGGAGGCAATCTCATGAAATCCCATGAGATTGCACTAATCTTTGGAAATCTCCAAGATTTTTACAACAGCTTTTATTCTAAATTATTTTACAAAAATAATTCACAAATTTTTTTTGAATATTGCAATCTTGCCATTGGAAGTTGGTGAATCACATTCACAACCCAAAACAAAATGTGATTTACATTTTTAATTAATTGTAAAACGTGAATCTAATTCACACCAACAATTAATCAACACATATAAATCATAATAGACTCTCTCTAATACATTAAAAATCACATTTATAATATATTATGAATAATTAGACATTGCTATCTACATTATTCTTATCCTCAATAATTATATCACATTTAATCATATTGGATAAATATTCACATGCATCAAGATAATTAAATCACATTTATTTATCAATCTCTCAATGCTTGAAAATAATTCAACTATGGAATTACTCTTAAACCCTTTCAAGAAAAATGCGCTTTCTCTGGAGATATATGGAGACAAGGACAGGGCGATTGTATTGTTCCACGTACAGTGACTTGGATATTGAGATCACATCTCAAATCCAGATCTCATGGACCTCCCACAGATGCTTGATTAAATCAAGGCCGTAGACCAAATCTTCTCATTTCATCTGAATCTCATTCAGATCAATGTCCAATACTTGGACTAAGATCAGGTTACTTCTCTACTGAGAGGAGTCACTAAAATCCAAACCTGTTTCATCACCCCCTCGGAATGGAAGCGTCATGGTTATACAATCATTTATGATCAGAACACCCTCTAGTATTCCTAGCACCTGCACATCCTGTAGTCTAGAAGACCTATGATGAACCCACATATATAGATCAATTTTATACTGTCTTCTTTAGGGTTTAATCATCAAGTTTCTCAATCTTGGTCATTGTCAATTGGCATCGATCATATGCTTTCCCAAAGCATATATCATAGCTTCAAATTCTTGTCATGCTTCCAAAGCAGGACGACCATGCATGGAATTTGATCGGTCCCAATACCTCATGAGTGAGCTCATGTCTTCCGGTTTATAAGTGAACCTGTATGATCCCTTTGAGAGATCGTATTACTCATATGTTCTTACATGCACTCCAACTCGCCAGTGTATAGCCCTTTCTTAGATCATCAATCTTTTGGTCTGCCAAATGTACACACTTAGACACTTGGTCCCATTGAGAGATCGTATTACTCATATGTCTCTGGTCAGAGGATGTGTGCCTTTGTTGTGACATCATTCAACATAGGTCTTTGGTTGTGTCGATCTTGTTAAGTCAACCCTTTGACTCAACTAATCTGACACATCCGAATCATCATTCCCATGTAGAGGACCTATATCGAGGTCGGACAAATATCAGCCAAATGAGAAGCGATTGCCATCTCCTACTCAGGCTGGAGATCATCACCTAATAATGATTTAATGGTGCTTGATGAGTCCTCTATCTAACTGCTTAGATATTCATCCAAGCACCGGCCTCTATGATTCAATTAACGAATCAACAAGTGTATGATTATCAAGATGAGCATGGTACATAACCCTTATTGTATAGTGGGATCTTATAGTGCATTCATTCATTTAATCTCAGAAAGGTAGTGAAAACAATAACTTTTATTGATAAATCATATATTACAATAACATTTATTGTAGGAATGGTTCGCCTCGGGCTCACATGGCTAACAATCTCCCACAAGCCCTCAGAACCATTCAAGAACAATCCTTAAACCCATACACATTACATGCTGGTCAAAAAACTTCTGTGTCAGTGGTTTGGTAAGAGGATCAGCAACATTGTCGGTAGAGGCCGCCATGGTGATGATGATATCACCACGCTTTTGAATCTCCCGAATGATGTGGTATTTCCTTTCCACATGCTTGCTCTTTTGATGCTATCTGAGTTCCATCACCTAGGCAATGGCTCTCATGTTATTATAGTGTAAAGGGATGGTAGTATCAGAGGAAACTGCGCCAAGTTTCAGGATGAACTTGCTCAACCACACCGCCTCCTTTGCAGCATCTGATGCGGCAATATACTCGGCTTCTATTGTTGAATCTACTGTAGTGTTCTGCTTCTTGCTTCTCCAGCTCACATCACCATTGTTCAACAGGAATACAAACCCTGATGTTGACTTTCGATCATCAATATCCGACTGGAAGTCTGAATATGTATATCCAAAGACTTGAAGATCACCATCTCCATAGACAAAGATGTAATCTTGCATCCGTCTTTGATATTTGAAAATGTTCTTTACTGCATTCCAATGTTGTTCTCCATAGTAGTATTGGTAATGACTTACCACTCCCACTGCATGGCAGATATGGCCTAGTACACATCATGGTGTACGTTAAGCTTCCTACAACTGATGCATAGGGGCATCCAGCCATGGCTTTCTTTTCCTCAACAATTTGAGGAGCCATCCCATTAGACAGGTGGATAACATGTCTTAAAGGGAGGAAACCTTTCTTGGAACTATCCATACGTATCGTTCAAGAATCTTCTTAATGTACCCATGTTGTGACAATCCCAATATCCTCTTTTCTCATTTTCTGAACAGCTTCAGACCTAAGATGTAAGATGCTTCTCTAAGATATTTCATCTCAAAGGTATGTTATAGCCAAATTTTCACACTGGTCATCATCCATGTATCATTCCCAATTATAAGGATATCATCTACGTAAAGCACGGTGAACACAATAGCGCTCCCACTAAGCTTCATGTACACACAAGGTTCATCAGGATTCTGCACAAAATAATAACTCTTTATGGTTTCGTCAAATCTGATGTTACAGCTATGAGAAGCTTGTTTGAGCCCATAGATGGATTTCTTAAGCTTGCATACTTTGCCATCCTCAATTATGAAGCCCTGGAGCTACTCCGTATAGATATCATCCTCTAGATATCTATTGAGGAAAGCCGTCTTGACATACATATGTCATATGTCGTAGTCAAGAGATGCAACTATAGCTAGCAGTGTCCTGATGGATTTAACCATAGCCACAGGAGAGAACATCTCATCGTAATCGATGCCTTCTCTCTCTGTGTAGCCTTTGACTACGAGCCGTGCCTTGAAAGTCTGTACTTTCCCATCAGGTCCCCTCTTTCTCTTGAAGATCCATTTACACCCAATGGGTTTTACCCCTTTAGGTGGATCCTCTAGGGTCCATACACCATTCTTATGCATGGGGTCAATTTCTGACTTCATTGCTAGCATCCATCTATCCATGTCATGATCTGCGAGTGCTTCATCAAATGAAGCAGGATCATTGTCAGTTTCACTTGACACATGGAATCCATACCTTTCAGGTGGTGCAACCACCCTCGAACTTCTTCGACGAGGTATGGGTGTTTCATCTTTATTTATCTCTTCATTTTCTGGCTCAGGAAGCTCAGAATCCTCAGGGGACTCAATGAATTCCTCTAATTCACTTTTGTCTTAACCTTTAAGGAAATCTTCCTCAAGAAGTTTCACATATGTAGAGATGAAAACCTTTTGAGTCTCAGGGTTATAAAGATGGTATCCAATTTCATCTTTTACATACCCAATGAAGTAACACTCTCGAGAGCGAGATTCCAGTTTACTTACATCCACATTCTTCGCTTGGACCAAGCAACCCCAAACCCTTAAGTGATTAACACTAGGTTTGTTTCCATACCAGAGCTCATGAGGAGTTTTAGGTACAGATTTGCTAGGAATCTTATTAAGGATATATATTGCAGTCTCCACTTCATATCCCCAGAAATTAAGTGGTAAATGTGCTTTGCTCATCATTGAACGAACCATATCCATGATAGTCCTGTTGCGTCTTTCAACAACACCATTAAGTTGGGGGGTTCCAGGAGGAGTGAGATTGGAGACAATTCCATTCTCTTTAAGGTATTCCTTCAATTCATCTGAGAGGTACTCGCCACCTCGATCAGATCGAATCTTTTTAATCTTCCTATCAGTTTGGTTCTCAACAAAATCCTTGAACTCTTTGAACTTTTCAAAGGTTTCTGATTTATGACATAATAGGAAGATAAACCTGTATCACGAATGGTCATCAATAAATATCAAATAATATCAATATCTATTTCGAGTTGCGGTACCGAAGGGACCACATACATCGGTATGTACTAGGTCAAGAATACTTTGGCATCTTGTAACCTTGTTACGAAAAAGCATCCTAGTCATTTTAACTCGAATAAAATGTTTACCAGCAGGCAAAGATTGAACCTGTAGAAAATGTAAAGGTCCATCCTTTATCAATCTACTGATCATATCAATAGATAAATGACTAAGCCTTTGATGACAAATCATATTAGAATGATTTCCGTTCTCCCTGGATCTTTTAGGATTTTTATTAGTGGTAGTAACATTCATGACAAGTTCATCAATGCACAATTCATAGAGTCCACCAGAAGTCAAAATACCATCCGTAATATATTTATCATATTGATTTATGACTAATTTATTACAGAAAAGGAATGAATATCCACTTCTAACAAGTTTAAATACAGATACCAAATTCCTTGTGACTTCAAGTACATAAAGACACTCTTTAAGTATTAAGACTCTACTACTAGATAATGATAGTCGATAGGTCCCGACGGCGACTGCTGTAACACTTGCATCAGATCCTATCTGGATGACTATCTCCCCTTCTTCCAGATTCCTAGTTTCCTGAAACAAATGCAACAAATTGCATACATGAACATAAGCACCAGAATCAACAACCCAACTTCCTTCTCGTCCAATGAGAAAACTAGTTTCAATAATGAAAGTAGATTTCATACCTGTTGGGGCTTTACCTTTGTCGATGGACTTTAGGTATTCCGAGCAGTTACACCTCCAGTGAGCCGAATTCTTACAGTGGTGAAAAACGTCAGTTTTCTTTGACGCTATCATTGTGGATGCATTGGAAGATGAGCCAATGCCTTGACTCTTCTTCTTTTTCTTCTGGGCCGGGCCCTTCCAAGAACCTTGCTTCCGACTACGCTTTCCTTTGACTTGTGCAACCAGTGTACTGCCAGAGGGACCATCTTTCTTCATTACGTCTTCCGTAGACTCTAATGCAGCAAGAATTCCGACGTTAGTCAAGTCCAACTTGTTCATGTGGAATGAAACCACAAAATTATTGAAAGACTTGGGTAAAGACAATAGAATGAATTCAGCTTGCATGTTCGCATACATATTTACCCCAAGGGTCTCCAGCTCATACAAGTACACAAACATTTTGAGTACATGTTCTCGGATTGAAGTCCCTTCCTGCATCATGCAGCGAATGAGTTATTTCATAATATTATAATGCTGGGTGTGGTTTTTGTCACCAAACATATCTTTCGGATTCTGCATTATCTCCTGGCATGTGCTCATCTCCACATGTTGCTTCTGAAGAACATTGGAGAGTGAACCCAGGATGTAGCATCTAGCCAAGACATGAACTTCATCTTACTTGTCATTGTATTGCTTTTCTTCCTTCATCTCAGGGCTTTCATGCTTGCCCTCTGTGAGTACATAACTTATGCGCTCAGCTGAGAAAACAAGTTCCAAATTACGGATCCAATTCGAATAATTTGTTCCAAGTCCAACTTTTACTTCCACTACCTTCGAGTTCCAACTCATGTCCATGATGACTTATGCCTTATAAGGGCTTTCTAACACCATGGGGCCTAGGGGTCAACTGATTGACTTCCAGGAGTCTGGTAAGTGGGTTCATGGACTTTCTGAAATTAAGAATGCACTATATTAGAATAATATAATATATATTCAAATTTAAAATTTGATTAAGGAATTTCAAATCAAATTGGTCTTGCTTTTTCAACTTTGAAAGTTCATTCCCTTTTTTGTTTTCAAAGCAAGAGATATACTTACGTTATATCTCTAGCAAGAAGTGGGATCTCCTCTTTACCTTTGTCACATCCCAACAATATGAGAACCTGTGACTGAAATAAAGTGAAGCGGGAACACATTCCGCCTTGCAAGTCCAACTTGCATTTCCCAATTTGGTCTTTAACACCCAGGCCCACCACCCCTAAGGTGATGTTGACCCGTTGTTAATTGAACCAACTGTCAATAGGAATACAACTCGCTATGCGCAATCCAATGTCGCCCCAATAATATGAGGACCCAATATTGGGGTCACTACGCATACGTCCTTACTCTTTCGAGAAGTGAAGAGCCCGATCCAAATGGATCGTATGCAGGAGATGTCACTTCGGATAGGCATCTCCTACATATAATATCTGGCGACGGATCCCTTGCCTCGACGAAAGACTATGGATGTCACTTATGTGATCATCCACTTCTTATTCAAATGTTAATTTATTATCATGAATCATATTCATATAATTAATTCTTCCAAGGAAAATACACATCTATTGATAATAGATTGATTTTAAATGGATATTATTAATTTAATCACATTAAATCAATTACCAATCCGATTCAATCAATAAACTTGATTTTTTTAACTTGAATATATATATGGTATTATCTCAAAGTATGTATTAATTCGAATTTTAATAATTAGAAAAATACATCTTGATTTCTCCGGCATTATCGAGTCCCTACACGCTGTCATGGCCAGTACCGGCGGGAGTGGGACAATCCGCACTCGGTGCAACCTGCTACCCCAATGCTCCCCGACTAGACACCATATCTACCTCAAGAAAGGATAATGCCAATCGATCGTTGTGTACTTGAGATGATCATCGGTTTTTCAATCGGAATTATACCATATAGTAATAATCCAAATCAGATTGATTATAAGGAAATTTGCTAAACACATTTCCGATTCTATTCAAGCAAGTTTGTTTATTGATTGTGTAACCAATTATGCTTTAGATCAAATCTAATCAATTTGTTGGTTGAGGCCATATAAATTAAGGAAATTATTATCACTAAATATTTTTAAAATATTTTCCATAATTATTTCAGGAAATTAACAATTAATTTCACTAATTGACAATCACATGGTTCTTGATTAGGAATGTATTTTTAGCAGTGACCCCTACTTACTAAAATTAACATATCTCAATCAATTTATATCGAAATTAGACAAAATAAGTTTCTAAAGTATGCTAACTTGATTAATGACACAACCTAAGTGATATTTCACGCATTTCAAGGCGTATTAAAACAATAAATAACTCCTTAATCATGTTAAGATTCGCAGTCCCCGAAGTAGTAGATACATGTTCATTAAAATGATCATATCTCGAGCAAACAGTATCCAAATTATGTAAACTTAGATCCTACAGTTTCCTTATTTAATGGAGAAAAAATACAGTGATTAATTTGTATTTAAACATTTTAAAGAGGGCCAAAATTATTCACTAAACAGAGGTGCGAAAATGAAATGCGATAAAAACTTTTGCAACCCTAACGAACCCAAGTCGTCCCAAGTTTACAAATCGTATCTAAAACCTTCGACCTAAGGCTCTAATACAACTTGAAGGACATGGGATAATCCGCAAGCACATCACGAAAGCATGAGCATCATATCGTATACGATGAAGAACGACTAGTCGCACTAGTTGCTCTATGAAACAGAATTTAAAAATTCATGTGATGAAAACACATGTTCCAAGAACGATTCTCAGATTGTTTCATCTAAAACTACATCAAGTATATAAGAATACATCTTGTAGAATGGTTGATCAAGTCTCTATGAAAAGAGACCTCCTGTCTCAAGTTAGATCTTCGGCGAAGATGCTTGCGAGCGCGGGGATGAGTTGTGTGAACCTCGCAATCCAAGACATTGATCCAAGCAAGGGAACACCTGATCTCGTGTGAGCGAAGCACGCCATAGAAGATAGAGAATGAGAGTCGTTGAAGCAGAGGCACAACAACGGAGCAACGATGGAGACTCCTCCTCTAGGGTATTGTGGACGGCCACCAATTGAGAGATAGAGGAGATGACGTGTGAAATAGAGAGGGGAGAGAGCTTGTTGTTTCTTATTCTTTTTATAACCCAGAGAGTATGGGGTGCCTCTCTCTCTCTCTCTCTCTCTATATATATATATATATATATAGGGTTTTGGGAGTCCATGGATCACAATCCATGGGACACTCAAAATCAGTGGGTGAGATTGATTTGTGTTTCTTTCAATGATCATGATTGTTGTTTGTAAAAAACACAACAACATATAATTTAATTTAGATTAAATATATTTGATAAATAAAATGTAAATCAATCCTAAATCAAATCAAGCAAACATGGAGATTTTTGCACGAAGATTGCATCCCACCATGGTAATTGGCGAGACAACTACAGATTTCCATATAGGAGATGGTAGCCGTCCACCATATCTCATGGTGGAGGCAATCTCATGAAATCTCATGAGAATGCACTAATCTATGAAAATCTCCAAGATTTTTACAACAACTTTTGTTGTAAATTATTCTACAAAAATAATTCACAATTATTTTGAGAATATTGCAATCCTTCCATTGGAAGTTTGTGAATCACATTCACAATCCAAAACAAAATGTGATTTAAATTTTCAATTAATTATACATTGTGAATCTAATTCACATCAACAATTAATCAGCAAATATAAATCATAATAAGCTCTCTCTAATACATTATAAGTCACATCTATAATATATTAATAATAATTTGACATTGTTATCTACATTATTCTTATCCGTAATAATTAAATCACATTTAATCATATTGGATAAATATTAACATGCATCAAGATAATTAAATCACATTTAATTATCAATCTCTCAATGCTTAGGTATAATTAAACTATGGAATTACTCTTGAACCCTTTCAAGAATAATACGCTTTCTCCGGAGATACTTGGAGATAAGGACATGGCGATTGTGTTGTTCCATGTATAGTGACTTAAATATTGAGATCACATATCAAATCCAGATCTCATGGAGCTCCCACAGATGCTTGATTAAATCAAGGTCATAGACCTAATCTTTTCATTGCATCTGAATCTCATTCAGACCAACGTCCAATACTTGAACTAAGATCAGGTTACTTCTCTACTGAGAGGAGTCACTAAAATCCAAACATGTTTCATCACTCCCTCGGAATGGAAGCATCATGGTTATACAATCGTTTATGATCACACAACCCTCAGGTATTCCTAACACTTGCACATCTTGCATACTGGAAGACCTATGATAAACCCAAAGATATAGATCAATTTTATATTGTATTTTTTATGGTTTAATCATCAAGTTTATCAAGCTTGGTTATTGGGAATTGTCATCGATCATATGCTTTCCCAAAGCATATATCATACCTTCAAATTCTTGTCATGCTTCCAAAGCATGGCGACCATGCATAGAATTTGATGGATCCCAATACCTCATGAGCGAGCTCATGTCTTCCAGTTCATAAGTGAACCTGTATGATCCCTTTGAGAGATCGTATTACTCATATGTCCTTACATGCACACCAGCTCGCCAGTGTATAGACCTTGGTTAGGTCATAAACCTATTAGTCTGCCAAATGTACACACTCAAACATATAGTAACACATCTGTCTCTGGTCAGGGGATGTGTGCCTATGTCGTGACAACATTCAACATAGGTCTTTGGTTATCTCGATCTCGTTATGTCAACCCTTTGATTCAACTAATCTGACACCTTCGAATCATCATTCCCATGCAGAGGACCTGCATCAAGAGGTCGGTCAGATATCAGCCAAATGAGAAAGGATTGCCATCTCCAACTCAGGCTGGAGATCATCACTTAATAATCATTTGATGGTGCTTGATGAGTCCTCTATCTAACTCCTTAGATATTCATCCAAGCACCAACCTCTATGATTCAATTAATGAATCAACAATTGTATAATTATCAAGACGGTCATGGTACATAACCCTTATTGTACAGAGGGACCTTATAGTGTATTCATTCATTCAATCTCAGAAAGGGAGTGAAAACAATAACTTTTATTGATAAATCATATATTACAATAACATTTATTGTAGGAATGGTTCACCTCGGGCTCACATGGCTAACAATATCTATTCCTCAATGATCATGCAAGAAGGTCCTCTTTCTACCTTCTTGATTCTTTTTATATCCATCTCTTTGTATATTCACCTTCATTTTACCTCTGTCCATCCATCATTTCTCTCATCCACCCCATTTTTGTGTGTTGCCTTGCTTAGGACGTACTTTTTCCTAAGTATGGGGGGAGGGGGTGGACGAGCAGAGTGTTCTTTCTTCATTCCGTTTCATCACTATTGTTGTTCCCTATAAATAGAGTTCCTTTACCCTAAGTGTAGGGGGAGTGATGCATACATTCTCTTCATGATTTTCTCTTCGATCCTTCCTTCTATCTTCATCTGTCTTTTCTTCTTTTCGTTTTCATTTTTCTTTTTCTTCAAAAGGTGTCACTGCTTTTTTTTGACCGCTGCTATACTTAGGACGTATTTTGTCCTAAGTATAGGGGGTGTGCACCCCAAGTTTTTTATTCTACGATCCCCTCCATTGTCTCCTTTTCTAGTATAAACTTAAGGATATCTTACCCTAAGTATACGGGGAGACATTCTGAGTATTATCTGTTCCTTCCCACCATCGACCCTCCCTACCTTGCGTACAATCTAACATACTTAGGATTAGTTGATCCCATGTATAAGGGGACGGTCGACTCCTCATTCATTAAATTCTTCCTTCTTTCATTCATTTCGTATTTATTATTCTTTAGGCTTTTCTATACTTAGTACGAGCTATGTATTCTCTTTTTCTCTTAGATCTATGAGGACATAGCTCAAGCTAAGTATAGGGGGTCGTATATACTACGTATATACTTTAAGCCATAACTCATACTTTTGTATTTTCAATAAGTATGGCTAAAATACTCTATAAAATACCATATATACATTATACAGTTCATTAAATAAATTAATAAAAAGATGTTTATTATTCCTCAAATCCTTTTTGTATATACTAATTAATAAATCAGGAAGCAATATTTTTTGCAAAATTTGAAAATAGTTTGAAAATCTTTTTGAAAAAATCTTTTGAAAACTATTTAGAAAATATTTTCGACCTTTGTAAAATTATTTTATTATAAAAATTTCTTTTCTTTGTGTGAAATAATTTTATTGAAAAATATTTGCAAATGATTTTGAAAATGGTTGCAAAAATATTTTGAAAAATCTTTATATACATTTTTCAAACCTTTGCAAAATGATAATCAAATGTTTATAAAATTATTTGCAAAAAATATTTTGGACTACTGTTTTCAAAATTCTTTGAAAAAGCATTTTCAAATAAGTTTGAGGAATATATACATCACAAAAAAATCTTTTTATATATATATATATATCTATAAAAACAAATCGTATATTCCTTGTAAATTCTTAAAAACCAATACTCTTGTAAATATAAGATGCATCTTCGTGTAAATATTTGTACCTAGTTTGATTTTCCAAAATGTTTTGTTTTGAAAAATAAAAAAAACATTTGCAAAACCAAAAATTATAAAATTTATGCAAATTCTTTTTGAAAAATTGCATAAAAATTTGCAAAATCTATACAAACTGTAGAAAAAATTCAAAACTTTCAAAATTACATCCAAAAAGATTTTCGTTTCATTGTACATAGCATTTGCATAGCATTCACATTTTTTAGATAGAGTTTGTTAATTGAACTAGTCTGAATAAAGTCGAATATTGGAGCTTGGTTGGACATTAATGCACCTAACTTCTGTGGAATCTTATAGGAACTAGATTTGAGGTACTTCAGGTCTATTCAGACTTACTTCATAGAGACACAGGGCTGGGTACAAGTCACCTCAATTGCCAAACTAAAACATTTTAAGACACAAGAATGACTCTTGTTAGCGATGACCTAACTTGGACATTTGTACCTTTCACTTCGCACAAATTAGTTGGAGTGGTGAGGGCATTGGATTTTAAAGACAAGAGAGTGTGGGTTGCAATAATGCTTCAAAAGAGGGATAGTCTTCTTGCTCAAGAGCAAAAACTCCTTATGAAAGTGCTATTGTACATAGTATTAAAAAATTCCAAAAAAGTGGACATGCTTGTTTGAAAATAAAATTCCTGTCGGAGTATGTATATATTGGAAATAAGCAAGATTGAGCTTCAAAAGTCATATATTTGTGAGCATGTAGCTAACTGACTTGACTACACCGGTCATGCATCTCCGGATAGGTAGCTACACTAGCTACCGTCCATTCTTCTCTTCACTCCTCCTCTTGAGTCGGATGCACTTGAACTTAGAAGGGAATATCCCGCTCCTCGAGGGAAGAGTTACTGGATTGGGGAATCATTAGGTTGTCATACTGGAGAAGTCGGTTCTTTTGTCATTTTAGTTGGGGAGAGCAACTATCACTTACATTGTATAAGTCAACTTCATAGTCATAAGGGTTTTCATATGATATAGACCGGTTCTTACATGGCTATTGAGGTGGTTTCAACCGAGTTCTACGACTCTCGAAGGCTGTTGTATTTTAAATCCAGTTCCCAACCATGTTCCACACACATTTCCACACCAAGGTTTGAATGAATCTCTATTTCATTACCTTTATTCTATCATTTTGGCTTAAAAAACCCTAGCTAATGCTTTAAATAACATTATTTTGTACAAATTAACACTTACCATTTATTCCATTTATTATATATAAAATACAATTTTAATGCCAAAATTAAAGAATAAAGTAAAGAAAAGAATAAAACGCCAAAGGTATTTTTTTGTCCCTAAACCCTGAGACCAAGGCATCTGATGACTGGGTAGACAAGGAATAAAGTATGGGGGGATAAGGGCCAATAAATCAATATACATCCTCATTTTTTTATTCATCAATAATGCATTTTTGGGACCTGTTTTATTTTCTATTATTTATATCTCAAATCAATAAACTTTGAACATGAACGTAGATAAAAATGTAAATGAAAATACAAAATTGATTTCTTACCAAAATAATAAATAATGTACTTTTTATACTCTTAATAAAAAGCCAAAGCTCCAACTTCCCAAACCCATATCTCCCAAATGAAAACTCAAAATGTATCAAAATCACCTTTTGTATATAGCTTTTAATAAGCTATTTAATGAAGGTGGTTTCATATTTTTCGGAGTTAAGGTGTGAAAGTTAGGTTTTGGATCTCTCTTGTATAGTTTACCTATATAAAATATTTATTTTATTTATTCTTTATTATTTTTATAATTTTATATTTTTATACTTCTGTAAATATTATTTATATCACATGTACATATTTATAATCAAATAAAACCATAAACAAAACATTAAAATAAATTATGTATACAATTACATAGATGAATTACATATACTTATACCTACATAGTATAAACAATTATTTATTTAAGTGTACTAATACATCACAAAAATAAAATAAAAATATATTTATGTATATAAAAAAGATATAAATAAAAAATGAGAAAATGAAATGACAACATAAAAAATAAAAATAAAAGTAAAATAACCAAAACATAGGTGAATATACATATAAATGAAACCCTAAAAATGAACTTGTAATTAAATAGTTCAAAAAATAAATAAAAAACATATTTAAAAACTACAAAAAATAATAAACATTTTTTATTTTATAATTTAAAATTAATAAAATCAAGAAAATCATTTATTATTTATTATCTAATTTAAAAATATTTTCAGGCTAAGTTTTTTCTAGTTGGTGCACAAGGACCAAACGGGTTGGCTTCGAAAGTTGACCAGGGTCAATTATCTAACAAGCCCTAGCATTCTGACACACCTACACTCTGACCCCTTGTTCTTCGATTTTTGCAACCCGATACAAGCACTATTTTGGGTTGACTCCTTCTTAGTTTTTTCTCGATCCACACTCTTTCACGTGCCATGATCGCCTCGAGGATTGGATCACTATATCGCACCAGCCACCTCGTTCTTTCCAGCCCCTTCGTCTCCTATACAAAACCAATGCCTCAATATTCTTCCATTTTTTGAATCCCTTTGGCCCCTTTTTTATCCACCTTTCATGTACTCTGAATTGAAGCTGGTGATAGGATCTTCTCCAGCTACAAGAAGCGAGACAAGGCGAGGTCTTAAGGCGACTTCCACCCATCTCCGATGACCTCTGCTGCCGTGAGGTCATCTCGTTGGCTATGACCGACTTGAGGTAATTTCTCTTTGCTTTTTAGATTAGTTTTAATCCCTAGTTTAATTTCCTGTTGCTATAGTTAGTTTTTATTGGCCGATTTAGTGTAAAAATCAAGATTCGTAGTTCGTTCGAGGCTAGCTCCCGCGAACACCTCCAACGTACCCCACTGTTGTTATGACCCACCTAACATCCCGACTTTCTTTCCATATTAATTCTCCATGCCACGACCCATTTCATTCACCTTGCTCCTCCCTGGAGCAGGATTTGAGTGCTCTACCTCCTCCTTTCTCCGAAGAACCTCCGCCACTTTTCGCCACAGCCCCATTTCTCCCAGTAAACACCCAGGAGACCCTTTTGTTGATTGTGCATGCTTTCTTGCAGGACTTGGAGGAAAAGAACCCCTGGAGGGTTTCATTTTGAGCAGAAGGAGCTACCTGGAGCCCCAGTTCTTCCTCCCTCCCGTTCGCCGTTAGCAGAGCTCTAGTAGCTCACTAGAGACCTTCATCTGAAGTCGAGGAGCCCAAGTTCCATTTTGCCACTCACCCGTACCTCTCAGGCAACCGGAGGATCGAAGGAGAAGAGATGAAAACTCACCCTCGATGAGTTCTTGTCCTGTTCTTCTAGAGAACCTTCCAGCTGTTAAATCATATCATCACTTGAGATCACACAACCACCGTTAGATGTAGAACCATAGAGCTGTGGATCTCCTCCATGGGACCTATCTTTATCATCCAAGGCAAATATTCATCAGAACACTAGAGCGCGCCATGTATCTTAGTGGATCGATCAAGCTCGTTGAATCGCTGTTACCTTGGGCATTTTGCAAACAACTTAACGTATTTTTTTATTTAATATTTAATCTATAGAATTTCATATACCTTTATTATATTTTTTTAATATTTGCAAAAAGACCCTTGCATTTATTTTTTTGCAGTCTATTCTAGTCCACGTCATAGCATGTTTCGTCCCACATGAGGTGGCTAATTTGCACTTAGACCCCTGTGATTATTTTTATTTCATTTTTGTCCATATATTTTTTTACTCCAAATATATTATTTTTGAAAAATAGCATAAAGGCACTGGACTTCATTTTTAATTACATATATGCCCTTGCCGATTCATTCATTTTTGTGCATTTATTTCATTTAGTAAATAAAGTGTTTGTCTCCAACAAATCTCAAAAAATAGGATTAGGTGCCTGGTTACTTGTACTATCACACCATATTTTTGGTTTTCTTTTTTAGGCTTTAAATATTTAATAAAAATAAAAAGAGCATATTTTTGCCCTGTTTGCCTTATAAACCCATATAAAATATTAAATCATTTTGAAAAATTCCCAAAAAATATATTTTGTTTATTTTCTTCATACAAAAAATCACTTTGAATCAAAAAAAGAAAACAAATAAAAGTTAAAAAACCCCAAAATCCTTTATAAAAATTTAAAAGATTCTCAAAAATTCCAAAAATATCATTTTCTATTTTATAAATTTCTTTATATTATTAATAATATATAAAAAATGATTTGAAGAAATTTTGATATTGTTTGCTATTTTTAATCTTCAAATTAATTCAACCTATTTTTTAATCCTTGATTTGGGATATTTTTTAATTTAAAATACATAAAAATAAGCAAAAACCCTTAAAAAATCATAAAATAGTACACAATTATTTACAAAACCAAAATATTTATTTCTACAATTTCCCTTTATTTTAAGTATATTATATAGCTAGCCTTCTATATTATATATTACATATTTAAAAAGAAAAGGAAATTAAAAATAAAAAATTATCAAAATGAAATAAAAAAATATAAAATTAAAAAGTAATTAAAAGATATAAAAACAAAAATTTTAAAATATTTAAAATGAAAACCCACAAAAGACACATACACACCAAGAAGAACACATTTTTGCATTTATTTGCACTAATCTCCTGTTTGATTCCTATGTTCGTACTCTACAATACTTGCACCTATACACATCTTTTGTAGGGTTATTATATTTTTTTAACTCGACACATTTATTTTCATTGTTTGATTCGTAATTATGGGTTAATTGTTAATTTAGTTGAGTTTCGTGAGCAGTCATCGCATCGATAACGGTCTTACCTTGTGAGACTGTAAGGCCCTTACTGAAATTCATCTTATCGTAAATCCAGCCCTTTACCACTTCAATTGAGTTGAGAATGGTGCGAGGTGCATATGTGCAAGTTAGGTCACTGTTGACAACAATCATGCCTGTGTTCCGAAATATTCTACTTAGGCATTCAAGACGACATTGAACTAAGTCTTGAGGTCTCAAAGAATTAAGTTTGAAGACTTGAAGTGTCTCAATTCCAGTTCCCTTAAGGTTCCTATGATTTAGCGGATTATGGTCCAACCAAGCTCCAATCATCGAATTTTATTTAGACTTGTTTAGTTGTCACTAACATTCCGAAAATGCAAATGCTATGCATAATGCAGAAATATTTTTGTGCTGCAATCTTCTGATTTTAAACTTTCTATACATCTTTGAAAAAGTTTTGCAAATTTTAAAGCAATTTTGAAAACATTTTGCATTTTCTTTTGGATTTTTAATTTTTTTAACTTTTGTGATTTTTCAAAAATAAAAGAGTTTCAGCCAATAATTTTGTACAGATATCTACACAATAGTGTATCTTTATATTTACAAAAGTTTAGGTGAAGAGTTTACAAAATGTATTTACAGGTCTTATGTATAGGGTTTATAAAGAATTTTTATAGCCCTTGAAATAATTGCAAAGATATTGAAAGATATTTTGAAAAATTACTTTTGAAAGAATAATTTGACAAATAATTTTAGAAAATATTCTACAACATTTGAAAATCATTTTGCAATGATTGTTCAAATAACATGTATAGATTTTTCAAACTATTTTTGCAACTATTTTCAAAACTATTTGGAAATCAATTTTCAAAAACATTTTATTCAAACAAATATTTTTTTTACAAACCAAAACACTTTTACAAAGGTTTTGAAAAAGTTTTACAAAATACTTTTTAAATGAGTTTACAAAAGATTTTTCAAAGAGATTTTCGAACCATTTTTCAAACATTTTGCAAAACTTCTTTAACCGGTTTATTAATCAATATATAAGATGAATTTTGTATGTGTTTCAATTTTTCTTGGTTAGCCATACTATTATAAATACAAAAGTACAAGTTATGGCTAAATATATACAAAGTATATATGACCCCCCTATATTTAGCTTGAGCTATGTCCTCATAGATTGAGGAGAAAAGGAGGACGTAACTAGTAATAAGTAAATGAAAGTTTATACTACAATGACTGAATAATGAATGAGAAGTTGATCGTCCCCCCTATACTTAAGATCAATTAATCCTAAGTATAGTAGATTGTATTCAACATGCAAGGAGGGTCTAGGGTGGGAACGAATAAATCATTGGCTCAGCCTGTCCCCTCATATTTAGGGCAAAATATGCCTAAGTATAGACATAAAATCAAAAGTTGACACGACAGGTGAGGGATCAAAGAATGAATAACCCAAGGGCGCTCACCCCATATACTTAGGATGAAGCAAATCCAAATTATAACACATATGAATGGTGTGTGGGAAATACGGAAGAAAGAATTTGAATAATGAAAATCAAAAGAAGAAAAGACGAAAATGATGTATTAATCAAAAATGTTTTTGAGTGCCTTGTGTGACTACACTGATGTTGTGGCTTGAAGCTCATTATGGTAGACCACCTGTATTGAATCAACCACAAACAATAACGTATCATGTTCAAGATATGGCTTTAGTAACTGTACATTGATTACAAATGGTTTTGTGTGAACTGACAAACTAGATAAAATAATGCTTCCATTGTCCCACACATGCTTCACTATAAAAGGCTCAGTCCATTTTCTCTTCAACTTCCCTGAGAATAATTTGAGCTTTACATCATACAACCAAACCATCTGACTCAGGTCGAAAGTCTTGCAGTGGATGTGCTTGTCATGCCACTTCTTGACCTTCCCCTTATACGTCAAGCTATTGTCATGTGCGTACTAATAGAATTCGAGAAGTCGATTCAGATCCAACTTTCTCTTCTTTCCAGCCTTCTTGGAATCCAAATTACAGACAATATTTGCCCACAAAGATTTGTAAGTTCTACAAGAAAATGTCATGGCTTTCCGTACACTAGACGGTGGGGAGAAATTCCTAATGGTGACTTGTACGCGGTCCGGTAGGCTCAAAAGATGTAGTCAATGAGCTAAGACCAGTTCATCATATCGAGATGCACAAATTTCTACATAATCTTCTTTATCTCCCTATTTTAACATTTGGCCAGGAAATTAGTTTTTGGGTTCTATGGAGAGGCGATACGATGTTCAATGTAAAATTCTTGTGTCAGATTCTTCACTTCGTTGTTGATGAAAAGGCTACACCCATGGGATATCAGTATTTTGGGGATCTTGAACCTTGCAATGATGTTTTCCTTTATAAACCGACAAACGGTGTGGTTGTCGGCTGCTTAGGTTACGATAGCCTCCACGCAACGATCGACATCTAGCAAAATATACTCATAGCCCTGACTGTTGTTTAATGAACCCATGAAATCAATGTCCCACACATCAAATACATTTGAGATCTGAATATACTTTATGGGCACTGTATCTCTCATTCCTGTGGTTGCGCCTATCTTCTGCAACTCAATACAACATTTCACAAAGTCTTTTGCATCTTTGAAGAGAGTTGGCCACCACAGGCTGCATTGGAGTACTTAAGATGTTGTACGATTTCTAGAGTTGTGTCCTCCTGATTCTCTAGCGTGGTAATGTTCGAGGACACTTTGAACTTCCTCTTAAGGAATACGCCTCCTCCATATGCAATCTACCCCCTCACGAAAGAGATAAGGATCCTCCCACTGATATAAATGAATATCCGACAGAAATTTTCCGACTTTTATTTTTGGCCAATCTTGTGGAGTTCTCTTGGACAAAATATAGTTCAAATATCAGCAAACCATGGGAGTAAGATGATTGAAAGAATAGCTTCATCTAGGAAAGTCTCTTTAATAGGAAATAAACTCTGCTCAAGAGTGTATGGCTTTGTTAGTCTTGATAAATGATCTGCCACTTGATTGGCCCGGAGATGATCACATGAACAGTCTTGTGGTCCATACAAGGCAGGACCACTAAGTTGCTATGGTGACATCTCACAAAGACCATTGGGCTTAGAAATAATCAACCCACAAGATAAATACAAAGCAAAAAAAGCAAATGTGTGTGGATCAAAATTTATTATAACCCCACAAACAAGTGTTTATAGTGAAAAACAGAGTAGGGTGTCGAATACAGGGAGCCAAGTCAGTTAGTAGGTATATTAAATATAGATAAATAATGAATAATAAGTATAGGTGTATTTTGTATTAGTCACTTAATTTAAATGATGAAACCATTATTTCAGCCATCTTGCTCAGTGCATCATAGAAGTGTGAGGATTGCATCATATACAATCAAGAGCGACTAGTCGCACTAGTTGCTCGGTGCAGCGGAATTTGAAAATTATAAATGATGAAACCACATGATCTAAGAACATTTCTCGCATCATTTCATATAAACCACATGCTAGGTAAAGGAATAGCTCTTTTAGTGTAGTTGTGATCGATTCTCTAAGAGAAGAGACCTTTTGTCTTAAGTTCGACCTGTCGGAGAAGACGCTTGCAGACGAGGAGATGAATCACGTGCCTCTCGCAATCTGAGTTGTTGATCCAAGTGGTGAGTCTCCTGATCTCGTCTCACGAGATCAAATATCTTCTTTACGAGAGAGGTGCAACAATGAAGATAGAGATCCACGAGTAGTAGAGGCAGCAACACTATGACGGTGCGACGATGACGACGACCTTCTCTCTAGGGTTTGAGTAGACAACCACTAAAGATGGAGAGAGAGGATGGAATGGGGCTTGAGAATGAGAGAGATTGAGAGCAATAGTTGTTGTAAATAGAAGAGCAAGTGGTGCCTCTTTTTATATAGTATTTTGGAAGTCAATGGATCTCAATCCATGGATAACACAAATCCAATGGTTTAGATTGATTTGTGTTTATTTCAATGGACATGATTGTGTTGTAAAAACACAAAAATTATTTTTTTAAATTAAATATATATTGAATAATAATAATATAAATTATTTCTAATTAAATAAATCATCCATCGAGATAATAGGAAGGAGGCAAGCCTCATTTCATAAAGAGGGGGGACGACCACCCATTCCAAATAGGAATTGGTGGACATCCACCATCTCTAGATGGAAGGTGTATATCACCTCCTTATTCTATGGAATTACATTATCCCAAGGATATCTCCAATATTTGCAACAAATTTTGTTGTAAATTTATTCACATAAATAATTCATACATTTTTTGTGAACATTGCAACAATGCCATTAGAAATTTGTGAATCACATTCACAGCCCAAAATAAAATGTAAATTTTATTTTCTATTAATTGTCCAATGTGAATCTAATTCACATCAACACTTAATCAACAAATATAAATTACAACAAGCCCTATCTAATATATCATAAATCTCATTTATAATATATATGAATAATTTGTATAATGTTATACACATTATTCTTATCCATAATAATAAAATCTCATTTAATTATATTGGATCACCATTCTCATTCATTTAAATAATATGAATCAAATTCACATTATTAATGATAATTAAATCACATTTAATTGTCTATTTCTCAATGCTTAGATATAATTCAACAATGGAATTATTCTTGAACTCTTTCAAAAATAATGCACTTTCTCCGCAGATACTTAAAGATAAGGATAGGACGATTGTACGTTCCACATATAGTGACTTGGATACTGAGATCAAAATTAAATTCCAGATCTCATGGACCTATCATAAATTCTTGATTAAATCAAGACCGTAAATCTAATCTTCTCACTGCATCTGAATCACATTCAGATCGATATCCAATACTTGGACAAAGATCAGATCACTTCTCTACTGAGAGGAGTCACTAAAATCTAGACCTATTTCATCACTCCCTCGGAATGGAAGTGTCATGGTTATACATTAATTTATGATCACATCACCCTCAGGTATCCTTAATACCAGTACATCCTACATATTGGAAGACCTATAATAAACCCGATGATATATGCCAATTTTCACTATCATCTTCATGGTTTTATTATCAAGTTTCTCATTCATTCATTAGGAGTTGCTATCGATCATATGCTTTTGAAAGGAATATATCATACCTACAAAATCTTTTCATGCTTTCCAAGCAAGACGACCGTGCATGAAGTTTGATCGATCTGAATACCTCATGAGTGAGCTTACATCTTCCGATTCACAAGTTAATTAGTATGATCTCTTTGAGAGATCACATTACTCATATGCCCTCATATGTACCCCAGCTCGCCGTTGTATAGACCTTGATTAGGACATCAACCTATCAGTCTTCCCAAATGTACATACTCAGACATATAGTGATACATCTATCTCCGATCATAGGATGCATATTTATATCATGGCAGTATTCGATACAGGACTTGGTTATCTCGATCTCATCAAGTCAACACTTTGACCTCACTAATCTGACACCTCTGAATCTCTATTCCCATGCATAGGACTTGCATATAGAGGTCGATCAGATATCAACTAATTGAGAAAGGATTGCCATCTCCTACTCAGGCTGGAGAGTCCTCAATCTAACTATTTAGATATTCATCCAAGCACCAACCTCTATGATTCAATAGTTGAATCAACAACTATATGATCATTAATATTGCCTTGGTACATAACCCTATTTGTACTAAGAGACCTTATAGTGCATTCATTCATTTAATCTCAATAAGGGAGTGGAATAACCAATATATTTTAATGATAAATCAAACATTACAATAATATTTATTGTAGGAATGGTTTGCCTTGGGCTCACATGGCTAACAATCTCCCTCTAGCCTTCAATGTCATTCAGGTACAATCCTTAAATCCATACCCATTATATATTGGTCGAAAACCTTCTTTGTCAAAGGTTTGGTAAGGGGATCAATAACGTTGTCGGCAGAGGCCACCTTTGTGATGACGATGTCACCACTCTTTTGAATATCTCGAATGATGTGGTATTTCCTTTCCACTTGCTTGCTCTTTTGATGCCACCTAGATTCCTTCACCTGGGTAATGGCTCCCATGTTATTATATAGTAGCAAGATGGGAGTATCATAGGAAACTATGGCAAGTTCTTGGATTAACTTATGCAACCACACCACCTCCTTTGCAGCATCTGATGCGGCAATGTATCCAGCTTTTATTGTTGAATCAGTCGTAGTGTTTTGTTTCTTGCTTCTTGTGCTCGTAATACCACCATTCAATAGGAACACAAACCTTGATGTCAACTTTCGATGACCAATATCTGACTGGAAGTCTAATCTTTGTCTCCCAAGACTTGGAGATCTCCATCTCCATAGACCATGATATGATCTTGCATCTGTCTTAGATACTTTAAAATGTTCTTCACTGCATTACATTGTTGTTCTCCATATTAGGATTCGTAATGGCTTACCACTCCCACTGCATGGCAGATATCTGGTCTTGTACACATCATGACCTACATTTCCTACAACTGATGCGTAGGGGCATCCAACCATGGCTTTCGTTTCCTCAACATTTTGAGGAGCCATCCCTTTAGATAGGTGGATGCCATGTCTTAAGGGAAGGAAACCTTTCTTGGAGTTTTCCACATGGAAACACTCCAAGATCTTCTTAAAATACCCATGTCGTGATAATCCTAATATCCTCTTTTCTTGGTTTTTGAACAACATGAGACCGACAATGTAGAGGCTTCACCAAGATCTTTCATCTCGAAGGTATGTGATTGCCAGATTTTAACAATGATCATCATCCCTATATCATTCCCAATTATAAGGATGTCATCTACGTAGAGCACAATGAACACAATGGAGCTCCCACTAAGCTTCTTGTACACACACGGTTCATCAGGTTTCAGCATAAAATCATAACTCTTTATAATTTGTCAAATATGATGTTCCAGCTACAAGAAGATTTTTTGAGACCATAGATGGATTTCTTCAGCTTGCATACTTTAACTTCCTCGGTTATGAGGCCCTGGGGCTGCTCCATATTTATATATCCTTCTTGAGGTACTTTACGTCCATTTGCCATATGTCGTAGTCAAGAGATGCGTCTATAGCTAGCAGTGCCCTGGTGGATTTAAGCATATCCAGAGGAGAGAACGTATCATCGTAGTCGATGCCTTCTCTCTTTGTGTAGCCCTTGTATATGTGACATGCCTTGATAGTCTCTACTTTGCCATCAGGCCCCCATTTTCTCTTGAAGATCCATTTAAACCTAATGGCTTTTACCCCTTTAGGTGGATCCTCTAGGGTTCATACACCATTATTATGCACATAGTCTATTTAGACTTCATTTCTAGCATCCATATATCCATGTCATGATCTATGAGTGCTTCATCAAATGAAGCTGTATCATTGTAAGTTTCACCAAACACATGGAATATGTATCTTTCAGGTCGTGCAACCACCCTCGAACTCCTTCGAAGAGGTACATGTGTTACATCTTCATTTACTTCCCCAATTTCTAGTTCAGGAAACTCAGTATCCTCGAGGGATTCAATGAGTTCCTTTAATTCATTTTTGTCTTGACTATTGAGGAAATCATCATCCAGAAATTCTTCAGGGTCTCAGGGTCTTGACGAATATCTTCTGAGTCTCAGGGTCAAAAAGATGGTATCCTATACCATCCTTAACATGCCCAATGAAGTAGGACTTACAAGTGCTATATTCCAGATTACTTGTATCCTCATTTTTCACATGAATCAAGCAACCCCACATCCTTATGTGTGTAACACTCGGTTTGGTTCCATACCAATGTTCGTGAGGAGTTTTAGGTGTGGATTTGATAGAAATATTATTGATGATATCTATTGCAGTCTATATTGTGTACCCCTGAAACTATGTGATAAATGTACTTTACTCATCCTTGAATGACCCTATTTATGATAGTTTTTTTTGCATCTTTCAGCGACACCATTAAGTTGAGGAGTTCCAAGAGGAGCGAGATTGGAGAGAATTCCATTCTCTTTAAGGTATTCCTTAAATTCATCTGAGAGGTACTTACCACCTCGGTCAGAACGAATCTGTTTAATCTTCCTATGGGTTTGGTTCTAATCCAAAGCTATGAATTCTTTGAACTTTTCAAAGATTCCAGATTTATGACGTAGTAAGAAGATAAACTCATATCGCGAATGGTCATCAATAATGTCAAATAATATTGATATTCATTTCAGGTCGCATTACTGAAGAGACCACATACATCGGTATGTATTAGGACAAGAATACCCTCACATCGTGTAACCTTGTTATAAAACAAAGTTCTAGTCATTTTACCTCAAATATAACGTTCGCGGGTAGGCAAAGATTGATCCTGTAGAAAATTTAAGGGTCACGTTCGAATGATTTTCATCCTCCCTGGTTCTTTTAGTGTTTTTATCAGTGGTAGAAACATTCATGACATTTTCATCAATGCACACTTCATAGAGTCCACCAAAAGTCAAAACACCTTTTGTAATATGTTTATCATAACGATTTATGTTAAATTTACTACAGAATAGAAAAGAATATCCATTTTTCACAAGCTTAGATACAGATCTAAGGTTCCTCCTTACTCCTGGTACATACAGACAATCCTTAAGTAAAAGGACTATCCACTAGATAATGGTAGTCTGTAGGTCCTGACGACGACTGCTGCAATAGTTGCATCACATCTCATCTGGACGACTATCTCCCCATCATCAAGATTCCTAGTTTCCTGAAATGGATGCCACAAATTACATACATGAACAAAAGCACCATAATCGACAACCCAACTACCTTCTTATCTAATGAAAAAATTGATTTCAATGATGAATGTAGATTTCATACCTATTGGGGCTTTACCTTTATCTGTTGATTTCAGGTAGTTCGGGCAGTTACACTTCCAGTGCCCCAGCTTCTTGCAGTGATGAAATAGATCGGCTTTCTTCTATGCAATCAGTATGGAATCATTAGAAGATGAGCCAACACCTTTGCTCTTCTTCTTTCTCTTTTGGGTCAGGCCTTTTTGAGAACCTTGCTTCCGACCACGCTTTCCCTTGATCTGTGCAACTATTACACTACTAGAGGGGCTATATTTATTCATTACGTCTTCTACAGACTTTAATGCAATAAATAGCCCAACACTAGTATAGTTCACTTTTCTAATATGGAATGTGACCACAAAGATGTTGAAGGACTAAGGTAGTGACAACAGATTGAAGTCAGAATGTATATTTGTGTCCATGTCAGCCTCGAGGGTTTCCAGCTCAGAAAGGTATTCAAACAGTTTGAGCACATGATCTCTGACAGAAGTATCTTGCTGAATCTTGTAGCTAATAAGTTCCTTCATGATATTATAACATTGTGTGCGGTCTACATCACCAAACATTTATCTCAGATTCAGCATAATGTCTTGGCAAGTGTTCATGTCCATATGTTTCATCTAAGGCACATTGGACAACGAATCCAAAATATAATACCTTGCCAAAGTATGATCTTCATTGTATTTTCAGTAAATGTAATTTCATCCGGTATCAGAGGATCTGTGTACTTGTCCTTGGATAACTCATAAGAGATGCATTCCGCATAAAAGACAAGATCCAAATTACGGATACAATCCAAGTAATTCGGTCCAGTCAACTGATTGACCTACAGTAGCCTGTTGCGAGAGTTTATGGACTTCATTTTCTGAAGTTAAGAATGCACTATATTAGAACACATAAATAATTCTATATTCAATTTAAATTCTTTGATTAAGGATTTTTAATCAAATTAGTCTAGCCTTTTTAACCTAAAAATTTCATTCCATTAATCACCATCAAAGTAAGATATATACTTACCGATATATGACTATTAAGAACTGGAATCTCCTTTTCTACCATAGTTACATCCAAATAATATGAAAAACTGTAACTCATGTAAAAAGAAACGGGAACACATTCCGCCTTGCAAGTCCAACTTGCATTCCCAATTTGATCTTTAACACTGAGGCCCACCACCCCTAAGGCGATGTTGACCCAATGTTGATTCAACCAACCGTCAACAGTAATAGCAATCTCTATGCGCTATCCAATATCACCCCAATAGTATGAGTAACCGATATTGGGGTCACTATGCATTCGACCTTACTCTTTCGAGAAGCAAAGATGAATTTCCAGATGTACTTGTATCCAGGAGCTATCACTTCGGACATGCATCTCCTACATACAATCCTTCGTGATGGAACCCTTCGCCTTGATGGGAAACCATGGATGTCACTTATGTGATACTCCATATCATATTCAAATTCTATTAATTATCATGAATCATATTTAAATAATTATTTCTTCCAAGGGTAATACAACTCTATTCATAATAGAGTGTTTTAAATTGGTTTCAATTAATTTAATCATATTAAATCAATCATCAATCCAAATTAGTTAAATAACAAACTTGATTTTTACTTGAAGGATGTTATAATATTAAAATACGTATTATTCGAATTTTAATAATTAGAAAAAGACATCATGATCACTTCAAGCATTATCCTTTCCTTACTTGTTGTCATGGCCAGTACCAATGGGAGTGGGACAGACAACTCACGTAGCAACCTACTACTCCAACCCTGCCCGACTAGACACCATATCTGCCTCAGGTCAGTATAATACGATTTGATCATTTTGTATTTGAGATAATAACCAGTCTTTAAATGAAGTTAAACCCTATAATATTTATCAAAACCATTGATAATATATAAGGAGATTTGCTAAATAAATCCCCAATCCTATTCAAGTAACAAAGTTTGCATGTATAGATTACCCTACAACTATTGTAGGATAAACCAGAGTTTTCACTAAACACTCATTCAATGATGATTGATGTTTAATCAATTATTTTCATGAATAAATAATAATCATCAAATAATCATGGAAAATTACCAATTTCCTTGATTGACATTTAATGATAAATAAATTAAGAAAATGATCCTAATAATCCAATCATCATCCAACTCATATCCACTAAACATGGAATATCTATGGCAAACAGATTCAGAATTGTGTGAATTAAAATGGTGTGGTTTTCTGGTTTGATTCTCTACTTAATTCAAGGTTTATTTTATGTTTCATAACAGGAAAACAATAAGCCAAAAAAAATTTGTTACAGATTCGTGAATACACGCAAAATAAATTTCCATGGTAGGAATTATTCGAATCACTTTCATGCACAATTAGAACCAATTAATCTCTACCATTTTTGGACATATTTAGACATTCTAAATACATTTTATTAACCAAAAGACACGTATAAATACTGCAGAAACAGTAGGCTTTTATTTCATCAAAAACTGATTTGAATCTTGCATCCAATGTAGAAAACAATGATTCCCGTGCATCCAAAACATAAACGATGATCGCCTAGGGCTTTGGATCATATCCAAGACCTGAGAAAGGCTCTGATACCACTTGAATGATATGGAGGAATCCTTAAGTGCATCACGAAAGCATGAGGATCACATCAGATACGATCGGGAGCGACAAGTCACACTAGTTGCTTGTAGCTACGAAATTTAAAAATTTTAAATGACGAAACCACATGATCCAATAACACTTCTCGGATCATTTCATCTAAACCAATCAAAGATACCTCCTTTCTCAAGTCCGACCTATCGGAGGAGAAGCTTGCGAGAGCGAAGATGAATTGTATTCCTCTCGCAATACGAGTTGTTGATCCTAGCAGTGAGTCTCCTAATCTCGTCTCACCAGTTGAAATATCTTCTCTCGAGTGAGGCACACAAAAGAAGACGGAGATCCACGAGTAGTCAAGGCAGCAACACAACGACGGTGACCTTCTCTCTAGGGTTTGAGTGGACGATCACTCAAAATGGAGATAGAGGGTGGTATGGGGCTTGAGAATGAGATAGAGAGAAATAGTTGTTCTAAAAAGAAGAGCAAGGGGTGCCTCTTCTTATATAGTATTTTGGGAGTCCATGGATCTCAATCCATAGACAACACAAATACAATTGTTTAGATTGATTTGTGTTTCTTTCAATGGCCATGATTGTGTTGTAAAAAAGCAACAATAATTAATTTAATTTAATATCCATGGAGATAATAGGAAGTAGGCTATCCTCCTTCTACAAAGAGTGGTGATGGACACCCATTCCAAATAGGACTTCGTGACCATCCACCTTCTTAAGGTTGAAGGTGGCTATCACCTGCTTATTCCGTGAGATTACATTATCTTATAGATATCATTAATATTTGCAACAACTTTTGTTGCAAATCTATTCACACAAATTATTCAGAATTAATTTGTGAACATTGCAATCATGTCATTGGAAATTTGTGAATCACATTCACAACCCAAAATAAAAGGTAAATTATATGTAAATTAATTGTCCAATGGTGAATCCAATTCACATCGACACTTAGTCAACAAATATAAATTATAATTGACTCTTTCTAGTATATCATAAATCACATTTATAATATATATGAATAATTTGAATAATGCCATCGACATTATTCTTATCCATAATAACTAAATAACAATTAATTATAATGGGTCATCATTCTCATGTATTTAAATAATATGAATCAAATTCTTATTACTCATGATAATTATATCACAATTAATTATCTATTTCTCAATGCTTAAATATAACCGAATAATGGAATTATTCTTGAACTCTTTCAAGAAAAATGCGCTCTCTCCGCAGATACTTGGAGATAAGGATAGGGCGATTGTACATTCCATGAATAGTGACTTTGATATTTAGATCACATCTCAATTCTAAATCTCATGGACCTCTCATAGATGCTTTATCAAATCAAAAATATAAATCTAATCTTCTCATTAAATCCGAATCACATTCAGATCAATGTCCAACATTTGGACCAAGATCAGATCACTTCTCTACTAAGAGGAATTACTAGAATCCAAACCTGTTTCATCACTCCCTCGGAATGGAAGCGTCATGGTCAAACAATCATTTATGATCACATCACCCTCATGTATTCCTAATACCTATACATCCTGCATACTAGATGACCTATAATAAACCCGAAGATATAGATCAATTTACACTATCATCTTCAAGGTTTCATTATCAAGTTTCTCATTTAGTCATTGGGAGTTGGTATCGATCATATGTTTTCCAAAAGTATATATCATAACTATAAATTCTTGTCATGCTTTCAAAGGAAGATACCATGCATGGAATTTGATCGATTCCAATACCTCATGAGTAAGCTCATGTCTTCTGATTCACAAGTGAATCTGTATGATCCCTTTGAGAGATCGTATTACTCATATGCCCTCATACATATACCAGTTTGTCGATGTGTATACCTTGATTTAGCCATCAACCTATCTACCGAATGTACATACTCAGACATATAGTAATACATCTATCTTCGATCAAAGGATGCATGCCTATATTGTGATAGTATTCGATATAGGACTGGGTTATCTCTATCTCGTTAAGTCAATTTTCTCACGACCTCATCCCGAGGACCTTAGGTTATCCGTCAAACACGTCATTCGCCTACTTAATTAGCATAGAGTTAATCCCTTGTTAGGAAAACCTGGGGAAATTTTTCGCTTTTAAACATGACATTCACAAGATTTATTTTGACTAAACAAGCAACCACAACGAAAATAAAAGTGGAAGTAAAAAGTGGACCATAAATGAACAACAGGATATCCTTTCCTTTTCATTTCATTTCATTTATAAATACATGTTGGGTTTTCACAACACCCATATACATATTTCTACCAAAAATAAGACTACAGAAGAGAGCACAACTAACAAC
This sequence comes from Ottelia alismoides, assembly GCA_037367405.1. Taxonomy (NCBI): domain Eukaryota; kingdom Viridiplantae; phylum Streptophyta; class Magnoliopsida; order Alismatales; family Hydrocharitaceae; genus Ottelia; species Ottelia alismoides. Next base: position 665,889 of record JAZKJV010006421.1, on the reverse strand, counting down.
TGTACAACTGAACTCCAAAAGATATACCTGCTCTGAAAGTGTATCCTCCAAAAGAAACAACTGCAGTCCTAACTACGTCGGCTACTCAGTCGCCAGACCCTTGCCTGCCACAAGTAGAAAGGGGACAAGCAAGTATCGGTCACAAAATTGTCAAGTACAAATTCTACACAGTTCTACTAAGGAAAGTAGTAAGAAAAAGACTAGAACATCTAGAAAAATAGTAAGGTAACTGTAGTGGACAAAAGAGAACTAGTAAGCAAAAATGGGTTAATTGATTCTTTTAAGTTATTTACTTGCTTTCGGAAGGCTAACAAGAAGAACACACTCGCTCACTACCATACCGTGTCTCCCTCGATCAATGGAACTAACCAAACAACAACTCAAGCCTAAAAGTAAGTATGTGGTCTTGGTCCGGTTGGGACCACGATATCTGAGTAGGACTTCAAAGTCCAGGTTGAACTTCACACTATGACTCTGAGGTATGGTATACGCCTCAGGGTTGGGGTGCCTCCATAGGCATGCGATGGTATCATGCATCCTAACTAAGTTCCCAATACTTCTTCTAGCTTTTTCTCTCAACTCTCATTGATCCTTGGTCGACACATGTGATAGCTCGCTCACGAAGGTGTACAGGAGGAAACATACTCACAACTCTCTCAACACCGAACCCTCATTAGTCTCTACCAATGGTACATGTCATCACTAGTCTCTTAGTGGAAAGTCGTCCCTAGGCAGATAGCGGAAAGTCACCCATCTTTTACCCCATCACGAGGTCACAGCCTAGCGGAAAGGTAATTAAAGCATTCATCAATGTCTACTAATCACTACCCCGTCACCAGGTCGCAAACCTGGCGGAAAGGTAATAATGGGGTCATCAGTGTTTAATAGGGTCATCAGTGTCTACTGACGGAATCTTGACTGGGCAATTGGTGAACTGTTACATGTCTATCGATCACTACCCCATCACCAAGTCACAAGCCTGGCGGAAAGGTAATAATTTCTGCGGTGAGGAAACCCCCGAAGGGATTCCTCTGTCTCGCCAATCCCAGTGGAAGTGTGGTCGAAGGGAAAGGCAATGGAAGTACGACTACTACGCTACTAGAAGCAAGAAAGAGAAAAGGTAAGCTTGCTGGACCTGACTTCCTCTCTCATTGCTCAACTCCTAGAGGAGAAGAGTTAAGAAAAACCAGACGAGCTCGTAACTAACTATGGAGAACCCCCAACCAAGGCTCTCTAAGAAAAACCAACGGGTCAACGAAATGGTCTAGACAACTCGTGGATCCCAAAGAAGCGTAAAAACCGAGTCAGCTCAAAGAAAACATGTGAAAAAGACTGGGATCCTAGACCCATGCTCTCGATATCCACTACCCAAGCCTGAGCGACCTCATCTCCTGCTCAGGTGAGGGTTACCACGCCCTCACACACTTAGAGTATAAAACTCCATGACTGAATATATCTGACACCACCATTTTTTTTATTTTCATTTTTCACCCTAAGTGTCTACGGTTTCTTTGATTTATTTCCCCTCTACAAGTTGTCAGTCCCAGACCCGAACATGTTCTATAAGAACCTCAACTGATCCTTGGTCAGGGATACAGAACTGTTATGATAGTCTCTCTCTCAACTTCTTCTGAAGAACATCAATCTTATGATCTTGGCTATCTAATCAGAAAACATCTTTCTTTCGTACGTCCCAAAGGATTCACAAGCACCCACAAGATCGAGCTACCTATTAGAGGAAAACTTGCTTCATGGCAAGTTCATATAGTCTTATTATCCTGTATGATAACCACATATATATATCATTAAGTGCATCCCCAATCACATAACTCATAATATGTGTTTCAAGCCCACCTTTATAGGTATCAATTATCCTAAGGCACGCTCTAAAATGATTACTAATAGGGGTTTACCCTTTCAAAGTTTGTCATGTCAAAATAGTGGCAACGTGCATGTACACTTCATAGTAGTTCAAGGCACCTAATCCTTTTATGTTCACACCCAACTTCATGGCTTCAAAGACACCATCTAAGCATTCAATTGACTTTAGAGTCTAACATTTATAGGGTCCTTTAGATGCATCACAAGCTCCAATCATGCATCTATTCTACTAATAAATGTATGTGTACAGCCAGCATATAGCCATAAAACTAAGGTAATTCAAAGCATCAAAGTTCTCCTAATTACTCAAGCAAGGTTATAGCTTTCAAGACGACAAAATCCTCTAACAATCCATGTTTAAAGATCATCAAAATAGTGGTCAGCATCTAATCAATTTCATCAATGCTCAACAATGACTTGCAAAGGTGCACAGTACCATATAGCAGTGCATCAATAGCCAAAATAATCAATTCATCCTCTCTTAATCCCTCTCCTTTATGGGATTAAATCATAAATTGATTTCCCATTTCAATATAAGGAGAACATGGGACTTGGGGGTTTTTAAAACCTATTAAAGTATGCCTAAAATTTTGATTAAAATAGGTATTCAATAATGAAATTCGGTCACAACAAAGCCCATGGACAGCAACCAAATTGGTCTCAAAGTCACCACCAAAACAAATCCAAATACATGGATTTCATGGGTATTGTATCTTCCATATATCCAAAATCAAATCCACCAAAGGGGTGTCTAATAATATTTCCAAAATCATGCATCTCCTTAGCGATAATGCAACCATATCAAATATGGACATTCAGTGGCAATCATAATAACAACATTCATAAACTCCTCAAAACTCTTCATTTAGAAACTAAACCCATGGATTGATGGTTAACATGAAGGAGTATCTATCAACAAGTAATTACACTCAAGGAGACATGAATAAACTCCTCAAATTCATCATAAAACTCTAATTAAAAGTGCATGGACTGATATGAACACATTCAGTTACTTGTATATGACAGTAGCTAAATCATTTCCAAATCATCTCAAATTCCAAATTAATAGCCAAGAATCATAGGCCAACTTAATGGAGATATAATCAGTAAGAAAATCTACCCAAGGGAACTCAAAGAAGATCTCCAAATCATGAAAATTATTGGCCAACATTCAACAACAACAATCTGAATATTTTAGAAAATCTGTCCATGTATAGCCTCTAAAAAAATTCCTAATCACATGCAATTTCGTGTCCAAACCTATGGATTGAAGGCAAATTAATGGAATATTAATAAATAAGTAATTCTACCCAAATGGGCTCAAGAAAAATCCCAAAACATATGCATAACTTGGATTTGAAGATCAACAATCAGATCTGGACACCATAAAAACCGTCTAATCTAAAGCCTCAAAAACCCAATTTTTAGAAACAAAATCCCCAAAATAAAGACTTTTTTTAAGACTTGGGATATAAGTGGTATCAAATATACAAATGGCAGCAAAAGGAGGGCTAAATTCGTACCTCTAATTCAAGCTTCAAAAGCTTGAGGAAGAACACTCCAGGAACAAGTGTTGAGCAGTCCACACCATGGGATTCAAGCTTGGATTTCTCTTCTTCTTTGGCCCTTGATCTTACATGCAATGCAAGATCCAATATACTCTCCTCCCCAGCTTTGATTTGAGCTCTTGAAACTCAAATTTGGATGAGAAATGAGGAGTGAATCAAAGGAAGATGGTGAAGGAATAAGGGTGGTCATCCATGGCTTATGGGTGAAGAGATGAAGAGAGGAGATAAGTGAGTTTGAAGGGGTCATTAAGGGTGTTTATCCCTTGAGAAAATTGCAACATAAAACCCACACACTCCTCATATTTGCACTTAAGTCCCACCTATGAATAGTTACCCATAATTAACTACTAAACCTTACTTAGCCTTTTAATTCCACTTAACTACAAATGGCATCTCAAAATTCCATCAAGCTCACTAATGATTCATCATCTTGGGCTCAATTAGTCATTAGGATTTAGAGATGTTACAATTATAAAAACCTCAAAGAGAGTCTCATCCTCGAGACTCCGCGTCTAAATCGAGTTTTGTTTGGTCTGTCATAAAAACCTCAAAAGGTTTTTAGTCCATAAAAACCTCAAAGAAGGTTTTTACCCAAAATATGAAATGATATGCCACACAGATAAGTTGATAAATTTACACTGAGAAAGTCCCTGAGAAAAGTCGCGGGTATCTCTTACGTATTCCTGCTTCAGTTTCCCATGTCACCTCGCCGCCAACTCAAGATCATGCGTGGGGTAATTCCGCTCATGTGGTCTCAACTGTCTCGAAGCATAGGCAATCACATGCCCACTTTGCATCAGCACTGCTCCCAAACCATCACCCGACGCGTTGGTGTAAACAGCATAGTCTTGTGTACCTGACGGTAGAGCAAGAATCGGAGCTGTAGTAATTCTCTCCTTCAGTGTCCTGAAGGCCTGCTCGCACGAACTATCCCAAACAAAAGGTACTCCCTTCTGCGTCAAATGCGACAAGGGTAGTACGATCCGCGAAAAGTTCTTGATAAAGCGTCTGAATAGCCTGCCAACCCAACAAAACTACGGATCTGTGTCACTGTCTTGGGCTGCTCCCAAAACATCACTGCATCTATCTTCGCAGGGTCCACTGCGACTCCTGCTCCTAAGATGACGTGTCCCAAGAATGAGACCTGAGGTAGCCAAAACTCACACTTACTCAACTTGGCATACAGTCTATGCTCTCTCAAGGTACCAAGCACTGATCTCAAGTCGTTCTCATGGTCCCATTCATTCTTCGAGTAAACCAGCACGTCATCTATGAACACCACATCAAACTTGTCCAAGTAAGGATAGAACACTCTGTTCATCTTGTCCATGAATGCCACGGGGGCATTTGTTAGTCCGAATGGCATCACTACAAACTCGTAGTGGCCATACCGTATTCGAAAGGCTGTCTTCAGGATGTCTGTCTCCTGAATCCTCAACTGATGGTAACCCGAGCGGAGGTCGATCTTTGAGAACACCGAAGATCCCTGTAGCTGATCAAATAGATCATCAATGCGTGGCAGAGGATAACGATTCTTCACCATCCTCTTGTTCAGCTATCTGTAGTCAATGCACAACCACATGGTTCCATCCTTCTTCCGAACAAAGAGTACAGGAGCACCCCAAGGTGAAGTGCTCGGCCTCACAAAGCCTAAGTCAAGCAACTCCTATAGCTGCACCTTCATCTCTCTCAGCTCTGTGGGTGCCATGCGATACGGAGCAATGGAGATTGGCTGCGTATCGGGAAGTAACGATGTCTCAAACTCGATCTCTCTAACTAGAGGTAGTCCTGGTAACTCCTCAGGAAACACGTCGGGATACTCCGACACAACTCTAATGTCCTGAGCCATCGGCTTTCTATATGTAACCTCCTGAACAAAGGCCAGAAAAGTGTCACATCCTGACCAACCAGTCGTTGTGCTCTTAGCACTGAAATGTACTCCATCCTGGAGTTCTGCAATGTCCCCTCAAAAGTGAACTCTGTCAAGCCGGGGATCCTGAAGACAACAGTCTTCCTGTAACATTCGACTAAGGCGTTATGTGTAGACAACTAATCCATGCCCAAAATCATGTCGAACTCATCAAGCTGTAGTAGAAGGCAGTCCGTAGTCATCTCGTGACCGCCTAAGGACAGTGGTAGCCCTCTAATTATCTCTGAAATTACGAACAACTGTCCGCCTGGCCCTCGGATGTGAAATGGAGGATCTATGTCCTCTGTGACTCTACCCAATGTAGCTAGAAGCCTCACAGCAAGAAACGAATGGGTAGCACCAGAGTCAAACAATACGTGAAATGGATGGTTCGAAACTTAAACCATACATTTCATGACCGTGGCTGCGGACTGTGTCTGCTTAGCTGTAACCGTGTGAATCTGTCCCTACCGCATAGATCTAGCACTGGATCCTGCTACGCTCTGAGCTGGTCTCTGCTAACCTCTGTACCAGGAGCTCCTCTCGGTAACTCTCGAATGCGGTGGAGGTGGAGGTGGTGGAGTCTGTAGCAGTGGGCACTGGGACCTGACATGTCCCACCTGTTGGCACTGGTAGCACCTGATCGCCCTGCTCTGCGTAGAAGATGGACCGGTACTCTCTACGGGTCTCGTGCTATGTGTTCCAAACCTCTGCGACCAGATGGCCGCGCTGCCTCAAAACCTCTACTGGCCAGTGCTCCTCCAAAAGTAGTCGAGGGGGTCGACCCAACACTGCCAGAAGAAGCCGTCCCTGTCGGACGAAAGCGTCTTGCTGACCGCTGAGGTCAGAACTGCCGCTGAATAGGTCCAGACGACCTCTGTGGTACTGGTGGCGATCTAAAAGTACTCCCAAAACGTCTCTCGTAGACATCCTCAATCCGTTATGCTGCGTCAGTAACCTCAGCGATGGTAGTCTGTCTCATCCCTGCCAACTTCTCTTGAACATCCTCCCTCATGCTACGAAGTAACTTCTCCAGATTCTCATATGGAAAAGCAGCTGCAGAAGATGTGTGGCGTGACAACTGTATGTAGTGCACAAAGTAATCTCGCGCTGTCAGCCTGCCCTGTCTCAACTCTGCAAACAACCTGCGCAGTGTCTCTCTCCACTTCCCTGAGAAAAAGTCGGCTGTGAAGTGGGTCTCAAAGTCTGTCCAAGTCAGCGCACGCCCCATCTCAGACACAGTAGCCTCCCACCAACGCTCTGCAAACCCAGTAAATAAGAACTTAGCAAAGGGTAACCACAACTCTGGTGGTGCCTGAGTCATCCTGAACACCTTCATCACCGTTTTGAGCCACTGCTCAACCTTGTTAGACGTACCCGTGCCCTAGAACCTGGGTACTCCAGCTCTCTGGTAGGATGTGAAAACATCATGGTGTCTCGGTGCAGTAGGAAGAACAAACCATGTGACCTCTACTCCTACTACAGGCCCTTGGCCTACCTTAGCTCTGTCGGCTCCTGACTCCCTCGGAATTTCTGCCTCAGAATGCTGGTGAATCTCCTCAGAGAATAGATGCTCGGCTCTAGCGGACTCATCTCTGGATGGGTGGTATGAGAAATCAGACAACTCCTCCATCCTCAGCTCCATCCCAGTCTGTCGCTCTGCCAACTCAGTCTGCTGGGCAAGTATCTGATCCTGTCTCTATCGCAGATCTGTGAGTGCAGCTAACACCTGTGCCATCTCTCCTGGCTGATCACGAGCTATTCATGGTGCCATGCTAATCCTCCCCGTATCGGATCATAGCATAGTTAAGCACACTTTAGTAAATAATCAGTTGTACTATTTCTCCTCTTGGGATACTTATATGAATGAAATGTTCTGGGGACTTGTGGTTACATAAATCTTATGAATGTCAAAAATTTTCCCATTTGGCTTCACAAGACGTCAGAAGACTCTCGTTATTCGAAACTCAAGCTATTAGGTTATGCGAACGCGTGTATAAGGGTAACCTTGCTCAAATACCAAACCTGTCACGACCTCCCCCCGAGGACCTTAGGTTATCCGTCAAACACGTCATTCGCCTACATAATTAGCTTAGAGATAATCCATTGTTAGGAAAACCTGGGGAAATTTTTCGCTTTTAAACATGACATTCACAAGATTTATTTTGGCTAAACAAGCAACCACGAGGAAAATAAAAGTGGAAGTAAAAAGTGCACCAGAACTGAACAACAAGATAGCCTTTCCTTTTCATTTCATTTATATAAACATGTTGGATTTTCACAACACCCATATACATATTTCTACCAAAAATAAGACTACAGAGTAGAGCACAACTAACAACTGTACAACTGAACTCCAAAAGATATACCTGCTCTGAAAGTGTATCCTCCAAAAGAAACAACTACAGCCCTAACTATGTTGGCTACTCGGTCACTAGACCCTTGCCACCCAAAAGTAGAAAGGGGACAAGTAAGTATCTGTCACAAAATTGTCAAGTACAAATTCTACACAGTTCTACTAAGGAAAATAGTATGAAAAAGACTAGAAGAACTAGAAAAATAGTAAGGTAACTGTAGTGGACAAAAGAGAACTTGCAAGCAAAAACTGGTTAATTGATTCTTTTAAGTTATTTACTTGCCTTCGGAAGGCTAACAAGAAGAACACACTCGCTCACTACCACAACGTGTCTCCCTCGATCAATGGAACTAATCAAACAACATCTCAAGCCTAGAAGTAAGTCTGTGGTCTTGGTCCGGTTAGGACCTCGATATCCGGGTAGGACTCCAAAGTCCAGGTTGAATCTCACACTATGACTGTGAGGTATGGTATACACCTCAAGGTTGGGGTGACTCCGTAGGCATGCGATGGTATCTTGCATCCTAACTAAGTTCCCAACACTTATTCTAGCTTTTTCTCTCAACTCTCATTGATCCTTGGTCGATACGTGTGATAGCTCGCTCACGAAGGTGTACAAGAGGAAACGTACTCACAACTCTCTCAACACACAACCCTCATTAGTATCTACCAACGGTACATGTAGTCACTAGTCTCCTAGTGGAAAGTCGTCCCTAGGTAGATAGCGGAAAGTCACCCATCTCATACCCCATCACGAGGTCACAGCCTGGCGGAAAGGTAATTAAAGGATTCGTCAGTGTCTACTAACCACTACCCCGTCACCAGGTCGCAAACCTGGCGTAAAGGTAATAGTGGGGTCATCAGTGTTTAATGGGGTCGTCAGTGTCTATTGACGGAATCTTAACTGGGCAAGTGGTGAACTGTCACATGTCTATCGATCACTACCCCATCACCAAGTCAAAAGCCTAGCGGAAAGGTAATAATTTCTGCGGTTAGGAAACCCTTGAAAGGATTCGTCTGTCTCGCCAATCCTAGTGGAAGTGTGGTCCAAGGGAAAGGCAGTGGTAGTACGACTACTACACCACTAGAGGCTGAAAAGAGAAGAGGTAAACTTGTCGGACCTGACTTCCTCTCTCGTTGCTCAACTCCCGGAGGAGAAGAGTTAAGAAAAACCAGACGAGCTCGTAACTAACTGCGGAGAACCCCAACCTTGCCTCTCTAAGAAAAACCAACGGGTCAACGAAATGGTCTAGATAACTCGTGGATCCCAAAGAAGCATAAAAACCGTGCCGGCTCGAAGAAAACACGTGAAAAAGACTAGGATCCTAGACCCATGCTCTCGGTGTCCACTACCTAAGCCTGAGCGAACTCATCTCCTGCTCAGGTGAGGGTCGTCGCACCCTCGCACAGTCGGAGTATAAAACTCCATGACTGACCATATGTGACATCACCCTTTCTTTTATTTTCATGTTTCACCCTAAGTATCTACGGTTTATTTGATTTATTTACCCTCTACAAGCTGTCAGTCCCAGACCCGAACTTGTTCTATAAGAACCTCAACTGATCCTAGGCCAGGGATACAGACCTGTTATGATAGTCTCTCTCTCAACTCCAACTGAAGAACATCAATATTATGATATTGGCTATCTTATCGGAAATCATCTTTCTTTCCTACGTCCCAAAGGATTCACAAGCACCCACAAGATCGGGCTATCTATTGGAGGAAAACTTGCTTCATGGCAAGTTCATATAGTCTTATTATCCTATATGATAACCACATATATATCATTAAGTTCATCCCCAATCACATAACTCATAATATGTGTTTCAATACCACCTTTATAGGTATCAATTATCCTAAGGCACACTCTAAAATGATTACTAATAGGGGTTTACCTTTCAAAGTTTGTCATATCAAAACAGTGGCAATGTGCATGTACACTTCATAGTAGTTCAAGGCATCTAATCCTTTTAAGTTCACACCAAACTTCATGGATTCAAGGACACAATCTAAGCATTCAATTGACTTTAGAGTCTAACATTTATAGTGTCCTTTAGAGGGCATCACATGCTCCAATCATGCATCTATTCTACTCATAACTCTATGTGTACAGCAAGCATATGGCCGCAAATATAAGGCAATTCAAAGCATCAAAGTTCTCCTAATTACTCAAGAATGGTTATAACTTTCAAGACCACAAAATCCTCTAACAATACATGTTTAAAGATCATCAAAACAATGATCAACATCCAATCAATTTCATCAATGCTCAACAATGACTTGCAAAGGTGCACAGTACCATATAACAGTGCATCAATCGCCAAAATCATCAATTCATCCTCTCTTAATCCCTCTCCTTTATGGGATTAAATCATAAATTGATTTCCCATTTCAATATAAGGAGAACATGGGGCTTGGGGGTTTTTAAAACCTATTAAAGGATGCCTAAAATTTTAATTAAAACATGTATTCAACAATGAAATTCGGTCACAGCAAAGTCCATGGACAGCAACCAAATTGGTCTCAAAATCACCACCAAATCCAATCCAAATACATGGATTTCATGGGTATTGTATCCCCCATATAGCCAAAATCAAATCCACCAAAGGGGTGTCTAAGAATATTTCCAAAATAATGTACATCCTTAGCCATAATTCAACCATATCAAATCTGGACATTCAGTGGCAATCATAATAACAACATTCATAAAGTCCTCAAAACTCTTACTATTTCGAAACTAAACCCATGGATTGATGGTTAACATGAAGGAGTATCTAACAACAAGTAATTACACTCAAGGAGACATAAAGAAACTCCTCAAATTCATCACAAAACTCTAATTTAAAGTGCATGGACAGATCTGAACACATTCAGTTACTTGTATATGACAACAACCAAATCATTTCCAAATCACATCAAATTCCAAATTAAAAGCCTATAATCATAGGCCAACTTAATGGAGATATAGTCAGTAAGCAAATCTACCCAAGGGAACTCAAAGAAGATTCACAAATCATGAAAATTATTGGCCAACATTCAGCAACAACAATCTGAATATTTTAGAAAAACTGTCCATGTATAGCCTCTAAAAAATTCCTAATCACATGCAATTTCGTGTCCAAACCCATGGATTTAAGGACAACATAATGGAATATTACTAAAAAAGTAATTCTACCAATATGGGCTCAATAAAAATCCCAAAACATATGCATAACTTGTATTTGATGATCAACAATCAGATCTGGACACCATAAAAACCGTCAACTCTAAAGCCTCAAAAACCCAATTTTTAACAACAAAATACCCAAAACAAAGATTTGATTTAATAACCAGGATGTAAGTGGTATCAAATCTACAAATGGCAGCAAAAGGAGGGCTAAATTTGTACCTCAAATTTAAGCTTCAAAATCTTGAGGAAGAACACTCCAAGAACAAATGTTGAGCAGTCCACACCTTGGGATTCAAGCTTGGATTTCTCTTCTTCTTTGGCCCTTGATCTTACATGCAATGCAAGATCCAATATCCTCTCCTCCCTAGCTTTGATTTGAGCTCTTGAAACTCAAATTTGTATGAGAAATGAGGAGTGAATCAAAGGTAGAAGGTGAAGGAATAAGGGTGGTCGGCCATGGCTTAAGGGAGAAGAGATGAAGAGAGGAGATAAGTGAGGTTGAAGGGGGGCGTTAATTATGTTTATCCCTTTGGAAATTTGCAACATAAAACCCACACACTCCTCATATTTGCACTTAAGGCCCACCTCAAATGGCACCTCAAATGGCATCTCAAGGAGGCCCACACACTCCTCATATTTGCACTTGATGAATAGTAACCCATAATTAACTACTAAACCTTACTTAGCCTCTTAATTCCACTTAACCACAAATGGCATCTCAAAATTCCATCAAGCTCACTAATGATTCATCATCTTGGGCTTAATTAGTCATTAGGATTTAGGTATGTTACAATTTTTTGACCTAACTAATCTAACACCTCCAAATCTCTATTCCCATGCAGAGGACCTGCATCAAGAGGTTGGTCAGATATCAACCAAATGAGAAAGGATTACCATCTCCTACTCAGGCTGGAGATCATCTCTCAACAATCATTTGACAATACATAATGAGTCCTCAATCTAACTCTTTAGATATACATCCAAGCACCTGCCTCTATGATTCAACAATTTAATCAACAACTGCATGATCATCAAGATTGCCATGGTACATAACCCTAATTCTACTGAGGTACCTTATAGTGCACTCAATCATTTTATCTCAGATATGGAGTGAAATAACTAATAACTTTTGTTGATAAATCAAACATTAGAATAATATTTATTACGTGATTGTTTCGCATCAGGTTCACATGGCTAACATCAACATGTAGGGAGGGAAGAGGGTGGGAATGAGTAAATGAATCATCGTCTAAGCCTATCTCCCTATACACTTAGGGTAAAATATCTCTAACTATAGATAGAATATCAAGAGTTGAGGAGTCAGGTGAGGGATCTACAAAAGAATAACCCGAGGGCTCCCACCCCCCATACATAGGATGAAGCATACCCCAAGTATAACACATATGAATGGGGTGAGGGCAACATAGAAGAAATAATTTGAAAAATGAAAAAGAAAATAAGAAACGAAGAAAAGAAGAAAAAGATTAACTAATCAAAAATGTTTTTCTGTGTTCGTCTGATTTTGCTAATGCTGCGGTGTGAATTTGTTCTTCGTAGACCACCTGAATCAAATCAACCATAGATAGAAACATATCATGCTCGAGATAAGGCAATAGTAACTGTCCGATGCTCACAAACAGTTGTACGTTAGCTGACAAGCAAGATATCACAATGCTTCCATTGTCACAGACATGCATTACTGTGAAAGGCCCAGTCCACTTTCTCTTCAACTTATATGTGAATAGTTTGAGCTTTGCATCAAACAACCAAACCTTTTCGACTCGGTTCAAAAGTCTTGCAGTGGATGCGCTTTTCGTTGCACTTATTGACCTTCTCCTTATACATCAAACTATTGTCATATGTATATTGACAAAATTCGATAAGTCGATCAACATCATGTTTTTTGTTCTTTCCGACCATCTTGCTATCCAAATTACAGACATTTATTCCCCATAAAGATTTGTGAATGAGTTCCACAAGCAAAACGCATGGCTTTCCGTACACCAGCGGTAGGGGGACATTCCTAATGGTGTCTTGTACGATGTCCGATGGGCCCAAAGAACGGAATCCAAGAGTTGAGACCAATTCTTCCTATCGGGGCATATAGGCTTCTGTAGAATTGTCTTTATCTCCCTATTTGAACATTTAACCAAGACATTGGTTTGTGGGTGGTACAGAGAGGTGATGTGTTGTTCAATGCGGAATTCCTGTGTCGGCTTCTTCACCTCTCTCTTGATGAAATGACTACCCCTATTGGATATCATTTTTTTTGGAATCTCGAACCTTTTAATGATGTTCTCTTTTAGAAATTGGCATATGATGTGACTATCAACAACTCAGGTTGGGGTAGACTCCACCCAATGGCTCACATAAGAGACAACATGTAGAATATACTCAAAATCGAGACTATTATGGAACAAGCCCATGAAGTAATTGCCCTACGTGTCAAACACGTCTGAAATGTGAATGTACTTCAGAGGCATTGTGACACATTCCAATAGTACTACCTAGTATCTGATAGTCAATGCAATTTTTAACAAAGTTTTCCGCATCATCGAATAGATTAAGCCACAAAAGGTCACATTATAGAACTTTTGCAGTCGTTCTTCTCCAAGAGTGGCATCCTCATGATTATTTGGTATGCAATGCTCGAGGATACTTTAGACTTCCAAATAGGCAGTGCATCTCCTCCAGATGCAATCTGCCCCCTCATGAAAGAGATAAGGATCCTTCCACTGATAGAAATGAATATCCGACAGAAATTTGTCGATTCTCAGCTTCGATCAATCTTGTGGAGTTCTCTTCGATACACTATAATTCACGATATCTGTGAATCAGGGGAGTGAGGTGACTGACAGAAGGAGTTCATCTGAGGAAGTTCCTATAATTGGCAATAAACTCATCTCAAGAGTGTCAGGCTCTGATAATCTTAATAAGTAATTTGTCACCACATTTTTTACTCTAGGTTTGTCACAGATTTCTTGATTGAATTTCTCGAGTAGATGGATCCATATGATGAGTCTAGAGTTGGCAACCTTCTTGGCTTGTAGGTACTTGATGGCAGAATGGTCTATATAAATAATCACTTTTGATCAAAGCAGGTAGGATCTGAATTTCAACAAGGGAAGACTACTGCTAGTAGCTCCTTCTCAGTGACAACGTAGTTTTTTTGAGCTTCATCTGGAGTCTTGCTAGCATAGTGAATCACAAATGACAGATTGTCTCTTCGCTGTCCTAGAACTCCTCCAGGGGCATAGATTGATGCATCTTTCATGATCTGAAATAGGAGACACCAATCTGGCAGTTGAAGGATGGGGACCTGGGTGATCAATTCTTTTAGCAGATTAATTGACTGGAGGACTCGATCATCAACGATAAAATTTGCCTCCTTGCCTAGAAGCTCAATCAGTGGTTGGGTGATTTTTTTTGAGGTCTTTGATGAATCGTCGGTAGAAACCGATGTGCCCTAGGAATGATATGACTTGCTTTAAATTTGTTGGTGGTGAGTTTAGAATTGATGTCCATCTTCGTAGAGTTTAACTCCATGCCACATTTTGAATTGACATGGCCCATTACAATACCCTCAATCACCATAAAAATGGCTCTTATCTCACGAGAGTATAAGATTCACTTCACAACATCTCTTTGAGACTTGGTGTATTTAAGATAGGAACTGATCGAAGCTGCCTCCATAGATCGAGAAGTCGTCCATGAAAAACTTAAGAAAACATCCAACCATATAAGTGAATACGACCAACATACATTGCTGAAATGTTGCCAGAGTGTTGCACAATCCAAACTACATTCTACGGAAGGCATAGGTTCCAAATGGAGAGGTGAAGGTCGTTTACTCTTAATCTTCAGGAGCTATAGCAACTTGGTTATAACAGTGTAACCATCCAGGAAACTGAATTATACCTTCACGACCGATCACTTAATGATCTGAGATGAAGGGGAGCAGGAAATGGCCCTTTTTGGTTGATAGATATAGTTGTCTATAGTCCACACAAACGCGCTAAGATGTTGGTACTCTATTTGCAATCTCCTCACCTTTGTCATTCTTGACCATGGTGAACACTGGTTTCTTGGTCACAACATGAAAGCGAGTCACCTATTTTATGCCGAAGATGGAATATATGAATCCTACATCACATCTTTTTATTATTTCATTTATCACAACTTCTCGGAGATTTTGATTTAATCAGCGCACGAGGAGGTTTGCTATCCTTTTCAAGGTATACGTGATACAAGCACAATGAGGGGTTTACCCCATGGAGATCTGAAATTTTCCATCCTATATTTTTGTAGTTTCTTTCTAGAGCCTTGGGCAAACAGGATTCTTGTTCCTATGTTAAATTAGAATTGATGATTACAAGAAACATGTACTCTGCACCTGCATGGAAGGTGTACTTCATATTTGTTGGAAGTGGTTTGAGATCATGCGGGGTCTGATTCAGCTCGATGGTGACTTAAGCTACTATGTAGGGTGATGGTGTTGGATCTTTCAGCTGAATGGTCTCCAACATTGGCATTGAGGGTTTTGGATTCAATGCTGCACAAAATTCTTCCATCATAGAATCTTGTTCACAAAATATTTCGATGACTTCCTCCTTTTATGGGAAGGACAGGTGGTCGTAGATGTATTCATCAGGCAATTCAATGAAAATCTCATCATCAAGGACATTTGGGAACTCGACTGTACTATTCACTAGTTTTTCAGTGGAGAGGAACTCATGGGTTTCAATATCATACAAAAAAAGATTCCTGTCACAGATTTCAACAAGAAAGTCACAGCTTTCTGTTCGTTATTCTACTGTCTGACTCTCATTTGATGCAGACGTTAAAGGTTTCAGCACTTGGATCATCTCAGTGGGCATTTTGTCACTACTCTAGCAGAAGGTGATCTACCCGATTCCATAGTCCACTACTGCTTCTGCAGTTTGAAGGAATGACTGTCTACATATTATCATCATATGAAGTAGAGGGGCTGAGGTGTCCATGTCTAGTATGATGAAGTCAATTGGGAACTGCATCCCTGGAATGGTGACAATGACATCCTCCAGAATGCCATGGGGCTGATTGATAGATGTATCTGCAAACTATAGAATCATTCTAGTAGACTTGAGCGGTCCCAACCCAAACTCTTTGAGTAGGGAGGTTGGCAACAGGTTGATTGAGTATCCGCTATAGAGTATAGTTCGGTCAAACTTCAGATCGAACATCTGGCATCTGACTCGCATAACTCTCATGTCATTCTTTTTGGTCGTGAGATTGCTGATTGCGTTAACTATAGTCGCGGTCAGAATATGATTAACATTCCTTTCATGAACTCCACATGGTTATCTTTTTGAAGTACATGCTTCTTTCTGCCCTTTCTTAGTGTTTGATATGTACTTTATGGCTTTTAGCGGGGGCATTTCCAACACTAGATTCTGAATAATTTAAACGACAAGGTTGGACAAGACACTTTTCAAATTTTTCATTTTTTTTGGATTTTCTCCAAGCATCTGGAAACAGGATGTTCGACCACTGCTGCTAGTGTTTTTTTTTGTAGTTTTTGATTTTGTTGATTTTTTAGTGTTTTCTTTCTAGTGCTTCTCCTTCTTCTTCTTCTTCCTCACCTGACTTGACTACTGGATTGGCTGATGCAGAAGATGACGATGACTCTCATGTTAAATCTTTAAACTTTCCATTCATCACAATAGTCATCTAAAAGGTCCAACCGCTCCAAAGAGTGACATTATTAAATAAAAACAAAGCATGCACATCTGACTCTATTAGGTCGGAGAGAACATCACAGACTACTTGCTTCAACCAGCACCGGAATGGGAGTTTTAGCGGCAGTAATATTATCAAATTTCTATCTCATCTCTACTAGTCTTTTCACTATCTCAACCGAGCAATACAAGGTGGGGTTCACACGTGGGGCAGCCTCAAATGATTCGGCGTGTTGTTCTCATTTTTGTTGGAATTAGTGTGGAGGTTGCTGGTGGGAATACTTATTGTGGTATTGAGGAGAAGGATAGTACTGTTGATACTGCTGAGGAGGGAGATTCTGATATGGATTACCCGAGGATTGCTGATTCTATTGGTACTGACGGTGTTATGGTTGTCGATACTGATTCTTTCTCCAATTGCCATGGTATGGTAGGGACTACTAGTGGTGGTGCTGAGGAGGTTGGTTCTGAACATATCTCCTTCCTTGTTGTTGAGGGAACTTACAATTTCCTGACTGCAGGCCACCAGGATGGGCCAGTTGTGTATCATTTTTCCACACGCCATTCACCTTTTGAATGAGAGGCAACAGAAAAGAGAGTTTATATGGTAATGTCTGTTATTTGAGTTGGTAGACTACCCAATTACTGTTGTGGCTGCTATGGAGATGTTAGTTTTGTGGCCTGTACATAATAAACGTGTTGGACCACTGGTTGGGGATGACTCTGCTTAGGAGGCTGTGACAAGGATTGCTCTTTTGATTCAATGGGAGTGGTAGTTGATGCAGACACTAAATTGCAAGAGCTGATCAACTGACTAACAGCTCTAGTTGTCGGGTAATCTGGTCCAACTTGTCCATATTGTGCGTCCTTAGTTCCATCACAACGAGTTTCTCGAGGTCTTGTGATCATTTCTCAATAATATCCACCTGGGATAGGTGGCTCCCTATGATGCTCAATTTGTAGCTCTCATCCTTATCCGGCTCATGAAAAGATAACATATGAATTGGCTTTTTTAGGTTGTGGGGCTAGCGTTGATATGCACGGGACAATGATAAGGTGTCCTTTCATTCGGTCATCTCCTCGAAGATCTCCCATACGACATCCTCATCCTTGTTGAAATGTGGGCCACCACAAGCATCATCGACGTACTTCTGATTTTCCACTGTCAGTATCCTAAAGAAACGTTGGACCAGGCTGGTCCTAGGAATGTCATGGTGCAGACATTTTTCTTGCAATTCAGTAAACATCTCCCAAACCTCATGAATAGATTCGTGGGTGTCTTGGGTGAAGTTAGCAATGCGGGAACACATCTAGTTAAGTGACCCAAGAGGATAATATTTTTGCAAAAAGCTAGACTTAAGCTCTTCTCATGTTGTCACGACCTTCCCAAAGTGGTTATCCAATGATGGGCTTTTTCCGGAGACTGAACGGGAATGTCGTCATCTTGACTACTCCTAATGGTATTGTTAGGGTAGTGAGTTGTTCCACAAATGCGCATGAGTTGCTGTAGTTGGATATACGTCTCTTCATTTGTATTGCTATGGAAGCTGGGTAAGAGTGCCAAGAGTAAAGGCTTCAGTTAGAAATGCTGGTGTATCACTGTAATTTGGATCCACTCAGTATCATGTATGGCTCTAGGATTGTAGGTCTCCTTGAGAGTCGTCTTGGGCATCTCTACTCAAGCTTCATCAACAGGGGTTGCACGACCTCTAGCTGCTCTTCCTTCTTCTTCTTCTCCTCCTCCTTCACCTGGATTGTCTCTCCTTCTCCTCAAGTCATTAAGCAAGTTTTGGAGGGTGACCAGAGCCAATTCCTAGTTAGTGAGTTATTGTTGTATCGCCTGAATGGAGGGGAGAAGCTAGGCATTCACGACATTCTGATTTGATTGAGCTTGCTAATCTATAGAGGATTCTGGTGTCCCTTCCCATTATATGTGGGAGCCATATCTGAATATTTTTCTAAATGGAACTATGAGAGAAGTTCTGGATCCAGATCAGGCTCATCATTTTCACTTGGAATGATGCCTCGATCAATATCAATAGAAGCACCATGTGAAATGAATCATTATTTATTAAGGTCAACACATAGTTTCATTAAGTATGGTGAAGTGTAAGGAGTGAAATCAATTTCCATCCAAAATGGGTAGAGTTCGGGACTTATTGAAGAAGGCGAGGTGTCTAGAGATCGGTTCGCAGAGTCCAAACCAGTTTCTCGTAATCACCTCGATTTATTGGAGGTGGCGAGCGCAAAGACTCGATGATGGTGTCATCGGAGCCCCAACTAAGCCATCTGTGAGTCGCCTTCTCA
Source organism: Ottelia alismoides (assembly GCA_037367405.1). Lineage (NCBI taxonomy): Eukaryota > Viridiplantae > Streptophyta > Magnoliopsida > Alismatales > Hydrocharitaceae > Ottelia > Ottelia alismoides. The sequence continues at coordinate 646,981 of JAZKJV010006421.1, read as the reverse complement.
AAAGCTAGGAGGAAAATCAATTTGGATGGATGATACTGTGGTTAACGAGAATAAAAATAGAAAAAGTAGAATACTCGAATGTGTACGGTGGATCAAATGAGTAATGATTAGAGGAAAAAAATGGCACAAAGTGTGTGGGACTGATCTTTGAAATTAACTAAAATCAAACAAACATCAAACACTCGTGGGTTCACCAACTCAACACATCTTAAGCCATAAGAGTTCGGCTATTTTTTATTTTCGATTTTATTTTTATTTTGCTGTGAAGATCTTATAATGAGTCCTTATAAGTGCTAACCCTATAGGAATGTATGTACAGCCTTGAAAGTTCCAGATAATTCTTCCACTTCCTATGTAATTTATGATCTATGCACTGAAAGGTCTTTGATCTCATGTCTTGGGGGCTACTCAACTAAAGAATAAGAGAGGAAGCCAATAGGAGAAACAACTAGTTCAGACCTCGCTCGCAATGGAATCACCTGTGAGTGTGCAATAACCTATTTGGATGCAAACCTTTGAGACAGACATACCTGTGAGGGAATGACCTAAGCTCACTACTTCAGACCATGTCAGATGCTCCATACAAGGTGGGAACACGATGCTCGATGAAGCCCTACTCGATCACATACGAAAGAAGGGCCATTACTTCGTTGTCCCATGTGATAATCAAAGCGCCACAGATCGGGATTTGGGATCTATTCCATATGTGTTGTGCCTCACTCAGTCTGGAATGCACATGAAATCAATGAGGGTTTTACAAACTCAAAACAAATATGCCAATTACAAATTTTTATTAAGGTAAAAGTTTTATTTGCAGTCCCCTTGTTTTAATTTTTGGGTTTTCAAAATTTTTGAGTATTTTTCAGAGCAAGCTTTCAAACAAAAATTTTTGTATTTTTCCACAATCCTAATATGTGCAAAAATAGTGGGAGAAGGCAGAAAAGTAATGCAAGGCATCACTAAGATGGAAATCTGGCCTTAGTGAATAATGATGCATGTAGTGTTAGAATTACTTACAGGGATTCTTAGCACTCTCCACGCGGGATGCAAAATAGAATATATAAACCTATACTATATGTATAATATTCAAATGGTTGAAATCACCCTAAACAGGAACTTATATATATTGTGAAGAACCAGAAGCTAATTATTAAGAAATGATATCCAAATGTCCGGTCTCGGAAGCTCATTAGTGCTCGCCACAACAGATCATGCAAGCGTTGTATAGAGCTTCTCTCAGTGCTCAATCTCAAATCCAAATAATCAACAATGAAATTTGAGTAAGTCCAAATGTAAAGAACTATAGGAACATGATACTATTAGGTGTTTGGACCAACTTTGCCGTGCAAGAAATCCTAATGTCTAAGGGCCCGTTCCACAAAATAAATGAAACAAAGGCGGGAAGCTCAAAATGCGTGAAACAAAATAAAAGAAAGGCAAGAAAACATGAAAAACTGCACCGAGTTCCCTAGATGAACAAATACTTGGGCACTAAACCTCGCTAAGTGTATTAGTGTCCAAATTATTACAAATGAATGAACAAATATAAAATAAAATATTTCTCTCACAAAATGAAAATAAAAATTAAGATCGGGTTGCTCTTATCATTCTTTCTTACACTTCTCTCATGCTCTCTCTTGGTTGGCTTTCAAGTAGAAGGCCTTGGGTGCATCAACCTATTAAGGGATAACCATTGCCAAGCGGTCCCTCGAAGAAAAGATAACAACAAAACATATATGAGAATGATTAAATACTTATCAAAAAAGTTAGCAGAAAATAAAGGAAAAAATAATGTGGAACTATATACAAAATGTGTTACGATCTCTCGCTCCCCGCAATGGCACCATTAGTTTAACCACTCAAAACCATAGGTATTGTCTTGTGGTCCACACAAGGCAGTACCACTTAGTCGCTGTGATGACAACCCAAGAGCCTATGTGGCTAAGAAATGAACGACCCACACAATTATATCAAGCAATGAATAAGCACGTGTGAGTTAAAAATTATTATACCTGATGATGAATGTATATAGGGACAAGCATGTAAGGGTCGAACTCAGATAACAAACATGTAGCACATGTATGTTATTTATAAATATATATAAATAATATGGGTATAGATGTATATAGGTATGCACACTACTTACTTAGGTTATTATCGGTTTTTAATTTAAATTATATATATTATTTTAAAATGATTATAAAATATTCAAGATAATGATTCATATTACAACGAATATATAACTATATATAGATATATAATACACTTTATGGTAATATAATTATAATCATATGTAAAAATAGTAAAATTAGTCAAATAATATTTCTTTATTTTTTTTATTTTTTTACAGTTTTTGTGATTTTTCAAGTATTTTTACTATTGTTTTGGTATTTTTAAAGTCTAAAATATCCCAAAACTAAATTAAATAAATAGACCGTATCAATTTGAGGTTTAAAAATAACAAAAAGCCTTAAATTATTGTCCAAGTCGATTTTAATATAATCCAATATATATAAGAAAAAATACATTATGGAAAGAAATATTTTTGGATTTTTTTGATGATTTTTTATATTTTTTATAGGATTTTGGAGTTTTTTAATATTTTATCAATTTCTTTTTCTATGATTAGGTACTTTTTGGTCTAGGGGTACTAGATACTATAATAGACATGTGTTATTTTTGTTGGGAATTTTTAGAAACGATTATATATATTTTTTTATTTTTTAAAGCTATAAGAAATATCAATGCAATATTTGATTTTTAATAAATAGGAAAATGGCATAAAATAAAAAGCTAATTACATGGCGTGATAAAGCATGCATCTAAGTACCTAATCCTATTTTTTCACAATTTTTGGAACAAAATGATATTTATAAAAATTACACAAACATACACAAAAATAGTTGAACTAGTAGGGGTATATTTGATATTAAAAATAAATGTAGGGAGTAAAGTGCAAACTACCCAAAAAGTTTGTTCTAATATTAAAACTTTTAATAATAAACACAATTTCAAAATCCAAGAGGGCCTCTCTGCAAATTTTCCAAGCATGTGGGCCCCCACATGAGGTGACATGTTGGAGGACTAAAATGCAATTTTTGATAGTTTAGCGCTTTCATGCAATTTATCCACTGTTTTTAAAATTTACAAAATATTTACATTACCTTATCACTATTACAAAAATGCAAATGAGGTCTTTGAAATTTACCCACTTAAATGTTGAGGATAGGGTTGTTTACTGCTCGACACGTGGGCGATCTGGTGGCTGGTAATGTGCACCATTTCGATTGAAACCAAGGGCCAGGAATAGACCTGGGCCCTTGTTCTTGATCTAACAATGTTGGGGGTGTTACGAAGAACACCCCAAGAACTGCTCGAAGGGAGGTTTAATCTACAGTACCTCCGTGCTCCAATGGGTAATCCTCCTCCTAATGGTCCCAACAGCTTGCTAGGCCTCTTCCACACGTGTGACATGCTTCTCCAAGGACAACAGAAGTGTTCCAAATACTCAGACAACATACGAGAACCTGGAGGAGCTCCATGTGATTAGTAGGTCTCCAGATGCCTATTGGGATTCGCGGACCTGCACCAAAAAACTCCTGGGCCCTACGGCAAACTCCTTGACCCAGGGGTAAGACAAAAAGGTGTGTGAAATGGAAGAAAGGTGGAGCTCTGGTGTTGGGCGGAGGAGGGAGCTCATATTCCCCAATCCATGATGGATTTGATTTGCATAAGATTGTATATCGGCGAAGAATTGAAAGGGGATGGGAGTGAGATGAAAATCATGGCAATATATAGGTTAGAGAATGATGATTCCCCTAGGTTAGGAACTCTAGGGAATTAGGGGGTTTTAAAAACTAATGCTACATGCTTCATTAAACCTAGAATTAAATGCACGAAAAGATATCTTAGATAAAGGATTACCTAAGAACGGAAAGAATATGGTCTCAGCATGGTAGGAACCATAAAGTAGAGCCTTATGGCAATGCTTAACTTGGAGATGGTGGATCTCCTAATCCGTCGCTCCTCCTTGCTTTAGAAGGCAGCTCTACCTTGTTGTCACAAGGACGAGGCTCTAGGACATACTCTAAGGGGCTGAGAATGGATGAAAAGTGATCGAAATAAAAAATGGCAAAGAAGGGGTTTATTTATAGAAAGGAATATTGTGAGTTTCGAGTGGAGTTTGCATAGACAGAGGTGGTGGTTGATGAAGAGCCTTGCATGGGCGAGGGTCAAAGATGAAAGGGTTGTATGATGCTGAAGGATTCAAGCGGAGTTGAAGTAAGGTGGAGGCGTGAAAAATGCTAGAAAATGGCTTGCACGATTGTTCTGATAGGGAACAGGGTAGGCTGGTGCAGTTGACACTAGGTCAACAAAAGCAACCTCCTAGTTGGTCCACGTGTACCAACCAGGAAATTCCAAGGCAGAAATGCCTTGGTAAATTAAAAAGAATTTATAAATGAATTCATTATTTTTAGGTTATAGAATAAAAATAATTATAATTCTATGTAGAATTTAATGCATGTTTTTATTTATTTTTCGAGGTGTTTTATTACAAGTTACTTTTTGCAAATATATTTATAGGTATATTGACCTATGTTTTGAATATTTTGTTTTTCTTTGTACTTTATATTTTATGATTTATGTGCTTAATTTATTTGTTTATAATTTATTTAAATATACTTAAATATTTTTTTATTTTATTTTTCTGATATAATATGTATGCTTAAATAAATAGAAGTATTTATTATATAGGTATAAACAAAGTATATTCATCTATGTATGTATATATATTATTTTATTTTATTGTATTTTCTGATTTTAGTTTATTCTAAATGTTTACATACACAATAAAGAATATTTATAAAGGTATAAAATATAAAAAAATGAAATATATTTTGAATAAATGAAATGAATAATTTATTCAGGTATATTATACAATAGCGGTCTCAAACCTAGCTTTTGCATCTTAGCACCAAATTTAATGAAGCCACCTTCATTAAATAGCTAATAAAAAGTTATATAAATTAAATATGATTTTGGCACATCTTGAGTTCGTATGGAGGAGATACATGCCAGGGAAGTTTATATTTTGGATTTTTATTCTGAGTATAAAATGTACACTATGTATTATTTTTGTGTGAAAATATTTTGTATTTTTCTATGTATTTCATCTACAACTTTCATGTATAAAGTTTATTTATTTGACGCATAAAAAATAAAGAATAAGATAAGTGCCAAAAGGGAAATTATTGACTTATATTTTTTGGTTTTTTTATGGACTATGTGATTTGTATAATTGGTTGCCCTATATCCCCCTACTTTATTCCTTGTCGACTAAGTCATCTGAGTCTCGGAGGCTAGGGTCACTCAACAACAATGGTGTATCATTACTTTTTTATTCCTTTATTCTTTTATTTTGGTTTTAACTACAATAAATGTACAATATTTAATACAATATTTTGTACAAATTACAGGATGTTTATTTTGACAAATTAATGAGAGATACATGTATTTAGATAGGGTTTAAAGGCCAAAATGAAAGAATAATGGTGACGAAATGAATGTTCATCGTATACTTTCCAAAATTATATTTTAGTATCTCGAATTTAGTGTTGTATTTCATTAGCAAGACGTCCATGCATGGAATTCATTATGACTCCAAATCATCTCATGAGTGAGCTTTATCTCCCCATTCGTCAACTATGAACCTGTATGATTCCTTTTAGAGATCATACATGTCATATGTCTTTACATGAAAAACAACGTGTCGGTATATGAACCTTGATGAGGTCACCAATCTATAGGTATGTCAAATGTGTATACTCATTCATATATGCATATATGTTTGAGGTCTAAGGATGTGTACCTGATCGTGACAGTTATGATTTAGTTCTTAATTTATCTCGACCTCATCAAGTCAATTCTTTGACTTGATTATTCCAACACTTCTGAATCTCTGTTCTGATGCAAATGACACGAATCAAGAAGTCGGTTGGAAATGATTCTTTAGAAAAATATTACCATCTCTTTCTTAGACTGAAACCCTTTTTGAATATCGCGTGGTTGATGTCAACCTTATCCTCCCTGTTGCATGGTATTCAATATGGCCATGATACATAACCCTAATTGTACAAAGGGCCTTAATATTAAGTATATTCACAATCATTCAGTTAAGATGGACATGATAGAATATAAACTTTTATTGCGTTAATGGATTACCAAGGGCTTACAAGTCCAACACTAAACTAAATGCTCTTGAGTTTCTCGAAAACCCAAGAATATCAGACGTCACTCCCATGCCCTTCCCTCAAAATCATAAATCAATATATTCTTTATATCACTAAGTGTATCTATACCATATTTGGTAAGAAAAATGCCATCCACATATAATGACAAAATTTTGAACTTGCGCTAACTATTCATGACATATACACAATGATGCAATTTAATTGTCACAAATCCAGATTGGATAATTGTTTTATGAATTTTGAGATACCATTGTCACAATTATTATTTCAAGCCATACAAAGACTTCTTTAACTTTTACACTTTATTATCCTTTCCAGCTACCATAAATCTGTCAGGTTAATGTATGTAACTAACTTCATTCAATTTTCCATCGAGAAAAGTTATCTTCATATCCAGTTCAAAGAATTCTAAATCCATACATGTGGCTAGTTCCAAAATCATCATAATTGATGCCAATTTGCCTACGGAGAAAATGTTTCCTAGAAATTAATTCCATTATTTTGTATATAACCCTTAGCAAGTATATTGCTTTGAACATATCAACGGTACCATAAACTCAGTATTTTTTCTTAAACACCCATTTACATCCTATGAACCTTATATCTTCTCGTAAGTTACATAGTTCCCATGCACCATTCTTTTCAATCGAGTTAAGTTCATTCCTCATTGCAGTCGCCCATGACTCCGACTGTATAATATATAATATCCTCACCAATTATAAAACATAAAACCCTGCATGAGTACATCACTCATCAATGTAGGAGGTGTTCTGGGTTTTTTGTTGTAGTAATATAAGTGGCTTGACTAGGCTCCCCTATCTCATCTAGTGGTTGATGATCATTCGTAGGTTCTACTTCCCACTTTACCTATAGATGGACCATTTTTCCCTTCCGATTTGATATATTTTTGAGTTGATCTCATCATCAAAAAAAAGATTAAAGGTTCTAATTCCTCTATTTCCTAGTGCTTTTCATATTGTTTTTCTTAAAAAGTAACATCACAAGTTTAATCAGATAATTTTCATCATGGAAGAACCTATAACGTTTGAATTTCTCAGAGTAGCATGTGAATATGAATTTAACTGTCTTAAAATCAAGCTTATCTCTAAGTTGATTTGGCAACATAACAAGTGCTACACATCCCCATTTTCGTAGATGATTTAATTATGGCTTTCTACATGTCTGCACTTGATAAGGAATAGATTCAACTGATTTATATGGTTTTTATTTTGTGTAGTAACAATTAACCCAACTTGTCCCCAAAATTTCTTGGAGAGAACATAATGAGATAACATACTTCTCACTTCATTAATAACAGTTCGATTCTTTCTCTCAGCAACTCCATTTTCTTTTGGAGTATATATCATAGTAGTATGCTTATGGATGTCCATTTGAATGCAGTAATACATGAACTCCTTTGAATTGATTTCCCCTCCCCTATCAGTCTTTTATGCCTTTAATTAGCCTACCCAAAATTTTTTTGACTTATATTTTATATCTCCTAATGCATTCAAAGTATTTTTCCTTTCTTTCCAAAAGTTAAACATATAAGTACTTAGAATAGTCATCAATGAATGTTACAGAGTATTATTTATTCCTATATGCACATACACTTATGGGATCACAAATATCTAAATGAACTCAGTCTAAGAATTCCTTGACCTTTGAAACTCTGAAAATGATTTTTTGGTAATCTTTCTGTCAAGCAATGTTCACATGGTAATGTTCATTCACATGTTATATTATGTACCAAGTTCATCTTTATTATATGATTAATTTTAAGTTCCCAAGTGCCCTAATTTTATATGCCAAAGTTCATAATCGGATAGATGACACCCAATATAATTGAAACGAACATTCATTGACAGAACTAACATCATAAGACATAACAGATCATGCTCTATACAAATTTCCCATGGAAATGACTATGTGATCTCGACCAATAGAGACATGATTATTACAAAATCTAACTTCAAATGTTTTCTTCAGAAGGACATCTATCAAGATAAGATTTTGGTGAATCCCTAGAGTGTAGTGAACATCCTTCAGGATTATTACGGTTCCTCCAACATCCAACATATATGATTTAACAACTTCCATATCGTGATAGGTGTTGTTTCCCATGTGTATATTGTTGGACTTGTAATCATTTGGCGTCTTTGAATGATATGGTAAGATCCTCAACGTACTAGTTGCTCGAGGCAGCGGAAATTAAAAATTTTCATGTGATGAAACCACATGATCCAAGAACACTTCTCGGATCGTTTCATCTAAACCACAAACAAGTATTAGGGTTACCTCTTTAAGCGTGGTTGTGATCGAGTCTATAAACGAAGAGACCTCCTATCTCAAGTCCGATCTGACAAAGGAGACGCTTGCGAGCGTGTGGATGAGACACGTCCTCCTCGCAATCCATGTTGATGATACAAGCGACGGATATCCTGATCTCATTACAAGAGATACATCGTCTTCTTCATGAGCAAGGCATGCCGAGATGGATATCCACCAGCAAATGATCGGGCAACATAACGACGACGATGCGACGATAGAGACTCTCTCTAGGGCTTCCATGCCGGACGGCCATATGAGAGAGAGAGAGAGGGTGTGTAGAGAGAAAGAGAGAGGGAGAGAGCCTTATGTTTCATTAGCACATGAAGAGCAAGGGTTGCCCTTCTATTTATAATATTTTGGGATCCATGGATCTCAATCCATGGGCAACACAAATACAATGGCTCACATTGATTTGTGTTTCTTTCAATGGCTATGATCTTGTTTGCTAAAAATACAACCATATTTAATTAAATTAAATTAAATAAATATTGAATATAATTTGATTTATATTAAATCAATATCTATTAGACAAATAGGTAGGAGGGAAGCCTCCTTCCAATAGAACAAAGGGGAGCGACCACACATTCCATAAGGAGAGGGTGGCCGTCCACCCTCATCATATGGTATGGTGGCCTCATTTTAATTACATGGGAATCCATATCTCATGCGTATCTCCAATATTTTGCAACAACTTTTTTATTGCAAATTTATTTCACAAAAATAAATCCAATTTATTTTGTGAACATTACAATCATGCCATTGGAAATTTGTGAATCACATTCACAACCCAAAATAAAATCTGAATTGCATTTTCAATTAATTGTCCGTTGTGAATCCAATTCACATCAACATTTAATTAATAAATGTAAATTACAAATTGCTCTCTTATATATTATAAATCACATTTATAATATCAATGATTAATATGGATAGTGCTATCCACATTTATCATATCGATGTTAATTAGATCACATTTAATCATCTTGGATCTCTATTCTCATGTTCCTAGATAATATAAATCACATTCACATTATTTACATATTTGATAATTAAATCACACTTAATTATCTAAGACAACTCACTTTATAAAATGAATCAAATTCATATTATTCATGATAAATAAATCACATTTAATTATCAATTTTCTCAATGCTCAAATATATTTATCAACATTGAAATTATTCTGAGCTATTTTGAAGATAATACGCTTTCTCTGCTGATACTAGGAGATAAGGATAGGGCGATTGTATTGCTCCATATATAGTGACTTGGATATTGAGATCACATCTTAAATCCAGATCTTGCGGACCTCCCATAGATGCCTCATTAGATCAAGGTCGTAGATCCAATCTTCTCATTGAATCTGAATCACATTCAGATCACTGTCCAACACTTGGACCAAGATTGGTTTACTTCTTTGATGAGAGGAGTCACTAAAATCCAGACATGTTTCATCACTCCCTAGAAATTGAAGCGTCAAGGTTATACAATCGTTTATGATCACATCACCCTCAGGTATTCCTATTACTTGTACATCCTGCATATTTGAAGACCCAGAATAATAATTAAGTATAAGATAAATTTTACACTGTCTACTTCAGATATTTATCATTAAGTTTCTCATTTGATCATTGGGAGTTGGTATCAATCATATACTTTCCAAAAGCATATATCATACCTAGGTGTTGATTATATACATTCCAAAAGCATATATCAAAACTACAATATCAGTCAAGCCTCCAAAGTGAGACGACCGTGCGCGGAATATGATTCTTCCCAATATCTCATGAGTGAGCTCATGTCTTCCTGTTCAACAATGAACCTGTATGATCCCTTTGAGAGATCATATTACTCATATGCCCTTATATGCACACCCGGGTACCGGTGTATAGACCTCGATTAGGTCATCAACCTATTGGTCTGTTAAATGTAACTACTCAGACATATAGTAACACATCTGTCTCTGGTCAGAGGATGCGTGCCAATATCGTGACAATATACGGCATAGGACTTTGGTTTTCTTGATTTTGTTAAATAAACTCTTTGACCTAACTTATCTAATACCTCCGAGTCTCTATTCCTATGCAGAGGACCTGCATCAAGAGGTCGGTTAGATATCAACCTTTAGAGAAAGGATTGCCATCTCCTTCTCAAGCTGGAGATCGTCTCTTAATAATCATTTGACGGTGCTTGATGAGTCCTCAATCTAATGCTTTTGATATTCATCCAAGCACCAACATCTATGATTCAATAATTGAATCAACAGTTATATGATCATTTAGATGTCCATGGTACATAACCCTCATTGTATTAAGCGACCTATTATGCAAATTATTTATTCATCATTTCAAATCAGGGAATGATATTTGCAATAATATTTATTTCACAATGGCTGGTCGTGGGCTCGCACGTCCAACAGACCCATTATTGCAATAAAGTTATTGTTTTTATCATGTCATCTAAATAGAATGATTATTAATGCACCTAATATTAAGGTCTCTTGTATAATATGGGTTATGTACCTTGACCATATTAATACCATGCAATTGGCTAGACTCAACTGACATTAACATGTGATATTCAATAAAGGTCTCCAGTCTGAGAAAGAAATTGTAATATTTCTCTAAAGACTAATTTCCAACTGACTTGTTGATGCAGAATCGGAAGTCTTGGAATAATCAATTCAAATAGTTGGCTTGATGAGGTCGAGATAAACTAAGACATGAATCGTAACTATCACGATCTGGCACACATCCTTTGATCAGAGACTGCCATATATCTATTTTCCAGATTGTGCACATTTGACAGATTAATAGGTTGGTGACCTAACAAGGTTCCACATAATAGCAAGTTGGTGAGCAAACAATGACATATGAGAAGTATGATCTCACAAAGGAGTTGTACAGGTTCATAGTTTATAAACCAGGATATAGAGCTCAATCATGAGATATTTTGGGGCAAAATGTTTTGAATTCAATGCAAGGTCATATTGTTTATGAAATAAGACATGAAATCGAGATAATAAATATATGCTTTTGGAAAGTATGTGACTAATATTGTCTATTTAGTTACTATTTTCCTGTTATGAAACATGTTAAAAGCACATTAATTTTGTTAAGAATCAAATTGATTGAATTTATTTCACGCGATTCCGACTCCATTTGCCCTAGATATGTGATATTTAGTGAAGATGAGTCAGAGGAAGATTGGATCATGTTGTTAACATCTTTTAATGTGTTTAATAATTCAAATATAATCACAAAAAATTGTAATTTGCCTTGATTGATTATTGTATCATTTATTTTGTTAAATACATAACAAACAAGAACTTTGAATGATAGCTTCATGACATGAAAACCCTAGACTCTAAACTACAATAATTGTAGTCCAACATTTACATGCAAAACTACCATATTTTATTGATACGAGTAGAAATTTAGGATGATTAAAAATATTTTAAGATGCCTAAATTTGTGAGTGATTAATATATAGTATTATATGTGTTCTAAATATCGATAAAACCTCTTAGTACAAATTGTACAAATAGTGTTGTCTTGAATTGAATAGATGATGTTGTCTAGGCCCAGATATGCTAATCGGTTACATTGTTGGCACCCTGTAGCACTTCTAGTGAAAACGCTCCCTGTTAGCATTATCTGTCTGACGTGGCTATCTCAGTTTCAAGGAAGGGTAACATGACAAGTCTTTGCATACTTAAGACAACTATTTGGAATAATAAAATTCTACTACATAAGGGTGTATGTTATATAGTAATAACCAGCAAATTAAATTATTTGTTCGATGTGTTGGATTAATATTTAGTAAATCTGATTAAATAAATGTAATTCAATTAAAATGCATTTTATATATCTAAAAAGAATGTATTTCCCAGGGAAGAGTTGATCAAGAGAATATGATACAAATGATCAATCAAAAAATTTTGAATGGGATGTGGAGGATCATAAGATAACATCCATGATATTCTATCAATGTGAAAGGTTCTGTAGCAGTCGATTGTACGATGGAGATCCCTATACGAAGTCATTGCTCTATCATACAAGCGTGCATGGATCCGGGACCTTAATTGTTGAAATAGTAAGGTTGTATGCATAACGACTCCAAAGTTGTTCCCCTTATAATTGTGGAGGCATTAGATTTCTCATAGCGAGTTCTATTCCTATTGGCGATTGATTCAATTGACAACAAGTCAACATCACCTTAGTGGTGGTGGGATCAGGTGTCAGGGACTAAATTGGGAAATGGAAGTCATACATACAAGGTATAAACAATTCATGTTTCCTTGATCGGAGTTGCATTTTCTCATATTATTAGGGTGTGACAAAGGTGGAAGGGAGATCCCAGATTTTGCTCGAGTTACTTTGGATAGCATACCTCATACATTGAAAGTTCGAAAGGGAATTAAAACTCATGGTTATAAAAGCAAGACAACTTTCAATTAAAATAATAATAATAACCTTAATAAAAGTAAACAATTTTTTGAAAATTTTCTTATTTCAGTTAACCTTCATTAAGTCCACATAAAACTATATTCAATGAATACAAGTATCATGGATTATCCTTGATCTAGGGTGTAGTACTTGTAGTTGAACTCGTAATGTATGTGGTTATAATGTCCAAGTTTCCTCACGATAATGAGGATTGACAATTAATAAGACAATATGGAAACAACCTTGGGTTTGTATGTATCTGCATTCTTGATGTCTCATCGAGTTTGCTTTGGAACTATCATATAGATGATTATCGTAATTGCCATGATTCTTCAGAAACTGAAGGATATGTTTTAGCAAGCACAAGCACTCTCAACATTTTATCATGAATGACATGGTTCCGAGCATTATGCACAATGATGATTTCATAGAGATGATGTACTGAAAATGTTTTAGTACTTTCATGAAGCGAAGACTTTAAGAGTTAGGATAAGTGTGGATATGATGAGTGTCATCATTATACGATCTCAACTTAAGTCTTTCATGAGGCTTCATAATATACACATTGTATAAATAAGATGAAGCAAGTATAAATCTTGAGATACTCTTTTACTATTATCCCTTGAGGACATGCTCAATTTAAGAGGTCAATTATCTTAAGCAATGATTGTTTAAAATTAAAGGAAGCACAATGGAAGCATGGGTCCGACACATGTAAGAAGGAGAGTTAAAGAATTAATTGTATTTCTCCATCTATGACATCTAATGAGTTGGATGAATGCCAACACTACAACAAGCCGATATACTAAGAGTATTACTATTCAGACAATCTACAATACTTAGAGAAGGACTCGGATAGTGCATCAGAATCTTATACATCTATATGTCATCATTAAACTCAACTTACTTATTATATACAATCAAATTCAAATAACTCATTCTTTTACTAACATTTTCAATTGGTTGATCATGTTTTAGAAGACTAAAAGACTTAACGTTAAGGTTAATAATAATCCCAAATTTAATTTGATTCAATTATTGCAACAATCTCCATTGGGTAGATAGGCTACTTATTTCCATTGGAGAGTCCTTAGTCATATAGAATGTCTTTTTGACCTAGATAATAGAATAGATTCATTGTTTATTTCTAATCCTATTGGAAATAGGCATACATTCTAAGGTAGATCTATCATAATGAGTTATGTTGGATATATTTCTAACAGTAATCTTACTTATGATGAATATGTGATTCATCACTCTAAAAGTTGAAAATAGAGTCTTGTTCCCGAGTAAATAGCAGCATATTTCCCTTTATCTTGCACAATTAGCATTCATCCATGCAAGCATAATTTACGCATTTTAGCACTCCATTTGCATTAAATAAGAAGCCAAGATCACTTGTAAAATATCCACCTATAAAATAACACCACCCTTATAACATTTATACCTTTAGTTAATAATATCAAGAAGAAGGTCAGAAATCTCTTTTGTAAAATATCCAATAAAGCCCTAGAACCCCTGGACCATAAAATGCCCATAATTCCCTCATACAACCTCCAAAATAGGTCTACTCACTTTCAGAATAATACACATTCAAAGACCTTTAAAATAAGACTAATTCCATCCAATTTGGAGCTAATAGGAAAAAGTTGGGTTTTTGGGCCTCTATGTATACTATATATGTGTATATTTGTATTCCTGTATTTTTGTACAATATTTGACCTCATCTCTGTTTTTGGTCAACATGAAACTTGTAGATCTCATCAAGATCTACAACTTTCATGTTTTGAGTTTTTCAAAATTCGGCCTCCTTCTCTCTCTAAAATCATTTCTCCTCTCATCCACTCACAGCTGGCCACGTGGCGCCCTCTGATTGCGCCACGCGGCCCGCTCCCCTTGCTTTAGCCGCCCGCGCCTCTGACCGTTGGATTTCTCTTTGAATCCAACGGCCCAGCTACCTACACGTACGCCCTTAATTCCCGACCATTTGATTACTTCCTATCCTAGATCATCACTGCCCTTTCGCGCTACTCCCATATTCCGCCACATGGCACGACTTGCGCCTTCAGATCTCGCCCTCATCTCTTGATCCCTGCCGTTCTTTAGTGCTAGACCCTTAGCCATCAGATCAAACCCCTCAGCTCATCTCCACCGATCGTTAGCGCCTCGCACAGAACATGCCACGTGGCGCATTTTGCTCCCGTTGATCGCATTGCCTCAGTTTACATCCTATCCGCTCCTTAACGCCTCGTTCTAGACCGTTGGATCACAAGATCCAATGGTTGGGAACCCGTCTTCTACCTCCAGCCCCCCTCTCTCCCATGATCTCGATCTTGCATGAGGGGCTGCCCCTTTCTATTTTCGTCTCCACTTCTGCCACCCTCTTCGATCGCCAACACCACCACAATGGAGGTCACTCCTCCCTCATTCTCACTAGCTCCCTCACTCACTACAACTCCCACCAGAGTCACCCCACGATGACCATGAATCTCGCCTCGTCACCAGCTACCCTGTCACCCGTGCCCTATAAATTAACCATCTCCGGCCACTGTCACACCCATCCGCCATTACGTGAGGAACCCTTGAGCTCAGAGCATTCGATTGGTGACAGCAATTGACCGTATCTTGGAGCGAAGACAGGCGTCTTCTCCGGCGAGATCCACGGCCGCCTCCGCCGTGCTGCAGCCCCTCCTCCGTGAAGCTGCCCGAGCTCAGGCCTCAACCGACCTTCGAGCGAAGACCTGGAGCTCAAACCTGAGCTCCATTCCCCAGGTAGAATCCTCCATTTCCCTCTAATCTTCTCCTCATTTTCTTCTTTGTTTTTCTCCGATTTAATTCAGCCTCCGCAATCATCTTCTTGCTCCAACTTCATCCCTCCGAGCTCCGCGACAGAGCTCTGATCTTCGCGCTACACTTCACCCCCTCCGACGACGCACTTCATCTTTCATCGACGCTAGCTCCGCCACCTGGGCAGAGCACCATCACCGGACACCCCCCACTCCTTCATATGCCTCGCATCTAGTTCCCAGCAACTCCACGAGCAGTTTCCGTGCTTCGGCTATCCTCTAATCCCCGACAACGGTGCCATTTTGATAACGCTCCCGCTACCCTTATTAATTTAGGCAAATTAATGTCCAATTTAATACTAATGTTCGTTTGATTTGGACATCCGTGATAAACCTGGAAAGAATAACGTAGTAGCCGATCATCTCTCTCATCTCGAAAAACTTAATACTTCCGAGGATTCACCTATTCGAGACTCCTTCCCTGACGAGTCGATTTTTGTTGTCGACTCACTCCCATGGTATGCCATCATCGTGAACTATCTTGTCTCCAAGAAAGTTCCCGAAGATTGGCCCAAGAGCCACATTGACCGACTGAAGTCGGATGCTGGACACTACCATTGGGAGGATTCGATCCTTTTCGTCGAAGGACCGGACTGTATCTGGAGATGATGTATTCCTCAGGAGGAATACCAGAGTGTCCTTTCTTTATGCCACAGCTTGGAGGCAGGAGGACACCACTCCGGGAATAGGACCGCATCTAAGGTACTTCAGTGTGGCTTTTATTGGCCGACTATGTTTCGCGATGCCATCACCTTTGCAAAGTCGTGCCCAATATGTCAGAGAATGGGAGGAACCGTTGGTTCCAAGGATGAGATGCCTATGCAACCTGTCATCATTTGTGATGTCTTTGACGCCTGGGGCATCGATTTCATGGGCCCATTCCTTGTTAGCCACGGATTCGAGTAAATCCCTCTTGCGGTAGATTATCTATCCAGGAGGGTGGAGGCTATCCCGACCCGAGCCGCTGACAGCAGGAATGTCTGTAAATTCATCAGATAGCACATCATCTCTAGGTTCGGGATCCCTAAAATGATGATATCGGACGGGGGTAGCCACTTTGTAAATCGGGAGGTAAAGAAACTCCTGAATCACTACAGCATCGAACACCGTGTTGCGAGTCCTTACCACCCACAGACCAATGGTATGGCTGAGGCGTCGAATCGGGAGGTGAAAACTATATTGCAAAAGCTTGTCTGCCTAGACAGGAAGGACTGGTCTCAGATCTTGGATCAAGTCCTCTGGGCGTATAGGACAACTTACAAGACACCGTTAGGAAACTCCCCATTGCCAATGGTATTCGGAAAGCTGTGCCATTTGCCCAAAGAGTTAGTGCATAAATCAGAATGGGCAATCAAGAAGGTCAATTGGAACACGCACCTTGGGCATAAGCAGAGAGAAATGGATCTGAATGAGCTTGTGGAAGTCAGAAATCATGCATATGATAACAATTTGGTGTACAAGGACAAGGTGAAGCGTTGGCATGATAGATATATCAGACGAAAGACCTTTGTTCCTGGACAGAAGGTATGGTTGTTTAATGCAAGGCCGAAGATCTTCCAAGGCAAGTTGAAGTCCAAGTGGACATGCCCATTTGTCGTCCGTAGGTTGCATGATAGTGGATGTGTCGAGATCTTAGATCTCGCAGATGACGCACCAACATTCCTGGTCAATGGACAATTGTCGAAGCACTTCGTCGAATCCAATGAGCAGTTAGTCCATGTTGAGGAGATTGTATTCATGCGTGAGACAGATTCAACAAATACACCTCGAGCTGCGTATGAGACCTTGCAGCAGTGAGCTCCAGCCATCAACATCATCTTGAAAGATTCAGACCGACTCACTTGTTTATATCATCATTCCTGTACATTCTGTCCTTTCTCCCCCGTGTCTCTAGTAACCCATCCCCGCCTCATTAAATCACTATCTTGGACTATACTTAGGATGACCAGATCCCAAGTATAGGGGGGATGAGCCACCTGAGTCGGTTCTTTGTACATTCTCTAGATCACATTGGTCCTCATACTCACTTTCGTCCTATACTTAGGCTGACCTGAGCCTAAGTAAAGGGGGGACCGATGCCCGCATTGTATATTCATCCACTTCTCTTCTTGACCTCGTCCGCCCCACTTTTTGACTTTCTTCTACACTTAGGCTGCCAGTGCCTAAGTATAGGGGGGCTGGTCGATTTCTATACATTTTCCATTCTCTTTAGCTCTCCTACGCTTAGCACGAGCTATGTCTTTTTCCTCGCTTTTCATGCTCTGAGGACATAGCACACGCTAAGTATAGGGGGGCGTGTATATATTACATATATACTTTACCCATAGCTCGTACTTTCACGTATTTTCGCGTACTTTTTGTATATATTCTGCAATAAATTAGGGTGGGTAAAAATTGAAAAAAATTAAAAAAATAAAAACTTATATATTTTATGACACTTGTATAAGACTTATAAACTCTTGTAAACTCTTGTAACGTAGGAGGTATACCAAAAAATGATAAAAAAATGAAAAAAATGAAAATAGTCTTCTTATTTACTCTTGCATATCATCTCTACATCTGAAATGAAAAGAAAAAGAGTCTTGCATTTCCTTTATCTACATAGCATGTCATCTGCATCTCATATGCACATCTTGCATATTCAAGGTGAAAAGCTAGCGGGTTATGAACCAAGTTATGAGTAGATGTTGAGGAAGGACTTGATTTGACCTTAATCCACCTAATTTCATAGGAACCTTATAGGAGCTGGAGTTAAGATTTTTCAGGTCGAATGACTTAATTCATTGAGTCCGCAAGTCTATGTTCACATGTCATCTTGATTAGTCTAAGTAGAATATCTCGTGCACGTGCATGATTCTTTTAGATAATGACCTAACTTGGACAAGCACCATGCACGTCGCTCTTCATTGATGAGGTGGTGAGGAGGTAGAATCCTTTAGCTTGGAGTAGCACACGGGTGGAAACAGCCGTCCTCCTCTAGGGAGGGTAGTGCATCTCAACCTAGTCTGGTGATGTTGACATCTGAGGATAGGATGTTGTGGGTTGCAATAATGCTTCAAAAGAGGGATAGTCTACTGGCTCAAGAGGAAAAACTCCTGATGTACATGCTGCACCTTGTATATAGTTCAAAAAAAAGAAGAAGAAAAAAAAAAGAAAAAAATGCAAAAACTCCAAAAAATTAAGATAAGTCCAAGTGAAAAAAAAACCTTTCGAAGTATGTATATTAGGAAAGAAAATGCAGCTGGATGACTTGGCTACACTGGTCAGGCATCCGGGGATAGGTAGCTACACTGGCTACCGTCCATTCTTTTCTCTACCCCCTCCTCTTGAGCTAGTTGCACTTGAACTTAGAAGGGAATACCCCGCTCCTCGAGGAAAGAGTTACTGGACCGGGTTATTGAGTTACCTTGTTAGAGGAGGCTGGTTCTGAGCCATTTCTGATGTGGAGAGTTACATTTCACTTACACAGTACAAGTAAGAATCATAGTCATCAGAAATTTGTGTTTGAGGATCTGTTCTAACTTGACTATTGAGGAGTCGTGAATAGAAGACTTGTGGAACTTGAAGTCTGTTACGTCTTAAGTTCATGTCCCAATAAGGTTCCGCCACATAATTAATCCAAAGGTCGTGTCAGACTCCATTTTCAACTTTTGTTCATGACCTTGGTATGGAACCCAAAATCATTTCCCTCTTGCATTTCATTAAGCTGCTCGGGGACGAGCAAGGTTTAAGTATAGGGGGTTGATGAATCTGTGATTCATCACTCTAAAAGTAGAAAGTAGAGTCTTGTTCCTGAGTAAATAGCAGCATATTTCCCATTATCTTGCACAATTAGCATTCATACATGCAAGCATAATTTATGCATTTTAGCACTCCATTTGCATTAAATAAGAAGCCAAGATCACTTGTAAAATATCCTGCTATAAAATAACACCTCCCTTATAACATATATACCTTTAGTTAATAATATCAGGAAGAAGGTCGGAAATCTCTTTTGTAAAATATCCAATAATGCCCGAGAACCCCTGGACCATAAAATGCCCATAATTCCCTCATAAAACCTCCAAAATAGGTCTATTCACTTTCAGAATAATACGCATTCAAAGACCTTTAAAATAAGACTAATTTCATCCAATTTGGAGCTCATAGGAAAAAGTTGGGTATTTGGGCCTCTATGTATACTATATATGTGTATATTTGTATTCCTGTATTTTTGTACAATACTTTACCTCACCTCCGTTTTTGGTCAACATAAAACTTGTAGATCTCATCAAGATCTACAACTTTCATGTTTTGAGTTTTTCCAAATTCGGCCTCCTTCTCTTTCTAAAATCATTTCTCCTCTCATCCACTCACAGCTGGCCACGTGGCGCCCTCTGATTGCATTATGCGACCCGCTCCCCTTGCCTTAGCCGCCCGCGTCTCTGACCGTTGGACTTCTCTTTGAATCCAACGGCCCAGCTACCGCCACGTACGCCCTTAATTCCCGACCGTTTGATTACTTCCTTTCCTTGATCATCACCGCCCGTTCGCGCCGCTCCCATATTCCGCCACGTGGCACGACTTGCGCCTTCAGATCTCGCCCTTATCTCTTGATCCCTGCCGTTCTTTAGTGCCAGACCCTTAGCCATCCGATCAAACTCCTGGGCTCATCTCCATTGATCGTTAGCGCCTCGCGCAAAACATGCCACGTGGTGCATTTTGCGCCCATTGATCGCATCGCCTCAGATTACATCCTACCCGCTCCTTAACGCCTCGTTCTAGACTGTTGGATCACAAGATCCAACGGTTGGGAACCCGTCTTCTACCTCCGGCCCCCTCTCTCCCACAATCTCGATCTTGCGCGAGGGGCTGCCCCTTTCTATTTTCGTCTCCACTCCTGCCACCCTCTTCGATCGCCAACACTGCCACGATGGAGACCACTCCTCCCTCATCCTCGCCAGCTCCCTCACTCACCACAACTCCCACCAGAGTCGCCCCACGACGACCATGAATCTCGCCTCGTCACCAGCTACCCCGTCACCCATGCCCTGTAAATTAACCATCTCCGGCCAATAACATGCCCATCCGCCATTACGTGAGGAACCCTTGAGCTCAGAGCATTCGATTGGTGACAGCAATTGACCGTATCTTCGAGCGAAGACAGGCGTCTTCTCCGGCGAGATCCACGGCCGCCTCCACCGTGCTGCAGTCCCTCCTCCGCGAAGCTGCTCGAGCTCAGGCCTCTACCGACCTTCGAGCGAAGACCTGGAACTCAAACCTGAGCTCCATTCCCCAGGTAGCATCCTCCATTTCCCTCTAATCTTCTCCTTGTTTTCTTCTTTGTTTTTCTCCGATTTAATTCACCCTCCGCAATCATCTTCTTGCTCCACCTTCATCCTTCTGGAGCTCCGCGACGGATCTCTGATCTTCACGCTACACTTCACCCCCTACGACGACGCACTTCATTGTTCATCGATGCCAGCTCCGCCACCTGGGAGGAGCACCATCACCGGACACCCCCCACTCCTTCATAGGCCTCGCATCTAGTTCCCAACAACTCCACGAGCAGTTTCCGTGCTTCGTCTATCCTCTAATCCCCTGCAGGTGAAATTCCTTTGATTGGTCGGAAGCTCATCGGAGCTCCCTTCGAGCTTCATTGTCATCGAGCTCCAGCACTCCTCCTCCGCTCCTGAGGCCACCGGACGCTTCGCCGCACCGCCCCTAGACATCCTAGCTTCTCCAGACACTCCCGTGCCCCTTGCCGATGCCTGGAGGACCAGACGGAGCAAGCCCAGCTACGCCGGAGCCCCGCCTTCTCCTCCGCAGGAGGCAGAGGGCCGTTGGGGAAGATCTTCAGCCACCGTTTGATCATCTTAATCGAACAATCAGAAGCCAACCACGTCGCCTCGCTCCGCACCCGTTAGATTTTCATTGATCGAACGGTCAGAAGTCAAGCCATGTCGCATTCATCCTTTGCAGCCGAAGGCCGTTGGATCCTCTTCGATCTGACGGTTGTTGACCAGCCATGTCGCCCTCTTCATCGAGATCCAGGTGACGTTGGATCAATTTTGATCCAACGGTCACTGATCGACCACGTCGCAATCAGCAAGAGCGAACCATCGCCGTTGGATCACTTGCGATCTGACGGACTCATCTTCGCCACACATCTTCAGACAGCAGTCGTTGGATCGTCCTTGATCCAACGGTCCAGATCACGCCACGATGTCCGATCCGAGCCTCTTCCCCGACCTCTAGGCTCGGATCCCCGAAGCTTATCCGAGCTTTCATCCGAACCTCTAGAGCACCCGAGCCTCATCCCGAGCCGCCGACGTCCACCGAGCCTAGGGTACCCCACGTGAGGAGCACGTGCGGCCTGGGCAAATTGCACTGAGGCCCCAGGAAGTTTCTAAAATTAAAAATCAGTCCCTACGAAGCGTATCCACGTGAGGAGCACATGCGTCAGTGGAGAATTTGCATTCCACCCCCCTTGCATTCTAGGTAATTGCATAAAGGTCCCTGTTAGAATATTTTTTTTTAACAATTTTTAATTCCTGTATTGCATTTATATCCCTGTCTTTGCACGCATATTTAGATGTCCATATTTCCCCAATTTTAAATTCCAAAAATTGCATGTTGTAGTTTAACTTGTCCTTTATCTTATGTGACACTTGGCATAATTTTGTGATATCGGTGGAATTTTTAATTAATTAATTGGTTCATTTGTGTTATATTTTGCCCACTTTCACCTTTTAATTTATAGTAAATTCTCTGTAACTCCAAAAATTCCCGAAAAATCACATTAGCTCTACGATAATTAACTTCACCTTGCATAAAAATTTCATCTCAATTCCACGCATTTCGAGGTCTAAATAAATTATTTGGTGATTTCTTTACTTTATTTTTAATAGGTTCATTTCACATCAAAATTAAGGTTTGATAATTTTCCTGGATTTCTCATCTTTAGATCTATCTAGGATAATTTTTCTTCCCAAAAATATTGTGATTTGATATTTATTAAAATTAAATTAGTCAAAATCACCCTGCATTCATGTTTAATTCACAGTAAATTCATTTAGTGTTAGAAAATTCCAAAAAATTAAGGTAGTCTATTTTCATCATATTTCATCATCTGGCCAAGTTTCATTATTTTTGGACTTCATTTGAACCCTTAACTGATTTCACTTCAAAACTGGCCTAATTTTGCATGTGTCTTGCATAGAAAACCCGAAAAAGAACAAAAAAATATTCCGTCTCAAAATCAAACATTAGAACTTTGCTACAAATTAACCTAAGGAGACCGATGCCTCCCTAAGTTCGACCTTGGACTTCCACCAAGTAAAAAAAAATGCCGCTCGAGATTAACTTGAATATAATTGAAAGTGGTTTTTGATTCCCTCTCATTATCCGACTGCAACGAACATTAGTATTAATTTGGACATTAATTTGTCTAAATTAACAAGGGTAGCGGGAGCGTTATCAGCATACAAAGGACTCTATTAAACCAGAATGTGATTGACTGGTCCATTAAGATTTCTAATACTGTAATTAAACTTTGGAAGATCAAAAGGAGGATGAAGATCATTTGGCTACAATCTAGAATAAATACTAGGATATAAGTTTGTTGATGAGATCAATAGACTAGTAAGAGATAGAACTTTTCATTGTTTGAAAGTTAAAAACCTATATACTTGTGAATACTATATTCAGAGTAAAAACTCCA
This sequence comes from Ottelia alismoides, assembly GCA_037367405.1. Classification (NCBI taxonomy): domain Eukaryota; kingdom Viridiplantae; phylum Streptophyta; class Magnoliopsida; order Alismatales; family Hydrocharitaceae; genus Ottelia; species Ottelia alismoides. Next base: position 623,403 of record JAZKJV010006421.1, on the reverse strand, counting down.
ATACACTCTTCTTAGGGAATGGTGTAACACGTAGAGGTATTTAAGAGATCATACATATTGATGTATGTCGAACATTTATCCCATAATGAACATTAATGATATGTGATATCAATTGATGATTATTTGTGTTATGATATTTCTTCATTATTCATTAGAAACAATTGAAATGTTCAATGATTCCATAATTTGGTTGAGAAATAAAGTTAGAAATATGATAAAGATAATTTGTTTTAACTGGGTGGCCAGTACCTATGAGATAAATTCAGAAGAATATCGTATATAGAAAGGAATATTATTCCTTTCGCACTCCTCATAATACACCTCAACTCAATGGATTTAAAGGGAGTTGCAACTGGATCATGTGTGATAGTGATGAATTTTAGCATAAATACATATTCATTTTGGGGTATATGCAGTAGAGACTGAAATATATATATATATATATATATATCATTCCAAGAAAATGTGAACCCTAAACCCCTCATGAGCTATGGTTTGGAACCAAATCCAATGTTATACATTGGAGAATTTAGGGTTTCTTGGTCCATGATAGAAACAATGATGCAAGTATGCAACAATCTAGCAAAAGAGAGTACTACTACATTAGGTTTGTAAAGGATGGTATATGACACGTACTTTATGACTATGAGATTCTTAAAAGATTTCAACACTCTAAGTATATGATTCTTAGAGAATGACTTCCTTAAGAATTTGAGATAAGTATGAAGTAAAGGGACTCCTAAAATACATGGAGGATAATGAGGTTTCTAAAATGATAAAATAAAAGGATAATTAAAGATGAAACACTCATACCTCTTAAAATAAGTTTGAGGGTGGTAAGATCCCATAGAGGGTATGTTTTCTATTTATCAGAGAAGTCCAACAATGGTTCGATTTTCATGTGATGAAGATTATGTGAATCATGTGATAGAGAGATGGATGTTAGGAATAACATATAAAGTAGAATTCATGCACACGTGTTGCTTATGAACTTTTGAGGATCCACCTATAAGGGTCAAACACGTTGGGTGAAAATGGATCATCAATAGAAAGAGTGAAGTGGATGAGAAGGTAGAAACCTCCAGAACATGGTTTGTACAGAGAGGAAAACATTGCTTGTAGTGAGACTTGCTCTTACGTGGCCATGCTTATACCCATTAGAATATTGCTAATTGTAGTTACACAACTAAACTATGACATCTAAAAGATGGATGTTAAGATTGCAATCCTCAATGAATACTTCAATGAGGATATTCATATGAATTATCCCCAATGCCTAACAGTTTAGGAAGGTAAGGTGTGTAAGATAAAGTGGACTCCGTTATACTTCTCGTCATTGGAATATCAGATTTGATTAAATTATATAGGTTATAATTTCAGGAAGAATCTTGATGAACCATATGAAGCTTAGTGGGAGTGCCATTGTGTTCTTATGCCTGCGAGATGGCATGATCCAACGGCTTCTGCTATGTCTAGAGCATGTCTTCAATCCACCGACGGTGAGATAGTTTGGATGAACTCATATGAAACTCTGCCTGGGCGAGCACCCATCGACCGTACCTCCATCAATACTGAAGGACATACAACAAGTTATATACTACGCATCACGGAAACATGTAATATTTAGCAAACAATTTGCTAAAACAATGTTAGTTTATGCTATGAACTAAAGAATGTAGCATAACAATTTGTGCATCCATAATTCGAAATAGAAAGGAAATAATTTTCATTATAATTTATAATATTCAAGAAGAGTATGAGAGGTATATACGGGTTACCTTTGAAGCATGAGTTTCTATGAATGAAACCTACCGAATCTAGTCTGATCTGCATACTTGTCAATTGTGGGTGCGTAGATAAGTCGTGTTGCTTCCCACGACATAGACATCAACTAGAGAAATAAGAAGTGCGTTGTAAGAGTTGAAGACTCTCAAGACTATTTACCTCACATTGTGACACGAATTTTAGAAGAGGATTTTGCTCTTATAATTATTGTAAAAAATAAAAAGCAAAGTCCTCCTTTTATACATGTTGTACATGTTCAACATGTACGAAGGTAGCCATTGGATTATAAATCAAGGGCTACAAGCAAGTCCTAATTCAATATGGATCATCTCCTTATCATCCTCGATCAATATTAATTATTTACAATAAAATAAGCAACAACTTTAGAGTGATAATTCAATAAGCACTCAAGAATATGGTGGATCGGGTATACTTAATATGCACGCCCACCACATTCCATAAATGGAAGTTGTTGGAAATTACATTACCTAATTCACTTGATAATCATATTATCATCATTGGCAAGTTATGAAATTAATCCATGTTACCAATCTAATTCTTGGACCCCAAAATAAATGTAAAGCCAAATTACATCTACAAAATTAATGTCAATCAAATTCTCACAATCCCATTTCTTGGAAAAAGTATGTAAATCATATTTACATAATTATTTATATGAATCGTATCCATATAAATATTAATTATTATGAATCACTATTCACATTAGTTAATGATTTATACCAGTGAATCATAGTCACAAAATTACCCATATTAATAATATGTTATAATCATAATTATTAGAATATTGTCATTAATAGGTACAAGTCCTAATCCAAAATAAAATCATGAGATAAATATGCAGATACTTGGAGATAATATTGGGGAGACCATACTATCCATGTATAGTGACTTGAAATGTGGATCACTATCCAATTTCAGGTTTTATACTATTTTAGCAAAAATCTATCACCTACGAATGTTGAGCTAGAGCTGTAGCACTTTACACTATCAGCAATCTCAAAAAAACACATCACACTCTCCATGATCAGGAAAAAGTGTCGGTGAGCTCAATCCAGTTTCCTTGACCATTTTTGAACATAGTCCAAACCATTTGGAGATAATAAATGAGCTCAAGGAGCTGGTATATTTCCATTCTCATGATCACTTCTTTTTCTAACATTTGGACATTGAAATTGGAATTGAAATTTGAATTTATATTCAAATGAATTGTGATTTAATACAATTAAATAACAAATCATCTATCTAAATGGAGCCACTAAAATCCATCATGTTTCATCACTCCCTCGATTTGAAGTGTCATGGTAGATTATCCATTACAACATATGTAACCTGGAGTATTCCCAATACTCATCCATCTTTAACACATTAAGACTTTGTTAATTCCGAAGTTCAATCCTTGATTTAACTGTCTTCTTCAGAATCTATTAATAGATTTCTCATTTTATAATAGGGCGATGGTATTAATCATATACATTCCAAACATATTTATTAATATCCTGACTTTGTTTATTATCTCATAAACAAGACGACCGCATGGAATTTATATTGACCCCAAAATATCTCATGAATGAGCTCTATCTCCGAACTCATCAACTATGAACATGTATTATTACTTCAAGAGATTACATCTCATATGACTTCATATGCACACTAATTTGCCTGTATGTGGTCCCTAGCTACGTCACCATAATATTTGTTTGTCAAATGTGCATACTCAGGCATATAGATGCATGTCTATCTTAGGTCAAAGGAAGTGTGCCTAATCATGACAGTTTCGATTCAGGTCATATTTTATCTTGACCTCATCTAGTAAATTCTATGACTTGATTACTATAACACTTTTGAATCACCATTCTTATACAGAGTGCATGCATCAAGAAGTCGGTTGGAAATTAGTCTTTAGAGAATTCAACCATCTCTATCTCAGACTGGAGATATGTATTGAATACCACATGTTTGAACTAAGTCGTTGAAGGATTATGGAAGAATCCTCAAGCGCATAATAGAAGCTTGTGGATCGTATCGTATATGATCGAAAGCGACTAGTCGTACTAGTTGCTCAATGCAACGGAATTTAAAAATTTTAAATGATGAAACTACATGATCCAAGAACATTTACTGGATCGTTTTGTCTAACCACATAAAAGATATAGTAATACCTCTTGGAGCGTGGTTGTGATCGAGCCTCTAAGGGAAGAGACCTCCTATCTCAAGTCCAATCCATCGGAGGAGACGCTTGCGAGCGCGGGGATGAGTCGTGTGCTTCTCCCAATCTATGTTGTTGATCCAAGAAATGGATCTCCAGATCTCTTCTCATGAGATCGAACGCATTCTTCACGAGCGGCATGCACCAGAGAAGACAGAGATCCAAGAGTTGTCGAAGCGGGAGCACAACGGCTAGGTGACGACAAGGATGTCCTTTTGTTTATGGGAGTGGACAACCACTCAAGGTGAGAAGGGAGAGAGTATACGTCAGAATGAGAGAGAGAGAGAGGGAGACGACGTAGAGATTGCGTAACTTGAAGAGCAAAGGGTGTCTCTTCTTATATATGGTTCTGGGAGTCCATGGATCCTAATCCATTGACATCACACAATCAATGGGTGAGATTGATTTGTATTTTCTTTCAATGGCCAAGATTTTGTTGTTGAGAACTCAATAATAAAGGATTTAATTTAAATTAATTTATATTGATAAATAAACACACTTATTTTCTAATCAAATCATTTTGACTGGAGATAAGATAATGAGGAGACCAAACTAATCCCCTAAGAAGGTGGTGACAGCCACTCTTCTCTACATGGAGATCAGTGGCCGTCACTCTTCTTGAGTGGATTCAGTCAATCTCCTCTAATTATCATGAGATCTCATTATCTCGTGATATCTCCACAATTTACAACAACAGTTGTTGTAAATATTTTCACGAAAAATGATTCACAATTATCTTGTAAAAACTTAAATCAAGCCAATGAAATTCTGTGAATCTCATTCACAACCCAAAACAAAATGTAATAATATTTTCAATTAATCAATCAATGTTAATCCAATTCACATTAACAATTAATCAACAAATATAAATCACAAAAGTCTTTCTCTCTAATATATTATAAATCACATTTATAATATACATGGATGAATGGATAGTGCTATCCACATAATCCATATCCACAATAATTAAATCTCATTTTATTAAATTAGATAGTCATTCTCATGCATTCAGATAATGTGAATCAAATTCACAATATTGATGATAATTAAATCACATTTCCATTTCTTAATGCTGAGATATAATTCAACTTTGGAATTAATCTTGAACTCTTTCAAGAATAACGTGCTTTCTCCGCAAATACTCGGAGATAAGGACAGGGCGATTGTATTGTTCCACATATAGTTACTTAGATATTGAGATTACATCTCAAATCCAGATCTCATGGACCTCTCATAGATGCTTGATTTAATCAAGGCCACAAATCTAATCTTCTCACTGCATCTCAACCTCATTCAGATCAATGTCCAACATTTGGATCAAGATCATATTACTTCTCTATAGAGAGGAGTCAATAAAATCCAGACTTGTTTGATAACTCCCTCAGAAAGGAAGCATCATGGTTATACAATCATTTATGATCACACCACCCTATGGTATTCCTAATACCTGTACATCCTGCATACTGGAAGACCTACGATGAACCCGAAGATATAGATCTATTTTACACGGTCATCATTAGGGTTTCATCATCACATTTCTCATTCTTGGTCATTGGGATTTGGTATCGATCATATGCTTTCCAAAAGAATATATCATACCTTCAAATTCTTGTAATGCTTCTAAAGCATGACAAACATGCATGGAATTTGATCAGTCCCATTACCTCATAAGTGAGCTCATGTCTTCCGGTTCCGAAGTGAACCTATATGATCCCTTTGAGAGATTGTATTACTCATATGCGCTTGTATGCACATTAGCTCGCTGGTGTATAGACTTTGGTTAGGTCATCAAACTATTGGTCTTCCAAATGTACATACTCAGACATATAGTAACACATCTGTCTCTGGTCAGAGAATGCATGCCTATATCGTTTCAACATACGAAGTAGGACTGTAGTTATCTCGATCTTGTTAAGTCAACTCTTTGACCTATGTAATTTGACACCTCCAAATCTTTATTTCCATGCAGATGACCTGCATCAAGAGGTCGGTTAGATATCATCCTAAATGAGAAAGGATTTCCATCTCCTACTCAGACTGGAGATCATCTCTTACCAATCATTTGACGGTGCTCAATGAGTCTTCAATCTAACTCCTTAGATATCCATCCAAACACTAGCCTCTATGATTCTATTATTGAATCAAAAGCTGTATGATTAATAAGATGGTCATGGTACTTATCCCTAATTGTACAAAGGAATCTTATAGTGTATTCATTTATTTAATCTCAGAAAGGGAGTGAAAAAGAATCAACAACTTTTATTGATAAATCAAATATTGCAATAACATTTATTATTGGAATAGTTCATCTTGGGCTCACACGGCTAACAATCTCCCACTAGCCCTCAGAAGCATTCAGGTATAATCCGTAAACCAATATTCATTACATGCTGGTCGCAAACCTTCTGTGTCAGAGGTTTGGTAAGGGGATCAGTAATGTTGTCGATAGAGGCCACCTTGGTGATAATGATGTCACCATGCTTTTGAATCTCCCGAATGATGTGGTATTTCCTTTCCACGTGCTTGCCATTTTGATGCCATATGGGTACCTTTGCCTGGGAAATGGCTCCCGAGTTATCGCAGAGTAATAGCATGGGACCATCAGAGGAGTCTTTGTCAAGTTCTAGGATGAACTTGCGCAACCACACCGCCTCCTTTACAGAATCCGATGCGGCAATGTATTCAACTTCTGTTAATGAATCTGTTGTAGTGTCCTGCTTCTTGTTTCTCCAACTCACAGCACCACTATTCAACAGGAACACAAACCATGATGTCAACTTTCAGTCATCTATATCCGATTGGAAGTCTGAATCTGTGTATCCCATGACTTGGAGATCACCATCTCCGTCTACCACGATGTAATCTTGCGTCTGTCTCTGATACTTGAAAATGTTCTTTACTGCATTCCAATGTTGTTCTCCATAGCAGGACTGGTAACGACTTACCACTCCTAGTGCATGACACATATCCGACCTAGTACACATCATGGTGTACGTTAAGCTTCCTACATCTGATGCATAGGGGCATCCAGCCATGGCTTTCTTTTCCATAACACTTTGAGGAGCCATCCCTTTAGATAGTTTTATACTGTGACTTAAGGGGATAAACCTTTATTGGAACTATCATACGGAAATGTTCAAGAATCTTCATAATGTACCCATGTTGTGATAATCCCAACATAATCTTTTCTCGATTTTGAAACAACATCGAACCCAAGATGTAAGAGGCTTCTCCAAGATCTTTCATCTCGAAGGTATGGCATAGCCAAATCTTAACACTCATCATACTTGTATCATTCCCAATGATAAGGATGCCATCTACATAAAGCACGATGCACACAATGGCACTCCTACTAAGCTTATTGTACACGCAAGGTTCATCAGGATCCTGCACAAAATCATAACTCTTTATGATTTCATCAAATCTGATGTTCCAGCTACAAGAAGCTTGTTTGAGCCCATAGTTGAATTTCTTTAGCTTTCATACTTTACCTTCCTCGATTATGAAGCCCTGGGGCTACTCCATATAGATATCCTCCTCGAGGTATCCATTGAGGAAACCCGTCTTGACGTCCATCTGCCAGATGTAAAAGTAGATATGCAGATATAGCTAGCAGTGTACTGTTGGACTTAAGCATAGGCACAGGAGAGAACGTCTCATCGTAGTCAATGGCTTCTCTCTGTGTGTAGCCTTTGGCCACGAGCTGTGCCTTAAAAGTCTCAACTTTCCCATCAGGTCCACATTTTATCTTGAATATCCATTTACACCCAATAGGTTTTATCCCTTTAGGTAGATCCTCTAGGGTCCATACACTATTCTTATGCATGGAGTCAATCTCTGACTTCATTGTTAACATCCATCTATCCATGTCATAATCCACGTGTGCTTCATCAAATGAAGCAGGATCATTGTCAGTCTCGCATGAGACATGGAATCCATACCTTTGGGGTGGTGCGACCACCCTCGAACTCCTTCGAAGAGGTATGGGTGTTTCATCTTTATTTATCTATTCAGTTTCTAGTTTAGGAAGCTCAGAATAATATGAGAATTCAATGAGTTCCTCTTCTTTATTTTTGTCTTGACCTTTAAGAAAGTCATCCTCCAGAAATCTTACATCTCTAGAGATGAAAACCTTCTGGGTTTAAGGTAATAAATCTGATATCCAATACCATCTTTATCATACCCAACGAAGTAGCACTCTCGAGTGCGAGATTCTAGCTTACTTGCATCCATGTTGTTCACATGGACCAAGCAACCCCAAACCCTCAAGTGATTAACACTTGGTTTGGTTCCTTACCAAAGCTCATGAGGAGTCTTAGGCACAAATTTGCTAGAAATCTTGTTTAGGATACATCTTGCATTCTCTACTGCATATCCCCAGAAACTAAGTGGTAAATGTACTTTGCTCATTATTGAACAGACCATATCCATGATGGTCTTGTTGCGTCTTTCAACAACACCATTAAGTTGGGGAGGTTCCAGGAGGTGTGAGATTGGAGATAATTCAAATCTCTTTAAGGTATTCCTTGAATTCATTTGAGGGATACTCACCACCTCGGTCAGATCGAATTCGTTTAATCTTCCTATAGATTTCAACCAAAGCCTTGAACTCTTTGAACTTTCCAGAGGTTTCGGATTTATGATGTAGTATAAAAATAAACCCGTATCACGAATGGTCATCTATAAACGTCAAGTAATAGTGATATCCATTTCAGGTCGCGGTACTGAAGGGACCACATACATCAGTATGTATTAGGTCAAGAAAACCTTCGCATCATGTAACCTTGTTATGAATAGGCGTCCTAGCCATTTTACCTCGAATACAATGTTCACAGGTAGGCAAAGACTGAACTTGTAGAAAATCTAAGGGTTCATCCTTTCAATCTATTGATCCTATCAATAGATAAATGACCAAGCCTCTAATGCCAAATCATATTCGAATGATTTCCATCCTCCCTGGATCTTTTATGGTTTTAATTAGTTGTAGTAGCATTCATGACATTTTCATCAATGCACAAAATTAACGAGTCTACTAGAAGTCAAAACACCATCCGCACTATGCTTATCATAAGGATTTATGATTTGTTTATTACAGAATCAGAAGGAATATCCGCTTCTAACAATCTTAGATACAGATATTAAATTCCTTCTGACTTTAGGTATATAAAGACACTCTCTAAGTATTAGGACTCTTCCACTAGATAACGAAAGTCGATAGGTCCCGACGGTGACTGTTGCAATAATTACATCAGATCCTATCTGGATGACTATCTCTCCTTCATCAAGACTCTTAGTTTCCTGAAACAAATGCAACAAATTTATACATGAACAGAAGAACCAGAATCTACAACCCAACTCTCTTCTCGTCCAATGAGAAAACTAGTTTCAATGATGAAAGTAGATTTCATACATGTTGGGGCTTTACCTTTGACGACTGACATTAGCTAATCCTTACAATTACGCTTCCAGTGCCCCAGCTTCTTGTAGTGATGACAAACATCATTTTTCTTCGATGCTATTAGAGTGCATGCATTGGTAGATGAGCCAACTCCTTGACTCTTCTTCTTTCTCTTCTCGAATGGACCCTTCCGAGAACCATGCTTCCCACTGCGCTTTCCTTTGACATGTGCAACCATTGCACTGCTAGAGGGGCCATCCTTCTTCATTACATCTTCGACAGACTTTAATGCAACAAATATCCCAGTGTTACTAAAAGCAACTTTGCTCATGTGGTACTAACCACAAAGTTGTTGAAAGACTTAGGGAGCGACAACATAATGAAGTCAACTTGCATGTCTGCATCCATGCCAGCTCCCAGGGTTTCCAGCTCAGAGAGGTACACAAACATTTTGAGCACATGTTCTCTGACAGAGGTCCCCTCCTGCATCTTGCAGCGAATAAGTTCTTTCGTTATATTATAACGATGTGTGCGGTTTACATCACCGAACATTTCTTTCAGATTCAACATGATTTCTTGGCAAGTGTTCATTTCCAAATGCTGTTCATAAAGCACATTGGACAATGAAACCAGAATATAACATCTTGATATATTATGATCTTCATCATATTTGTCATTAAAATTAATTTCTTCCAGAGTCTTCGGGTTTGTGTACTTTTTCTTTGACAACACATAAGAAATGCGCTCAGCAGATAGGACAAGATCCAAATTTCGAATCCTATCCGAGTAATTCGGTTCGGTCAACTGATCGACCTCCAGGATCTTGATAAGTGGGTTCATGGACTTCATTTTCTGAAATTAAGAATGCACACTATAATAACATATAAATAATTATATATTTAATTATATTTCTTTGATTAAGAAATTTTTAATCAAATAACTATTGCCTTTTAAACTTTGAAAGTTCATTCCCTTATTCACATTCAAAGCAAGAGATATACTTATCGTTATATCCCCAGCAAGAACTGGGATCTCCTCTTCATCTTCGTTACATCCCAATAATATGAGAACCTTTAACTCCAATAAAGAGAAGAGGGAACACATTCTGCCTTGCAAGTCCAACTTGCATTTCCCAATTTGGTCTTTAACAACATGGCCCACCGCCCGTAGTTGATGTTGACCTGTTGTTAATTGAACCAACTGTCAACAGGATTTGAACTCGCTATGCGCAATCCGATATCATCGTAATAATATGAGGACCCGATATTGGGGTCACTATGCATTCGACTTTACTCCTTCGAGAAGCAGAGAGCCCGGTCCAGATGCGCTTGTATGCAGGATATTTCACTTCAGACATGCATCTCCAACAAACAATCCCTGGTGACAGAACCTTTCACCTTGATAGGAGATCATGGATGTCACTTATGTGATCCCCCACCTCATATTCAAATTATAATTAATTATCATGAATTACATTCACATAAGTAATTCATCCAAGGGAAATACACATATATTCATAATAGAGTGTGTTTAATTGGATATAATTAATTTAATCATTTAAATCATATATCAGTCCAATTCAATCAACAAACTTGATTGTTACTTGAAAATATGGTATTATCTCAAAGTACGTATTAATTTGAATTTTAATAATTAGAAAAATACAACGTGATCTCTCCTGCGTTATCCCATCCCTACCCGCTGTCATGGCTAGTACTGGTAGTAGTGGGACACATGGTGCAACCTTTTACCCCAACGCTCCCCACCTAGACACCATATCCACCTCAAGAAAGGACAATGCCAAAGTTATCATTGTGTACTTGAGATGATCGTCGATTATTCAACAGAAATTATACCATATAGTAATAATCAAAACCATTTTGATCATAAGGAAATTTGCGAAACAAATTCCCAAACTTATTCAAGTAACTTGTTTGTTGAAAGTGTGTCATGTAACGAATTGTTGATCAAGATCATATATAATCATTTATTGGTTGAGTCAATGTCATATAAAGGAAAAATTATCATTAACTACTTCCCAAACATTATCCATAATTATTCTAGGAAATCATCTATTAATTTTACTAGTTTATTAAACGACAATCACAAGGTTCTTGATAAAGATTGCAATTTCTAGCAGTGACCCTCACTAACTCAAATTGACATATCTCATTCATTTTATATCCAAATCATGCAAAATAAAATTTCAGAGTTTGATAATCTGATTTAAAACAAAAGTTATGTGATTAGTACACATTTTCAGGTGTTTTAAAACATTAATAATTTCTTAACTATGTTATTATTCACCATCCCCAAAACAGTGGATATACGGTTTTAAAATATCATAACTAGAGTTATCGAATTCAAAATCATGCAAACTCAAATCTTACGGTTTCCTTAATTAATTTGGTAATTATCCAAGAGATAGTTTTGTGTTTAAACATTTTAAACAGGGCCGAAATTAATAAAAAAACAGGGCTGCGAAAATTGAAATGCAATAAAGTTTTCACTAACCCTAACGAGCCCAAATCTTCCTATGTTTATGGATCGTATCCAAAACCACGAACATGGCTCTGATACCACTTGAAGAAATATGGAAGAATCCTCAAGCGCATCACGAAATCATATGGATCGTATCATGTACGATCGAAAGTGACTAGTCGCAATAGTTGCTCAGTGTAGCGAAATTTAAATTTTTTAAACGATGTAACCACATTATCCAAGAACATTTCCTGGATTGTTTCTTCTAACCACATAACAAATATATGAATACCTCTTGGAATGTGGTTGCAATCGATCCTCTAAGGTAAGAGACCTCCTGTATCAAGTCCGATCCGTCGGAGTAGAAGCTTGCAAGTGCGAGGATAGGTCACGTGCTTCTCGCAATCCAAGTTGTTGATCCAATAAATGGATCTCATGATCTCATCTCACGAGATCGAACGCCTTCTTCATGAGCGACACACACCATAGAAGATAGAGATCCAAGAGTTGTCAAAGCAGGAGCACAATGGCAAGGTGACGACGAGGATGACCTTCTCTTTATGAAAGTGTACGACCACTCAAGGAGAGAAGGGAGAGAGTATGCATGACAATGAGAGAGAGAGATTTTGTCGAGATTGCGTAACTTGAAGATTAAAGGGCGCCTCTTCTTATATAGGGTTTTCGGAGTTCATGGATCCCATTCCATGGACATCGCACAATCAATGGGTGAGATTGATTTGTGTTCCTTTCAAAGGAAAGATTTTGTTGTAAAAAATACAACAACAAATGATATAATTTAAATTAGTTATATTAATAAATCAATACAATTAATTTCAAATCAAATCATTTTGACTCAAGATAAGATAATAAGGATACCAAACTAATCCCCTAAGAAGTGAAAACCACTCTTCTCCACATGAAGATAAGTGGTCGTCCACTCTTCTTGAGCGTATTGAGTCAATCTCCTTTAATTATCATGAGATCTCATTATCTCGTGATATCTACAGAATTTACAACAACTCTTGTTGTAAATATTTTTACAAAAAATAATTAACAATTCTCGTGTGAAAAATTTCAATCAAGCCATTGAAATTATGTGAATCTCATTCACGATCCAAAACAAAATGTAATTAGTTTTTCGAATTAATCATTGAATGTGAATCCAATTCACATTAATAATTAATCAATAGATAGAAATTACAATAGTTTTTCTCTCTAATATATTATAAATTGCATTTATAATATACATGTATAATTGGATAGTGCTATCCACATTATCCATATCCACACAAATTAAATCTCATTTATTTACATTGGATAGTTATTATCATGCATTCAGATAATGTGAATCAAATTCACATTATTGATGATAATTAAATAACATTTAATCATCCATTTCTTAATGCTCAGATATAATTCAACTTTGGAATTATTCTTGAACTCTTTCAAGAATAATGTGCTTTCTCCGCAGATACTTGGAGATAAGGATAGGGCGATTGTATTGTTCCGGGTATAGTGATTTGGATATTGAGATTACATATCAAATCCAGATCTCATGGACCTCTCGTAGATGCTTGATTTAATCAAGGCTGCAAATTAAATCTTCTCATTGCATCTGAATCTCATTCAGATCAATGTCGAACATTTGGACCAAGATCTTATTATTTCTCTACTGAGATGAGTCACTAAAATCCAGATGTTTCATTACTCCCTCATAATGGAAGCATCATGGTTATACAATCATTTATGATCACATCCCCCTCAGGTATTCCTAATACCTATACATATTGCATACTGGAAGACCTATGATGGACCTGAAGATATAGATCAATTTTACACTGTCATTCTTGGTCATTGGGATTTGGTATCGATCATATGCTTTCCAAAAATATATATCATACCTTCAAATTCTTGTCGCGCTTCTAAAGAACGACGACCATGCATGGAATTTGATCGGTCCCCATACCTCATGAGTGAGCTCATGTCTTCGTTTTCAGAAGTGAATCTTTATGATCCCTTTGAGAGATCGTATTACTCATATGTCCTTGTATGCACAGCAGTGCGCCGGTGTATAGACCTTGGTTAGGTCGTCAACCTATTGGTCTGCCAAATGTACATACTCGGACATATACTAACACATCTATCTCTGTTCAGAGGATGCGCGCCTATATCGTGACAACATACGAAATAGAACTTTAGTTATCTCGATCTCGTTAGGTCAACTCTTGACCTAAGTAATCTGACACCTCCAAATCTCTATTCCCATGCAGAGGACATGCATCAAGAGATCGGTCAGATATAAGCCTAAATGAGAAAGGATTGCCATCTCCGACTCAGGCTAGAGATCATCTCTTAACAATCATTTGACGGTGCTCGATGAGTCCTCAATCTAACTCCTTAGATATTCATCCAAACACTAGCTCTATGATTCTATTATTGAATCAACAGTTGTATGGATTTTATGATGGCCGTGGTACATAACCCTAATTGTACGGAGGGACTTTATAGTGCATTTATTTATTTAATCTTAGAAAGGGAGTGAAAAAGCATCAATAACTTTAATTGATAAATCAAACATTACAATAACATTTATTGTTGGAATGATTTGCCTTAGGCTCACATGGCTAGCAGTTGTGTCCTCCCAACTACATGATATTTGATATGGACATGGTAAATAACCCTGATTGTACAAAGGGACCGTAATAATAGAGTGCATTCATTTAAATATTCATTTCATTTCAAATGGATGTTATAAAGCAATAACCTTTATTGCATTACTGGGTCGTCGAGGGGTTAAAAGTCCAATAGTCTCCCACCATCCCTCAGATCCATTCATGTACAAATCTCAACCTCATATTACTTGTGACAACCGTTGACTATTTGTCAAATAACTATGTAAGTTGATTAGTCTCTCTATCACTGGTGACTATGACAAGTTCTATTACAATCTTGCATACCCCAAATGAACCGTAACTACATCATATGTAGTTGTCGCATCTTATGCAACCAATGCATTATTTCATCAGAACAACCACAGTTTCCTGCTTCTCGCTACACTTAGCTCACAGGGCCCTACCGTCCGACAAAAAATAAGAACCCTTAGGTTGACTTCCAATCATGAAAATCTGATTGGAACTCTGAATCAACGTACCCTAAGTCAAAACATGGAAATTTGGCATGTTTTTGTATTTTCAATATATAAAAGTAACTTTAAATGTTTCAAGAAAAGTATATATGTTAAAGATGGGTTCTAAGCACTTAAGGTAATTTTCCTATACTTTTTAGAAGTATAAAGATATTTTAAACACACAAAATAAAAGAAATAAAATAAATCAGGATATGGAAAACCTAATTTCGATTTCCATGAAGTTTTCATGCAATCCATAACAATAAGAACAAGTCCAGGCACCATTCAAGCAAAATGCCCAAATATATTCAATTTAACATGCACTAGCGGGGCTATTTTTGCAAATAAACTTACTTTTAGGGTCCAAAATACAATTAATCCTAAAATAATACACGTAATTTAAATAATAAGGGACCAAAATCAAATAAGGAATCATGGAAGGGTTCCTTACAAAATGCAAGGTGCCTTACGTGTATGGAGAAGTGAGGTGACCTGGCATGGACTTAAATGCAAATCAATCAATGTTCGATGATCAAGATGTAAATATTGGAAAAAAATTATACTAAAATAAATATACAAAAATACGAAGGGGTTGTGATGCAATTTAACCCTGATAATGCACTCATCAATGGCCACGAATTGTTCACTTAACTTGATCAATGGTTTAGGGCGCTTGATACCAGTTCGTAGATGAAGGGCTAAGATTAGATGCTTGCCCGATCCGATGGTTGCGAGATAGTCCAATCTAATGGCTTCTACTACGTCCAGAGCATCTCTACTATCCAATGACAGTAAGATAGTTTGGATGAACTGTGATGAAACTTAGCCTAGACGAGCTCCGATTGACCATATATCTTTCTCTATTGAAGAAATTAGACAATAGGCATCACAGAAACAAAGAATATTTAGCAAAAAATTTGCCAAAATAATGTTAGTTTTAATTATGAACTAGAGAATGTGGCATAAGGATTTGTGCATCTAGAAATCAAATTAGTAAGGAAACAATTTTCAATATGATTTCTAATACTCATAATGAATATGAGAGGTCAGACAAGGTTACCTTTGAAGCATTTGTATCTACTCCTGGTTTTTATGAAATTTTTGTCTCTTATGAATTTTTATTTTTTATTTTTTTTTGTTTTTTCTGATTTGATATATTGTTTTTTTAGTTTTGCAAAATTTTTATAATTTTTTGGGAAGAGAAAATAAACAAATAGAGGAGTAAAAGAAAATGTATAGAAAGCAAGATTTTTGTATTATCCAAATATGGTAAAAGTAGGTAGATAATTCAAATAATTTTTTTATATTTAATATTTTCTATTTTTTTGTGAATTTTTAACAAATTTTTTTAAAGATTTTCAAAATAATTAAAAAGGAGAAATTAACAAACAAAAAATAGTGCAAAAGTTTTTCAGATTTTAGAAAAAGAAATGGAATAAAAAAATTCAACAAATTTGTATACAAATGAAGGGGATTTTTTAGATTGTCCACAAAGCAAGTACTTATGTATTTTTTGGATTTTTTGTGATTTCATATGATTTTATTATTATTTTGGATATTTTGCTTTTTTTTGGTTTTTAAGTTGAATTTAATGGAGAAGTTTGTACTAAAATTAAAAATAAAAAAAACAAATATGATTTTTTTGGAATTTTTAAAAAAAAATTCACATTTTTTCGAAAAAATCCTAATAATATTTTTAATCATATAAATATGATTTTTACATTTTTCCAAATAAATAAATAGGTTGTTATATGATTAAAAATAAATAAATAAATAAAATGCGAAATAAAATTAGTGAAGAAAGAACTAATTCGTAGGAATCGAAGATGAATGTTTGAGCTTTTTTTATAAAGATTTGTTATTTATTAGGACATATTAACATGAATAATAAAATATAAACTCACAGGGACCAATGTGAAAAGAAAATTATTTTGTGAACAAAATAAATAACAAAAGTAAAGAATGCATGGATTCGGGTGCAATTGTTCGACAAATTGCTCGTACCAGCGCACTTGAGTCATGCTGCTACGAACTTTTATGCTAATAGTTTATTCATAAGGCCTAATGATAATAAGAACATACAAGGCTTTTATTATAATTTTCCACAAATATAAACATCTAGGTAACACACTGGACTAAAATGATAATAAAATAAAGTGTAGGGAACAAAATGCAAATGTTCACTAAATCAAAGTCTGACACGTATCATATTATGGTCTTATTTGCAAATAAAATAAAAAATAGGGTTGGACTGCAATTGTTCTACCGATCTACATGGAAGAAGGGACAATGGAGATGGATCTGTAGCCATGACCTTCTGGCTCAGCTGCAATGTACTCGGACAATGTAGATCTGATCTCAAAAGCTTGATCCACGTCACATGTTTGGGGTTTTTCAATGGTGAACTCTTAATCTAGAATCCCCATTATTGATCGGATGTCGCTCAGGGCTACTGGAATAAAACTTTGAAGCTTTGGCTAGGCGAGCATTGATTGTCCGAACCTCGACCAATCTAAACTAGATTCGATGTTTGAAGGTCGCTGCGGTTTCCTGCTACCATTTCACATATTCTTCTTTTAACGATTTGAGTTCAATGATGGACGATCAAAGTCATGGACTTCTAAATGGTCGACGACTAAAGATAAGCTCCCAGTCAGTTAATTTGACACCAATCAAATCCTGCGCATCTCTACGTGGATCGCTATTTCTTGCAGAAGGTCCCGACCACATTATTAGGCATAATCAATGTGGAATGAGGTGGATGGACAACTACCGTGGTCGATCGTTTGAGAGGAAGACAAATCTCAGATCTACGGTGATCTAAGGTGATCATGTTCTGTAAGGAGAATGAAGAAAGGTCAACGAACGTGAAGTGATGGTCAGGCTGGAAGATTAGTGAACGAAACACCTCCAATTAACCATATTGGAGGTAGATGATGAAGGTCAAATTTACCTAATTATAAGAGATAAAATGCGAAATTGAAAATGGAAATGTAAGAAAGCTACCTGCTACTATATGTGTTGAAGAAACGAATGAGAATCACCTTGATCTACTCCACAATTAGAAAAGTTGAGATGCGGTGGCGGAGCTATGACCATGTTGAGGATCTCATTATCCTACAACTCCTCGCGCTCCTAATCGAGGGTATGCATCGCTATCACCTCGGTGCACTCCGTCCTTCGATCTCGGGCAAAGAATAAATGGGAAATTGGACAATGGCGACAGTGGATGATATGTGAATATAAATGGGATTAATGTCCACCACGTTTTGAAATTTGAAATGTGCACAATCCAAGGCACGAGAGATCTTGCATTGGAGGCAACGGTTAGGGCTAACTTAATGGAGAAGAAATTGGGAGTCTTAATGATCAGAGCAATCGGGAAAATATGGAGAAGAAGGGTTCCCGAGCGAAAAACACAGACAAGGGTATTGATTGGGCAGTCGACCAAAGTCAACAAACCTTGATGCAACCAATAAGGATACACCCTAGCTACATGAGAAAACACTATACGATAAAAAAACAATAAAAAATGAAATAAATTTAAAATAAATTTGAAATTGAATTCATATAAATAATGTAAAGAGAAAATGTTAGTAATTAAACTACCTTATTTATGGTGGTTTTTTATGAACTAAATAAGTTATTTACAAAAGTAAAAAAAAAATAAAACATGTTATTCATAGGTTTATACACCAGTATATGTAACACCATGATTTTTAATATATTATTTTTACAAATTTACATATTATTTAATAATGTTTTATTTTACAATATTTTAGAAAGATTTTAATGATAATTTTATTAGATTTATATGAATTGATTTATTAGGTCAAAAAATATGGATATTTACAAATACATAGCGGTATTTGTACAACATATACATGATTTTATTATTGACTATGTTTGATTTTATGATTTTTATTTGTATTTTTTATAAATCAAGTACAATATAAATATAAGTAGTTATAAATACAATATTTACAAAAATACATGGAATATATATATATATATAAACAATACACATATGCATATTATATGATAGCATCCCAAGAAGCCACATCTCCCATTTTAAATATTATTTAATTTGGAGTACAATGAAGGTGTGTTTGGTTAATTTTGAGCTTTACGACTTGTTCAAAGTGTTCTTATTTACAAAATGTATAATTGTTCTTCTTGGAATTATTTTTAGTAGTTACAACTGATTTTTATGTACATGTTCCAAGAAGAAACATTCCTCTTTGGTGTGAGTCTTGTGATAACTAAAATAGTGTATAGAATATGTAATATATACATCAGTGAACAAGTAATGAATATACATGTGAGGGTTACTATGGTATTTAGGCCTTATCTCCCCCTACTTTATTCTCAGTAGATTAGGTCATATTGTCCCAATCTTGGGGTCAGAGTCAGCCTGTATCTGTTACATATATACAGTCTTTTTTCCTTTAGATTTCCTTTATTTCTTTATTTATCTTTTTTAGTTTAAGCTAATGATAAATATACAATACTTACACAAGAATGAGAATTAGTAAAAATGCGATATTTATTGATATTTAAATCTATTTTATAAGGGATTTTAAGCAAAATGAATGAATAAAGACGATGAAATGTATATTCATAAGTTAGATACTATATAGTAACTCTCAGATCTTTTAGGAATTTAAAACTCTTTCTAAATTCTCAAAAGGTCTAGTGCAACGATCGTGACACTTCTTGAATCGAAAAACTCCTTTTTTTAAAAATTCAAATGGTCTAGTGCAATAATCTGGAAAATTATTTGAATAAAAACAATTTCAATTGCAAAAGATGTATAGTGCAATAATTTAGACAATTCATTGGACAAAAACAAATTCAATTGAGAAAAATGTTTAGTGCAAAAATTAATCAAGAAATATTTGAAATAAAAATAAATTCTTTTTATTGCATATTTAAAAAAAACAAATAATGATTTAAAATTCAAATTTTGCTTGTTGCGACCAACACACTTAAAATTAGGAAGCATCATATAACTTGTACATAAAATTCATTGCGATCGTTGATATTTCTAAAATATTTGGTTCAACTCCAGACGTAAAAATGTGAAATATATTTACAACAATTTTGAGTACAAAAATATGAGAAACAAGTCAATAAGATGATCTAGTCCTCTTCCAACTCCGGCTATGGAGAAATCAACTTTCTCATGGTCGCATGGTCGGAATTGCACGAAACTTTTCACAATTATTGGGAACATGATTTTTGAGTTATTAGTCAGTATTTTATAATGTTATATGACCCAAAAACGATAGCTAAAAATTGAGAACTTTAATCCAACGATCTTTGGACAAAATCAGATTCTATGATTGCTTTTAACGCTTGAATCTTCTCTTGAATGTCACCAACAATTGGTGCATCCTTTGGGTATGAGTCCAAACCATCCATACCTCATATATATCCTAAAAATACGTTAAAAAGGGGGGGGGGACAATATCACCTTCAAAAGTCTTTGAATCATTCGAATCGTTAAAATTGTCGCAAAACAATGTACCCAATAATCGAGATGATCTAGTCGATTGTTCATCGGACATGGATGCAATCTATATCCTCAAATCTATGGCTCTGATATCAATAGATGGATGTAAATGAGAATTATTTACTGCACATCATGGAAACGTGAAATATTTACCAAAGTGTTTGCCAAAACAATGTTAGTTCATCATATAAACTAGAGAATGTAGCACAATGATTTGTGCATATAGAAATAAAATAAGAAAGAAAAAATATTCCATTCTGATTTCTAATATTAATGAACAATATGAGAGGTAGATCAGGGATATTTTTGAAGAATGAATTTTAATGAAAAAACTCCTGAATCAAGTCAGATCTACAAACTTGTTTCTCGTGTGCGTGTAGATGAGTCAAGTTGCTTACCGCCAACCCAGACGTCCACAAGGCCAATAAGAAGAGAGTTGTAGGAGACGCAGACTCTCAAGATTCTTTCTCCCTCATGGAGCATGAAATTTAGAAGTGGATTTTGCTTTTCGAATTGTTGTAAAAAAGAGAGAGCATAGCCCACCTTTTATACTTGTAGAACATGTCGAACATATACCATGGTAGACCTTGGATTTTAAATCTAGGACTAAGAGAATGTCCTCATTCAATAAGGTTCATCTCCTTATTATCTCCAATCAATATTAATTAATTAAATTGAAATACGAAACAACTTTAGTCCCCTAATTCAATAAGAACTCAATAACATGGTGGACCATCTATACTTAGTATACACGCCAACCACCTTCTTTAAATGTAAGTTGTTGTTGCAAATTTATTCAATTAGTTCACTTGATAATCATATTATCAACATTGGAGAAATTATGAAATTATTCCTCAAAGCTTATGAATCATATTTATGTGCACACAAGTTAATTCAAATCCCATTTACATCTACAAAATTAATGTGAATCAAATTCACACAATCTCATACGTTGGAAAAATTATTTAAATCTTATTTACATAAATATTTATATGAATCACATCCATATAAATATTAATTATTGTGAACTATTCGCATTAATAAGTGAGTTATACTTGTGAATCATATTTGCAAAATTGTCCTAATCAATAATATGTAATAATGATAAATATTACAATAATGTCACATATATTAGTCTTAATCAAATTACGACTCGTGAGATAAATATGCATATACTTGAATATAATGTCGCGGAGATCTTACTATCCATGTATAGTGACTTGAAATGTCGATAACTATCCCATTTAAGGGTTTATACCATTTTTGCAAAAATCTGTCTCATACAAATGTTGAGCTTGAGCTGTAAATGAAATGCATCACACTCTATAAGAGTTAGCCAAAGTGCCTTTGAGCTGAATACGGCTTCCTTGATCAACTCTAATCATAGTCCAAACTATCTTAAGCTACGAAATGAGCTCAAGGAGTTTGTATATTTTCATGGCCATTTCTGTTTCCATAATTTGGAGATTTAAATAAGAATTGAAATTGGAAATTGGATTAAATCAATAGTGATATAATATGATTAAAACACAAATCATCTATCTAATTGTAGCTACTAAAATCCATCATGTTTCATCACACCCTCAGAATGGAAGTATCATGGTAGATCATCCACTACAACATATATAACTCTAAGTATTCCCAATACTCATCTATCCTTCAGAATGGAAGACTTTGAGTAGTCCAAAGTTTAATCCTTGGTTTGACTGTTTTCTTCAAAATCTATTTATAGATTTCTCATTTGATAATTGAGCCACAATACTAATCACATTTTTTCCAAAATCCTATATTAATATCTCGAATTATTGTCTTAATTCATAAAGAATATGACCATGCTTGAAATTCATTTTGACTTCAAAATATCTCATGAGTGAGTTCTATCTCCCAATTCATCAACTATTAACATGTTTGATTCCTTCGAGAGATCATACATATCATATGACTTCTTATGCACACCAATGCATAGGTATATGGACCTTGTCTAGGTCACCAACCTATTGGTCTATCAAATGTGCATACTCAGGCATATAGATGCATATCTATCTTAGATTAAACGATATGTGTTTGATCATCACATTTACGATTCAAGTCTTACTTTATCTCGACCTCATCAAGTCAATTGTTTGACTTGATTATTCCAACACTTCCGAATATCCATTTCTTTGTAGAGTACCTCCATAAAGAAGTCAATTGGAAATGAGTCTTTACAGAAAGATTACCATCTCTATCTCAGACTGGAGATCTACATTGAATATCACTTTTTGAAGTCATTTGTGTCCTCCCAGATGCATGTTATTCAATATGGTTGTGGCATATAATCCTAATTGTACGAAGGGACATTAATAATAAAGTGTATTCATTCAATTATTCATTTCATTTCGGATGGACATGATAAAACAATAACTTCTATTGCATTAGTGGGTCGTTGAGGGCTTACAATTCCAACACCTACAAGATTCGAAGGCTCGGATGAGGTTTAAACGACTCCTGGGGGAGATTCTACAGATGATGGAGAGTTCCAAATTGTCCAAGCCTCATCGATGGAGGCCCGAAGATCCGTCGAAGCTCAGGAGACGAGGGAACTTGCATGTGCCTACAATTGCTCCAAACAGAGCTTTCATGTTTATGTAATGTGCAAAATGTTCCTGGGCTCAAGAGGCTCTCTCTACCCACAAAAATGGTTCTAGACACACTGAAAAGGGGGAAAGATGACAACTCCAATGATGGGTGGGTGATGGGAGGTGATTCGTAGATATGTATAAGATCTAGTTTGGTAGATGGGTCTAACAAATGGAGAATGCGGAAGGGGGACGATGTGAGGTGACTGCTAGTCTGAACAAGGGTTGAAATCACTAGAAACATAGGCCAGA